>CP106722.1:86429556-86829556 GCA_025506655.1 Gossypium rotundifolium | reverse complement strand
AAAATCAAAATTTTCCAAAGTCTTCCTTTTTCTCCGAGCACTCTCAACACCTTTCAAACACATCCAAGCCTACCCAAAACCCCCTAGAACATGAGTTATACCCCACATGCATAGCCCCTAAATCAGGGTGTTACATCGAATTAGCTTAACCTTATCTTCCATTTCAGTAACCAACTCTAGACTCAACAATTGACGCTCACCCAACTCTGTCCAACACGTAGGTGTACGACACTTCCGACCATATAACGCTTTATACAGCGCCATCTGAATACTCGACTGGTAGTTATTGTTATACGCGAATTCCACCAACAGTAGAAATTCTTCCCAACTACCTCTGAAGTCTATGACACAGCCCCTCAACATATCCTTTAAGATCTGAATTACCCTCTCCAACTATCCATCAGACTGTGGATGAAACGCTGTACTAAATTCTAACTTTGTACCCAACGCTTGGTGCAATGCCTTCCAAAATCTCGATGTAAATCTGGGGTCTTTGTCTGAAATGATCGACACTAGTACCCCATGCAACCTTACAATCTTCGCTATATATAATCTAGCCAACTTCTGAAGAGAATAATCCACACGCACGGGTATAAAATGAGTAGACTTCGTCAAATGATCAATGACTACCCAAACCGAATCCTTTTTAGAAGGCGAAAGGGGTAGCCCACTAACAAAATCCATCGTGATCCTCTCCCACTTCCACTGTGGAATCATGATCGGTTGCAACAACCTCGAAGGCAACAGATGCTCGGCTTTGACCTGTTGACACGTCAAGCATTTACTCACAAATTCAGTTACTTCTTGCTTCAGACTTGGCCACCAAAACTATTCTCGCAAATCCCGTAACATCTTACTTCCTCCAGGATGCATAGCATATGGGCTATGGTGCGCTTCCTGAAGAATCTTCCACCTTAAATCCACATTTCTCGGCATGCAAACCTTACCACGGAAAGATAACACTCCATCGCTGTTCAAACTGAAATCCTCTATTCCACCCTCTTGTACTTGTAGAAGTCGAGCACTCAAGACATCATCTACTAACTGTTTCTCCTTAACCTGACTTACCCATGTCGGCTTCACTTGCAATTTCGCTAATAAACTTCCGTCGTCAAATAAACTAAGGGGGGCAAACATTGCTATTAGGTCAGATATTACCTTACGGCTTAGCGTGTCTACCACAACGTTAGCTTTACCGGGGTGGTACTCAATCGAGCAGTCGTAATCCTTCAACAACTCGATCCACCTCCGCTGTCTTAAATTCAACTCCTTCTGAGTAAGGAGATACTTCAAGCTCTTGTGATCCGTATAAATGATGGACTTCTCCCCATACAAGTAGTGTCTCCAGATCTTCAGGGCGAAAACCACTACAGCTAGCTCAAGGTCATGTGTGGGGTAATTCAACTCATGCGATCTTAACTGTCGAGACGTATACGCAACAACCTTTCCGTCTTGTATCAACACATACCCTAATCCTGTGTGTGAAGCATCACAATAAACCACGAACTCCTTCCCTGCCTCAGGCTGAATTAACACCGGAGCTTCTGTCAGAATCCTCTTTAACTTCTCAAAACTTTCCTATTGCTTGTTAAACCACACAAACGGAACCCTTTTCCTTAACAACTTGGTTAACGGTGCTGCAATCAAAGAGAACCCTTCCACGAACCTTCTGTAATACCCAGCCAACCCCAAAAAACTCCAAATTTTTGCCACAGACTTAGGTGCTACCCAATTTAATACAGCTTCAATCTTCCGAGGGTCAACTCTAATCCCCTCAACTGACACCACTGGCCCAAAAAGGTAACGTCCCTTAGCCAGAATTCACACTTACTGAACTTAGCAAACAACTACTTCTCCCTCAGAATCTGTAAAACCACTAGTAGATATGAATCATGCTCTTCCTCAGACTTTGAATAAACCAGGATGTCGTCTATAAACGCTACGACGAATTGATCCAGGTAGGGTTGGAAAACCCGGTTCATCATGTCCATAAACACTGCTGGTGCGTTGGTCAACCCAAACAGCATCACTAAGAATTCGTAGTGACTATAACGAGTACGGAATGCCTTCTTATAAATGTCTGCCTCCTTGACCTTGAGCAGATGATAGCCTGACCTCAAATCTATCTTCGAGAAGACTGATGCTCCCTTAAGTTGATCGAACAAGTCGTCAATCCTCGACAACGGGTACTTATTCTTGATCGTCAACTTATTCAATTGACGGTAATTAATGCACATACGCATTGATCCGTCCTTCTTCTTAATGAATATCACCGGTGCTCCCCAAGGCGATACACTCAGTTAGATAAAACCCCGATCTAACAGCTCCTGAATTTGCGCTTTCAGCTCCACTAACACCTTCAGTGCCATTCTGTATGGGGCAATAGACACTGTCGCTGTTCCCAGTAGAAAATCAATACTAAACTCTACCTCGCGATCCAGAGGTAATCTCGGAAGCTCTTCTGGGAAAACATCAAAAAATTCCTTTACTATTCGTACATCCCCCACAACTGATTCCTTTCCTCGAAAGCACAAACATGAACCATAAATGCTTTACATCCTTTTCTTACCATTCTCTCGGCCTTCAAAGCAGATACCACATTAGATAGGTAGTTCCTCCTCTCGCCTATCACCACCACCTCTTCACCCTCGCAAGCTCTTAACACCATGTGCTTGGCTGCACAGTCCAAACTTGCTTGATATTTTACTAACCAATCCATCCCTAAGATCAAATCAAACTCCCCGAGCGGCAGTTCCATCAGATCAGCCAAAAAAACTACCCCTTGAAGTTCTAGAGGTACATCCCTATACAGTTTATTCACCACTACAGAGTGTCCTAGAGGGCTAATTACAGTCATCTCCCTAGAAGAAATCTCAAAGTCTAATTCTAAAGTTTTCGATATAGCACTAGCAACCTAAAAGTGTGTCGAACCAATATCAATCAGAGTAGTGTATGGCAAGCCATAAATAAGGAATGTACCTATTATGACGTCCGATACGTTGCCTTACTCTCTGCGCCTAGCTATATAGACCAACCCAGGCTGCCTCGCCTCTCTACTCCCAGCACCTCGGCCCGGTGCTCCACGCCCTCGACCAAAGCTATTTCCTCTTCTGGCCGGACCATGACCTCTCTGCGGTTGCTGACCCTCTCTTCTGAATGGTGCGCATCTTTGACCCTCTAATTGTGCCCTGACTGGCCTCCGTGGGCAATCCCTTATCGAATGATCCAAAGATCCACATTCAAAACATCCCCTATTACCTACCCAATAGTCTCCTGAATGAAATTTCTCACATCGAGTACACTGAGGTGGCCACTGAACAGCAATAGGCTTCGCAGCTTGACTCGGCCGTCCAAATCTAGACCTCTTTTGAAAACCCCCAGCAGATCCTGATAGCCCAAAACTTCTTTTATTCCCACTCCTATCCTGGTTCTGCTTTTCAGACCTCTTCACCTCCTTGGCTATTTTAGCCTTCTCAACCAACACAGCAAACTCCCTTTCTCGCTGCAGAGCTATTAATCCCGCAACTCGTCTCTCAGGCCATCATCAAATCTGACATAGCGCTCATGATCTGTTGCCACGATACCCCTGGCATAGCAGCTCAGATGCAAAAATTCCGCTTCATACTCAGCCACTGTCTTACTTCCCTGAACCAAATTAAGGAATGCCTTCCGCTGAGCGTCCACATAACTCAACCCGATGTATTTTCCTTGAAATGCTGACTTAAAGAACTCCCAAGTGATGTGGTCAGCCGATGAGCCATCCCTAACTGTGAGCCACCATTGATATGCCTCATCTCGAAGGACAGACACTACACCCTTCAATTTCTCCTCTGCGGTACAGTCCAGGTCATCCATTATACGCTCCATAGCTTCTAACCAATACTCCGCTATGTTAGAGGCTACACCAAAAACATCCCTAAGTATCTCAGCTCCATTAGCTCTAAGTCATTCAGACACAGATTTCTAAGCTACCGACCCTACCCTTGCTCCAGCTACTCTCTCTGAAACCCGTAACATTGCCTGAGACACGGCATTATCTCCTCCAGTTTGGTCCTGATATTCAGCCTCCACCACTGGCGGTACTGGCTCTTCACCCTCTAGCCCATGTCCTGATTCTGAAGGTTCAGATCCGACACCTCGGCCTCTCCCATGACCTCGCACACCACGACCGCATCCCCTAGTACTCATGTTTAACGTTTTGATTTAATCTGATTTAGGAAAAATTTTATAATTAGTTTCTTCCACTGTTTATTGCAAAACTGTCTTATGAGTATATATTCAGAGTAGTTTCTTTCGCGAGCACATACATTCTTACAGGCTTCAATCTCTAAAGTAAGATTTTCTAATACTAGCAATCATATCTCGATACAATCATATCATCAATACCATCACATCATACAACTGATAGTTAGAGGACTTACCGTCGCGGATCGATGTCGAAGACTCAGGTGCCATGCTTCTCGAAAACATTTTATTGCAACCATTTTCCAAGTTATCTATTGAAAATATTTTGGGCCTTATACTCACAACTGAGCTTTTAAATTTGGCTCTGATACCACAATTGTAACACCCCAAACCTGGTCAAAATGCTACGACCGAATCTGGCATGTCATAGGAGGAGAAAAATTTTGAAAACTGAGTTAACGTCATGAGTTGGGTAAAATCTTTGATTTTATAGAAACAAAATTTATATTGAGTGATCAATTGAAACCAATTTTGAGTCTTAGTTTGAAAATTTGGTTACTTTTCTACTAAAACCCAAATTTTAGTTAGCCAATTGTAAAGTCTCAAAGTTCTTAAGTTTTGGAAATCATCCATTTCGACAATTTATTAGGCATGCCTTAATAATCTAAAATAAAATAAAGAAAGTTAATAAAAATAAATATAAACCCAAATCAACATTTAAATGGCCTTATTACATTACCAAAATCCAAATTAAAGTAGAGAAATCCCAAAATAACTATTTAAGATAAAGTCTAAAATATTACGCATGGCCACCTTGAGTCCACCCCAGCTCCATGTCTATGGTCTAAGGATTACCTACAAAATTCAACGGAGGGGGGTGAGTCATCGAGACTCAGTGTGTAAATCCCCGTCCAAAAGATTTTCATCTCTCACACAAAACTTTATGTTACGTATGTATGCCATGCAACCCCGCCAACCTAATATGCACATCCACCGTATCTTCTGTATCTACCCAACATTTGTGCCACCTAGCCACTGGTGGTACCTAACCACTGGTGGTTCCAAACCACTAGTGACAAAAGTCACAAATAATAGTATGTGGGGCCAACCCACTTGTGGTACCTAACCACTGGTGACAATCCCTAATATCTATACGTGGGGCCAACCCACTGTGGTACCAAACTACTGGGACGAGTCACAGAAATAAGATATATGTGGTACCTAACCACTGGTGGTTCCAAACCACTGAGACTTAGTCACAAAATAATAATATGTGGGGCCAACCCACTTGTGGTACCTAGCCACTGGTGACAGTCTAAAAGAGTTCATATTTCTTCCCTCTTCACATCATACCCCATCTTCATGTTCATGCTTTACAATATGGTATGACCATGCTTTCAATGTACAACAATAATCAATTCACTCGTACATGCATCCATTAATAACAGCACATAGTAGAACTTACCTAGAGTCCTCGCTTTTAGCCACAAGGTAACATAGTGATCCATACCGTCACTTCAGCTTTTGGCAATACACGGATAATAACATAATTAACATATAAAGTGTGTAAGAGTTACACACCTGATAACACGTAATACCACGCATTCTATGTCGACACTCTCACTAATCGAAACTACTGCTATCTATCTATGACTCTGCTCAGAAGTCAGCCCACAATCTGGCGGCCAATCTCGAACTACTGACACTACTCGCTTTTTAAACTTGGAGGCTAGGACTTTAGGTCCAACCCCTCCTATCGCTTGGCTGACATTTGAGTCCATGAACAAACCTTGGTCACTAGACCGGATTAAAGCAGTGAAATCGACAAAAGAGAATAACACTCAAGACTAAGGGTCCTTACCTATATCAACAAATCTCGGAGATTAAGAAGGTTTGAATCCTGCACCACTTGAGTACTTGAATTGACTAGGACCGATTGTCCCTTTAAACACTCCAACCGTAGACCCAGAAGCCGAAAGAACGCGAAGACAAAGCCCCCTACAATCGGCCAAGAGTTTAAAGAATATGATTATAACCTTTGGCACTCAAACATCTGAATCGAAAAGAGAACACTTACCCCAAACACGAGAGAGACCGATTGGAAATAGAGGAGAATAGGTAACAGTCAAACCACTGCAACAAGAGCCGAAGAATATGAATGTTAGAGGGTTTTGGTTAACCAACCAATTACAATCGAATGAGAAGTTTCAGCTTCCTTCTTAAAGAGATCAAGAGAAAAGAAATGACTAGAGGATTAGAGAGATTCGGCTAAATCGAGAAGAACTCACCTTAAACTGAAATGTTCCTCTCTAGAAAAGGGATGGAGAAGAAATGTGCTAACTACCTAGAGGTACTCGGCTAAGGTATTCAAAAGAAAATGAGAAGATAATAACAGAGTTTTAGCAGTTGGTGAGGCTTCAGAGGGTTTCGGCTTTGAGGTTAATGGCAAGGAAAATAAAACAAAAGTGACAACTGAAAGGCAAGGCAAGTTTTGATCAAGCACAAACGAAGAATAAAATTGAGAAGAGGAGTGGGAGATGTTTCGGCTTAATGAAAGAAAATGGAATGCAAAGCAAAATGGTAAGAGAGTGTTTTGGTTTTGGAATTTGAGAGAAAAGCAAAATGCACAAAGTGGTATGGGTGTTTCAGTTTTGACAAGAGGACCTAAACAAAGGAATGCCCTTAGTTTCTCTAGCTAGCTAAAATTTTTAGCACTCCCAACGCTATCAGCCACATTCGGCCACCTCCCTAACACCTCTCAAAATTCGGCTAACACTCTCCCTCTCCCACAAACACTATGCCGTCCCCCCATCTCTCTTTGACTCCCTCTCCTCCACTCATTCAAATCGATTTGAATTAGTCAAACTCCTTAATTCCTTCTCCACCATTCCTTTGAAATCTTTGACCAAGTCTTACCTCTCTCTTCCAGAGTCCAAGTTGAATGCAACTCTCCCCACCATGGCGTCAAAAAGAAATCCCCAAAAGGGAATTTACATAGCTTGAACTTATTCCCTGCCAGCTTCCCCGTGGCATCACTCCCCTGAGCCTTAAGTGGCACCTCTTTGCCACTTTACCAAGGCACATCTTGTGTCAAAACATACAACCAATCACCCTTAAATCCTATTCCATACAGCTCTCCTTCAAAGTGCCCAAAAAGAAAATTTTCTCCAAGGCTCTGGCTTACCCCTAGGTCATTCCTAGACCCTAAAGTACCCTAAACTAACATGACAACCATAGCATTCACACACAAACACATAAAATGCAAAGGCCCTAATTCATGATGTTACATTTGCATTCCTAAACAACCAATTCGTTGGACCTTGAAGATTAGCTGAATGTGCATGGAGTTGAACGGTTGAAATGGTGTGAACATGAATTGATGCTACTTAGAAAACTGAATGGTTATGTAGCTCATTATTGCTGCTTGTGTCACATAAAGTGTCTTCAAGTGTGAACAACAAAAATTGAATGGCTTCATAGGTGTGAACTTGGTAGCCAATTGATTGGTCAAGTGTGGACACACTTGATGCCTTGGTTTTTCACGAAAAGGCACTTGGAATATTGTGCATAGCACCTTCCACATGCATGCATGTACAAGTGCATGGAGCTCCATAAATGCGATTCATTGAACATCAATTATGCATGCATCAGCTTGGGAAGAAGTTTCTTAGCAGCAGCCAATGTGAACAACCTAGCCAACATTAAGACAACGTTTAAATGCACATTAAGACAAGATTTAATCACACTTTAATTTGTTTGGACTTAGACAAACATTAATGATGTCAAAATTAAGACACATAATTAAAACACATATTAATGATGTTCAAACTAAGACATAATTAAAAACACATAATTAAAACACATATTAATGATGTTCAAACTAAGACATAATTAAAGACATAAACTAAAATAACTAAAATAACTAAAATGGGTAGCAATCCTTATCTCCAGCAGCAGAATTAAACACATTGATTTAAAGCTTTATTTGAAGCACATTGCATGGGAAGCATGAAGTGCATGCCCAAGTGATGCGACCATGGCCTAAAGCAACTCAAAGCTTCCGTGGAACCAATGGAGCTACCAATGAGGCCGATTACCTGAGCTCGAGCTAGAAGGTTCAAAGAAGCTATTACAAGTTTAATTGACTAAGTTTGGGGTGAAACCATTGCGGAATTTATCAAACGATCATGGACAAGCAATCCATGCATACGTTGCAACCTGCTTCAAGCTCATTTTGCTCAACTTTAGCTCTTTTTTAATCTTGTGCATTTTATTTGCTGGAATAAACAATTAAGTGGGTTTTGGTTAATTCAGTTTCACTAGTTTAAGTTATTAATTAAGTCATAATTTAGACAACTTTAATATGAGTTTAATTATGTCATAATCTAAACATATTAACTAAGGGTTTTAATTATGTCTTAGTTTAGTACATATTAAATAGGCATTTTTAATGTGTCTCAATTTTAGACATCTTAATTACATGATGGAGTTTTAGACCACTTTAATGTGTCTTAGCCAAATTTAATTTGTCTTGTAGAATTGATGAAGGGACAGCATTAAAGAGAGTAGGCTATTGGTTGCTATCCTCCAAGCAGCCCTTCATGCATAGCAAAGTCTACAAGTGAGCTGTTGGTTGTTCTCTCCCAAGCAACCCATCGTGTAATGCAAAGGTCACAAGTGTTTTCACATTTGTTCATTTCACTTGAAGATCCTTTTCACACCTTGTGGCCATCAAATTTTGTGTTTTCACACATAAAGGGCTACTTAAATTCAGTTGATCACATGGATGACCTTCCATGTGCCACAAGCTGCCATTATGAGCTCATATCCATTTGGCTTTCCAAGGAAGCATCTTAAGCATGTTCACACTTATTGGATGATCACCTTCAAGTTTATTCAGCTCAACACTAAAATTCTAGTAAGTTAAGTTGATTGGGAACACCAAAGTCCAAGGCTATTGGCGTCACCAAGGCATGGGAGACCTCAAATGACTAGTTGAAGACCTCAAAGAGCAATCAACTCAATTAAGATGAATTAAAAGCTATCCATTCGGGTAGACCTTGTTTTTTAGCTAAAAATATTAAGCTTATTTCATGTAATTCAGACTTTTGACACCTTTATGAGGAATATATGTAACACCCCTCACTCGTATTCAACGTCGGAATAGAGTTAAGGAGTATTACCGGACTTACAACTTAATTATACATACTATTAGCATACCTGTCATCAATTCAAATATTCATCAATCAAACTCAATCAATATGTCCCTAATACGAGCCTATGAGGCCCTAAACATACATTGGGAGTGGTTAGGGACTAAACCCATAACTTTGGAAATTTTTCAACATTTATAAAATTTTCTCTAAAACAGGGGACACACTCCCGTGTGGTCAGCTCGTGTGTCTCACATGGCCACCAGACACACCCGTGTCACAGGCAGTGTGGATAATCAAAATGGGGATACATGGCCGTGTCCCACCTCATGTCCTACCCCATTTCCAAACAAGTGAGCTTGCTGACTTGGGTTACATAGCCAACCACACACCCATGTGTTTAGCCCGTGTGCCTTTCGAAGTGGCCACACACGTCCATGTGCCAGGCCGTGTGCTAGGCCGTGTCAAACCTGTAGGGTATACTGACTTATGCAACACGGCCAAGTCACACGCCCGTGTGCTAGGCCGTGTGCCAATTATGGGGTATACTGACTTGTAACACACGGTTGTGCAACATGACTGTGTGTCACACACAATTGAGACACACACCCGTGTCTCTACCGGTGTGGACAAAAATAAGCTATTTACCAAGCCAATTTGCCACCCAAATTTGCATATACCTACACAACTAAAATGGCACCAATTCAAAGCATAAATAAACATCCAATTTAACCACAATGAAGGCTAATTCATACCATATCCTATAACAATAATTAACATGCTTATAACTCATTTTTTTCTCAATCAAAACATACCAAAACATATACACCATCAACTAGTTAAACCTTTACCAATCATGCATTATTTTGTATCATATTCAAACATACAAAACAAACAAAAATAATCCATCACATATGGCTATATAAACAAGCCAAAACATAAACATTTACAAGCCAATTGGAATGGCCAATATCCATACCAAAAACATAGCCAAAATGACTAAAAATCCATATACATGCCATATGACCAAACCATAAGTTCAAGAGTACCAAGGTAACACTTGGATATTGTGACGATGTCTTTGACGATCCTCGAATTCGAGCTAGCTTTGAATTCACTATAAAACATGGGAAAGATAAACAAAGTAAGCTTTATAGCTTAGTAAGCTCGTTTGAATTAAACTCAACAAATCATATTACATAAATCAACAACTTGAACCATTTAACATGTAATTCATGGCAACAACAAGCTTTCCATATGCTTAATCATATACTTATATGCAAATTCATAACTTCTTCTAATTGAAGTTTATACTTTCCATGTACATACCTGTACAAACTGGTAACCAACTCAAACATGTTCGAAATACTGCTGAATACTGGATATCTCGCACATTAAGTGCCATTACATAGTCGAAGCTATTTTAATCTCGCACACTAAGTGTCGTACACAGCCAAAGCTATCTTGATCTTGCACACTAAGTGCCAAACGTAGCCGGAGCTATCACAAATCGCACATCAAGTGCCTTACATAGCCGAAGCTATCTCGATCTCACACACAAAGTGCTATATATATAGCCAAATCGTCATGAAACATAACTTTAATCTCGTATACACAATTTATACCATATCAAGCATTTAAAGCATAATTTTAACAATGCTTATTACATACAAACTTACCTCGAATGTGAAAACGGCAAATCTAGTCAATTAGTCGATAACTTTATCTTTTTCCCGATCCAAGTCCGTATTTTACTTTTCTCAATCTAAATATATTCAAAATTAGCATATTTAATCATATGTTCATTCAATTTAGTCCAAAACACTCTTTAAGGCATATTTACAGTTTTGCCCTTAAACTTTTACATTTTTACAATTTATTCCTTACCACACAAAATAAAAAATTAATGAAATTTCTTTAATATCCATTATAGTTGAATTCTTATAAGATCCCTAGCAGCCCATATTTTTCACTTTTTTCACCCATTTACCACTAACTTTACACATTTCTCAATTTAACCCCTATTTTGCATTTTCTCTAAAAATCACTTTATAGAACTTGTGTATCTAACAACAAGATTTCATATTTCATCATCAAACATAAAAGAACAAATATATTCATCAATGGAAACTTTCAAAATAATTAACAATTTTGCAAATTAGTCCCTGGGCTAGCTAGTACTAGCTGCAACGGTCTCAAAAACAAAGAAATCATTAAAAATGAGACAAAAACGGACTTACAATTGAGATAGGAAGCTTGGCTGAATATGAAACCTATCTTATGGCTTTTCTTTTCTCCCAAATTCAGTTGATAAAGATGATGAATGCCTAAATTTCATGTTTTGCTTTATTTTAATTAACTTATATTACTAATTACCAATTTAACTTTTATAATAAACCATTAATACATATGTTAATATGTCCATATATGTCCACTCAAATGAATAATGGTATAATTACCACATAAGGACCTTAACTTAAAGGTTCTATAGCTATTAGACACCTTTAACTATTTGAACTCAAGTTTTACGCTTTACGCGATTTAGTCCTTTTTCTCAAATTGACCATTTAAACGATAAAATTTCTTGATGAAATTTTCACACAATCACTCAAACATGCTGTAAACATTAAAATAATAATAAAATAAATATTTTGACCTTAGATTTGTGGTCTCAAAACCACTATTCTAATTTGACCAAAAAGGGCTATTACAACTCTCCCCCTTAGGGATTTTCGTCCACAAAAATCTTACCAGTGAATAGGTTAGGGTAATGTTTTTCATAGCTTCCTGCAGCTCCCATGTAGCCTCTTCAACTCTGTGACGTTGCCACAAGGCTTTCACTTAAGCTATGCACTTATTTTTCAACTCTTTGATCTCTTGAGCCAAAATTCTAATCGGTTCCTCCTTGTACGTCATATCGGGCTGAATTTTAATCTCTGACAAAGAAATCACATGTGAGGGATCCGATCAATATCGATGCAACATCGAAACATGAAAAATATTATGGATTTTCTCTAATTGAATTAGTAAAGATAGCTGATATGCCACTGGCCCTATTCATTCAATAATCTTATATGGCCCGATGAAACATGGACTCAACTTTCCATTACGACCGAAACAAAGTATTTTCTTCCACGGAGATGCTTTTAGAAACACTTTGTCACTGATTTGAAACTCTATATCTTTTCATTTCAAATCCACGTACGATTTCTGACGATCTGAAGTTGCTTTCAAACAATCGTGGATTTCATTTACTTTCTCTTTGGTTTCTCTAATCAAATCAATCCCGTGAATCTGTTTCTCACTCAGCTTGGTCCAATATAATGGAGTTTGGCATTTGCGACCATATAAAGCTTCATACGTTGCCATCTTTATGCTCGTTTGAAAACTACTATTATACGCAAATTCAACCAACGTCAAATATTTCTCCCAATTACCTTTGAACTCTAAAACACAACATCTGAGAATATCTTTGAGAATCTAAATTACTCTCTCAAACTGACCGTCAATTTATGGATGAAAAGTGTACTGAAATTCAACTTCATACCCAAAGCTTCTTACAATTTCTTCCAAAACCGTGATGTGAATCTCGAATCTCTATCTAAAATAATCGAAGCTGGCACCTCGTGCAATCTAACGATCTTAGTAATATACAATTCAGCTAATCTATCGAGTGAATAGTCACTACGTACTGGAATAAAATGTGCTAATTTCGTCAGTCGATCAACGACAACCCAAATTGCATCTTTCTTTTTTAGAGATAGAGGTAATCCCAATATGAAATCCATAGTCACTCTATCCCATTTCCAGTTCGGTATCATCACAGGCTGAAGCAAACTTGAAGGCAGTTGATGTTCGGCTTTCACTTGCTGACAAATCAGACACTTCAATACAAACTCAAAAATGTCTCGTTTCATACTCAACCACCAATACTGTTGTTTCAAATCATTGTGCATTTTAGTACTACTAGGATGAACGGATAAACAACCACTATGTGCCTCGTGTAAAATTTTCTGAATCAACTCTAAATTTTTTGGTACACAGATTCTATCTTGGAACATCAAATAATCATCGAATCCGATTTGGTACTCTAAATCACTAGTCGACTCACACTGAACTCGTTTGTCTTTCAATTCATTATCACATTTCTGAGCTTTACAGATTTGTTGAAGAAATAACAGTCTCGCTTTCAACTCAACTACAATCTAACTGTCATCAGACAAAGTTAATTGTGTATCCATCTCACTCAAAGCAAATAATGATTTTCTGCTTAGAGCATCAGCAACCACGTTCGCTTTCCCGGGATGATAATCAATTACTAGCTCATGATCTTTCAGTAATTCAAGCCATCTTCGTTGTCGCAAATTCAAGTCTTTTTCAGTCATTAAATATTTTAAACTCTTATGATAAGTAAAGATGTGGCATTTTTCACTGTACAAATGATGACGCCAAATTTTCAATGCAAAAACTATAGCAGCCAACTCTAAATCGTGCATCGAATAGTTCTTTTCAAGTAGTTTTAATTGTTTGGAGGCATAAGCTATCACTTTTCCCTCTTGCATCAATACACAACCTAAACCATTCAGTGACATGTCACTGTAAATTACAAATTCTTTACCCGACTCAGGTTGAACCAACACTGGTGCCTCAGTTAACAATGCTTTCAATTGATCAAAACTTTGTTGACATTTTTCGGGACATTCAAAGTTTAAATCTTTCTAAAGTAGTCTGGCCATCGGTGTAGCAATCATCGAGAATCCTTTAACAAAGCGTCAATAGTAACCAGCCAATCCCAAAAACTTCTAACCTCGGATACATTTTTAGGTGGTTTCTAGTCAATAACTGTAGATATCTTGCTTGGATCAACTCTGATGCCTTCCATAGGAACAATATGCCCAAAAATCCAACTTCCTGGAGCCAGAACTCACATTTTTTGAATTTAGCATACAGTTGCTTATTTCTCAAGGTCTACAACACAATCTTCAAATGCTCGACATGCTCAGACTCATTTTGTGAATAGATCAGTATATCATCAATGAACACAACAACAAATCTATCTAAATACGGTTTAAAGATTCGATTCATGAAATCCATAAAAATGGTAGGAACATTAGTTAGTCCAAAAGGCATAAGAAGGAATTCATAATGTCCTTACCTCGTTTTGAGCGTAGTTTTTGACACATCTGAGTCTTTAACTCGTAACTGATAATAGCTTGATCTCAACAATCTTTGAAAACATTGTTGTACCTTTCCACTGATCAAACAACTTGTCTATTCTTGGCAACAGATACTTATCCTTTATCGTAACTTTGTTGAGCTGACGATAGTCAATACACATTCTCATTGACCAATTTTTCTTCTTAACAAACAATACTGGCACACCCCATGTAACACCCCAAACTCGGCCTATACGTTACGACCGAATCTGGTATGCCACAGGGTGAAGTAAAATCAAGACTTAGTTATATTTATGAAAAACTGATGATTTGAAAGATAACTTTTTTCGATTAGTATGTGGTCTTTTGAAAACATGATGATTAGTTTAATGAAACTCCAATTTAATTTTAATATTTAAACCACTGAGGTTTCGTGTTTGATATAAACCGTAAAATAATAAAATAAATCGAAGTACAACCTTGAAAGGCCTTATTACATAGCGAAAATCCCAAATTAAAATAAACTTATAGAAATGCCAAAACTATAAGGAAAAGAAATAGAAAGTATGGCCTCCACGAGTCCGCCTCGGCTCCTGCATCCACGAGCTACTGCTCACCTGAAAAGTTAAGGAAAGGAGTAAGTCACCAAGACTCAGTGTGTAAAACCTCCCACATTATACATACTACATGAAGCCCACAGTCACACATTGGCCTTAGCCCACATATCAACATACAACGCATGAGATGCAATAAGCCCAACCCAAACCTAGTTTTTTCATCCGCTACACATCAACCCGTATCAACCAATCACACCGTGAGGATTTCTATAATTGACCCTCCATCCGCTACACTCCATCACGACAGTCATGCTGCCAAGTATACACAATCACTAGGTGACCAAATAATATTTCGTGGCACAGTTACCGATCACTATGTGACCAAATAAAATATATATATACATCATGGCAGAGCCACCGATCATTATGTGACCAAAAATAATGTATGAACATATGTATATATATCGTGGCAAAGCCACTGATCACCACGTGACCAATTAAGCACTTCCCCTTCATATCAAACCCATACCCATGATCTACATACAATCCTAACAATGCAACATGCTAATCATAACACATCAGTCTATCATACATACATTCGGCTATACAAAGTAATGATACAGTCACGTACTGGCAATCCTAGCCTTACCCCTAGGGGTATCACGACTGTTTACACAGCCCTTTTTCTGGCTTTTCAGCCCACTCAAGCATTAGTATAGTTATAGTATAGTGTGTGAAAGTTTACACACCTGATAATACGTAAGATGGCACTCTCTATGTCGACGCTATCACTAGCCGAAACTACCACTATCTACCTACTATTACGCTTTCGTGAAAATTTCCACAACCCAAAGGCCAATCACGAGCAATGAGACACCGCGCGTTTCTTGAACTTTGGGACTGGGACTACAGATTCAACCCCTTCCTTCAATTTAATGACGTTCGAGTCTATGAATGACCTTGGTCAGAAGGTATGATGCAAGCACGCCCCATGTCAACTCAAGCTCGAGCCATGATCCATTGGTGCTACCTCGTGGCCCCATCACTCGAGCTAGATCTAGGCTATTCAAAGATGCAATTGGAGCTATGTTACAGCAAGTGTGGATTGATGACAAGGCTAACTCACTTGGACGTATGGAAGGCCATTCAATGGAGCAGTTTTGCAACATCCTACAATCTCAATTAGTCCTCGATGAGCTTGGCCCTAGCTCGTGTTGAGCTCGTTTAAGCTCAATGAGCTCAATTGGCCATTCGGCCTTGAGCTAAAACTTGGCTGGAATTTTACTTTAAATAAATTTGAGACAATATAAATTTATTTGTTGTTATTAAATAAGTAGTAATTAAGATGTTTTAATTAGGACATATTTATAGCTATTATGACATGTCTTACTTAGGACAAATTAAATTGAGTTGCTGCCATTTAATTTGTCTAGCCAAAATTAGCTAGTAATGTGTCCTAAGCTACAGCCGAAATTTTAAAGACTATTAATAGCTTAGTTTTTAATTTGTTTCAGCTCAATTTAATGTCTTAATGTATCATTTTAATTGCTGGAATTAAATAGCTAAATTAAGTGGTGAAATGAATTTAATTTGTTTTGTAGGTGCATGGAGGGGACAAGACAAGTTGATTCATGGGAGCTGCACATTCTTTCATTTAAGGAGTTAATTTAGTTAGCTTAATGACCTTCTTAGCTGCTGATTTAGCTCCCCAAAGTGCCCATTCAGCTCACCTAAGTTCATGCAAGGAGGCCAACCACCAGCAGCAGCTTGAGGCGTCACTTGAAATTTTTTAGCTCCTTATTTTCACACCAATGGTTGTTGGGATCAGGTGCATTCATCAGTGGAAAGTTAGCTAATTAAAGCTAAAATTTAAATGAAGTTATTCAAGGCATACAAGCCCCTTGGCGAATATTAAAGGACCATTCTTCCTTGGAAATTCAATGCACCTAGACCATCTAGAAGTCGTCCATCAACCTTCCATTCAAATTAATATGGACATGGAATTCAAGAGGATTTCTTCTAGATTTTTCAAGAATAGTCAAGCTTAAATTACTTAGCTATTAAGGATTACTAAGTGTCTATTCGGTTGGCATATGTTAGCTTATAAATACTTGGACATTTTCTTTGTAAAGGACTTTTGCCAAAATTTTATATCGATATTATGCAGAATTTGCGAGAGCAATTTCTCCTATTTCGTTCTTAGGATTTGTTGGCTTATCTAGGAGTCTAGTGGCGTCAACCATCCTTTATTCTACCGATACCAAGGTTCCTATCGTACATCGATAGTGGGTCGAGGTCCGTTAAAAACTACCAAACACCTAAACCTTTAGAAAACGTATAAGTAACAGGGTCGATACCTTTCTCGGTATTGGTTCTTACTTGTTTCCTAAAGTCTTAAATCGAAACCCGAACATTCTTTTATCCTTAAACTGAAGTTCCAAACTTTAATTTTTCTTTCTTAAACCGAAACCCGAACCATCCATTCCTACCTAACTTCGAAACATATCCCAACCACATCTAAATTTCTTTCTTCTTCGATTCTCTGGTTTATGATCGAACTCCAAGCATACATCTCGTTTTCTACTTGAGACCGGGATCGTATCATCTGGTATCAGAGCTAGTTAAACCGAGATCTACGAAGCCGGGAATAACCATCGAAGTCATTTAAGTGAAGGCTCGAAGTAAGTTTTATATTTAAAAAAAAAGTTCGAAAAAAAAAGGAAATTCGAAATTTTAAAAAAAAAAGAAGTTCGAAACAAAAAAAAAGGATTCGAAAAAAAATTAAAAAAAATTCGAAATTAAAAAATTTATGTTTCGATTGAATTGCTATCAATCTCTTCATCTACATTTTCTATTCCTCTTTGACCTACTTGAACCACCGATTCCTTCTTCTTTCTTTAGCCTACCTACACCCACATCTTACATCCTTTGAACCCATTTTTCTGAAGCCGACCCCTAAGCCCTAATAGGCCTTGGCAAATCCAACTAACGAAACTGTGAGAAGTTCGAGAGGTAAAAGGAACGAGTGTGTGAGACTATTCGAGGGGAGGTAAAAGCCCAATCGAGAGTGTTAAACACGAGCGGAGTGTCAATAACTTCTTTTCTTTTCGAGTGTACTGTGAGGATTTATAGTGAGGTACTATAGTCCGCGCTATGTCTCTAGAACCTGAGCAAAATGTAAACGAGCCACCAGGAAGGCAACCCGTTCGACATGTTCCCGATCTACCAATGCAAGCCTTTTTGCGGGAGATGGAACAGTTACTCGATCGTAGGCTCAACCCTCTGGAAGACCGACTATACCAAGTGGAAGCCCGAAGACAACGAGAGGTACGTGGGCGACCAAATAGAAGGCGTGAACAGCCGCAAGACGGTGAAGATTATTTCAATGATGCTTTCGATAGCGAGATTGAATCTATTGCAAGTATTGAAGGCGAGGACCCAAATCGAGGCAATAGAGATCGAGACCGAGTGGATGATGACTTGAAGAACATAAAGTTGTCTATTCCACCATTTCAAGGGAGATCCGATCCAGAAGTGTACCTTGAATGGGAAAAGAAGATTGAATTGGTCTTTGAATGTAACAACTATTCGGAATCAAAAAAAGTTAAATTGGCCGCTATCGAATTCACCGATTATGCCATGATATGGTGGGACCAAATAATCACCAGTCGAAGGAGAAATGGAGAACAACCCATCAGCACTTGGGCCGAAATGAAATCTATCATGCGTCGACGATTTGTTCCCCAATTTTACCATCGAGAACTATATCAAAAACTCCAAAATCTTACTCAAGGATCGAGGAGTGTTGAAGATTACTTCAAAGAGATGGAAGTTGCCATGATTAGAGCAGATGTGCAAGAGGAACGTGAGGCAACCATGGCCCGATTTTTGGCTGGTCTCAACCGAGACATAGCTAATATGGTGGAACTCCAGCATTATGTCGAACTTACAGACATGGTTCACATGGCGATTAAGGTGGAGAGGCAATTGAAGCGCAAGGGTACTGTTCGAAACTATTCCCATTCCAACCCTACCAAATGGGGCCAAGGGACTAGTGAGGCTAATCCATCGATCTGAGCCAAGGAGACCACGCCATCTACCAAACCAAGTAAGTCTTTCACTGAATCTAACAAAGGCAAGGCAATAGAAAACCCATCCAACCGATCGCGAGACATCAAATGCTTTAAGTGTCTCGGAAGGGGACATATTACAAGTCAGTGTCCAAACCGAAGTACGATGGTGATGCGTGCCAATGGAGAAATAGAGTCTAAAGAAGATGATGAAGAACGTGAAATTGAAACTACCACAGACGAGGAAGAAGAAATTGAGCATGCCATAGATGGTGAGCTCCTCGTTGTGAAGAGAAGCCTCAACCTTAAAGGAATCGATGATGAGCGTCAATGAGAGAACATTTTCCATACTCGATGTCAAGTACAAGGTAAAATTTGTAGTGTTATCATCGATGGTGGTAGTTGCACTAATGTTGCTAGTACGTTCATAGTGGAGAAGTTAGGCTTACCGACCACAAAGCATCCGAGCCCATATAAGCTACACTGGCTTAATGATGGTGGTGAACTAAAGGTAACTAAGCAAGTCCTAATTTCTTTCAACATCGAAAAATATTCGGATGAAATCCTTTGTGATGTTGTACCCATGCACGCGGGTCATGGACGTCCCTGGCAGTTTGATCGCAAGGTGATTCACGACGGTTACACCAATAGATACATGTTCAAACACATGGGGAAGACTATCACTCTAGCACCATTGACCCCGAAACAAGTTCATGAAGATCAAGTAAAATTAAAGGATTCATTTGAAAAGATAAGAGAAAAAGAAAAAAATGAGAAAACAAAAGAAAAGAAACTTGAAACAAAAAGAGAGCGAGCGAAAAAGAAAAATGAAAAAGGAGAGATGAGTGGAAAACAAGAAAAAGAAAAAGAAAATGAAAAAGTGAGTATCTTTGCGAAGGGAAGTGTAATACGAAAAGCTTTATTGTTGCGACAACCGGTTTTTGTACTCATGTACAAAGAAAATCTTTTTAACACTAACGATCTCCCCCAGAATCTCCCTTCTTCAATTTTGTCTCTTTTGCAGGATTTTGATGATCTATTTCCGGAAGACATCCCGAAAGGATTACCACCACTTCGAGGGATAGAACATCAAATCGATTTCATACCTGGAGCTGTTATTCCGAATCGACCTGCTTATCGAACCAACCCCAAAGAAACGAAAGAACATCAACGGCAAATTGAAGAACTCATGGAAAAAGGCTACATACGAGAAAGCCTTAGTCCCTGTGCTGTGCCGGTCTTGTTGGTTCCAAAGAAAGATGGCACTTGGCGTATGTGCGTCGATTGCCGAGCTGTGAATAAAATCACCATTAAGTATAGGCATCCGATTCCTGACGCACCATGGCAAGATATTTCCATGGATTTTGTACTTGGTTTACCCAGAACCAAAACGGGAAAAGATTCAATTTTCGTTGTAGTGGATAGATTTTCAAAAATGTCACATTTTATCTCATGCACAAAAACTGACGATGCTATCCACATTTCTAATCTTTTCTTTAGGGAGGTGGTACGCCTACATGGGTTACCCAGGACCATTGTTTCAGATCGCGACACTAAATTTCTAAGTCATTTTTGGCGATCACTTCAGGGAAAGCTTGGAACGAAGCTACTTTTCTCGACAACTAGTCATCCCCAAACCGATGGGCAAACCGAAGTAGTCAATCGGGTGTTATCCACTTTGTTGAGGGCATCATTCAAAAAACTTGAAGACATGGGAGGAATGTTTACCCCATGTGGAGTTCGCATATAATCGATCCGTGCATTCGCGACTAAATTCTCACCATTTGAAGTCGTTTACGGGTTTAATCCTTTAACTCCTTTAGACTTAATGCCTTTACCTAATGATCAACTTGTGCATGCAGATGCTAAAAAGAAGGCGAATATGTGAAGAATTTGCATAAGCAAGTTCGAGATAACATTGAGTCTAAAAGCAAGAGTATGCTCGAAAGGCCAATAAAGGTAAATAAGCGAGTCATTTTGAACACGGAGATTGGGTTTGGTTACATATGAGAAAGGAACATTTTCCATTAACGAAGGTCTAAATTACTACCGCGTGGAGATGGACCATTCCAAGTTCTCGAGAGAATTAACGAAAACTCCTATCGGCTCAATTTATCTGGTGAGTACAATGTTAGTGCTACCTTTAATGTGGCTGATTTAAGTCCTTTTGATTCAGGTTCTGACTTGAGGACAAGTCATCTTCAAGAGGGGGAGGATGATGCGAGCACGTCCCATGTCAACTCGAGCTCGAGCCATAATCCATTGGTGCTACCTCGTGGCCCCATCACTCGAGCTAGATCTAGGCTATTCAAAGATGCAATTGGAGCTATGTTACAGCAAGTGTGGATTGATGACAAGGCTAACTCACTTGGACGTATGGAAGGCCATTCAATGGAGCAGTTTTGCAACATCCTACAATCTCAATTAGTCCTCGATGAGCTCGGCCCTAGCTCGTGTTGAGCTCGTTTAAGCTCAATGAGCTCAATTGGCCATTCGACCTTGAGCTAAAAACTTGGCTGGAATTTTACTTTAAATAAATTTGAGACAATATAAATTTATTTGCTGTTATTAAATAAGTAGTAATTAAGATGTTTTAATTAGGACATATTTATAGCTATTATGACATGTCTTACTTAGGACAAATTAAATTGAGTTGTTGCCATTTAATTTGTCTAGCCAAAATTAGCTAGTAATGTGTCCTAAGCTACAGTAGAAATTTTAAAGACTATTAATAGCTTAGTTTTTAATTTGTTTCAGCTCAATTTAATGTCTTAATGTATCATTTTAATTGCTGGAATTAAATAGCTAAATTAAGTGGTGAAATGAATTTAATTTGTTTTGTAGGTGCATGGAGGGGACTACACAAGGTGATTCATGGAGCTGCACATTCTTTCATTTAAGGAGTTAATTTAGTTAGCTTAATGACCTTCTTAGCTGCTGATTTAGCTCCCCAAGTGCCCATTCAGCTCACCTAAGTTCATGCAAGGAGGCCAACCACCAGCAGCAGACTTGAGGCGTCACTTGAAATTTGTTTAGCTCCTTATTTTCACACCAATGGTGTTGGGATCAGGTGCATTCATCACTGGAAAGTTAGCTAATTAAAGCTAAAATTTAAATGAAGTTATTCAAGGCATACAAGTCCCTTGGCGAATATTAAAGGACCATTCTTCCTTGGAAATTCTACTGCACCTAGACCATCTAGAAGCTGTCCATCAACCTTCCATTCAGTCGAATATGGACATGGAATTCAAGAGGATTTCTTCTAGATTTTTCAAGAATAGTCAAGCTTAAATTACTTAGCTATTAAGGATTACTAAGTGTCTATTCGGTTGGCATATGTTAGCTTATAAATACTTGGACATTTTCTTTGTAAAGGACTTTTGCCAAAATTTTATATCGATATTATGCAGAATTTGCGAGAGCAATTTCTCCTATTTTGTTCTTAGGATTTGTTGGCTTATCTAGGAGTCTAGTGGCGTCAACCATCCTTTATTCTATCCCGATACCAAGGTTCCTATCGTACATCGATAGTGGGTCGAGGTCCGTTAAAAACTACCAAACACCTAAACCTTTAGAAAACGTATAAGTAATCGGGTCGATACCTTTCTCGGTATTGGTTCTTACTTGTTTCCTAAAGTCCTAAATCGAAACCCGAACATTCTTTTATCCTTAAACCGAAGTTCCAAACTTTAATTTTTCTTTCTTAAACCGAAAACCCGAACCATCCATTCCTACCTAACTTCGAAACATATCCCAACCACATCTAAATTTCTTTCTTCTTCGATTCTCTGGTTTACGATCGAACTCCAAGCATACATCTCGTTCTCTACTTGAGACCGGGATCGTATCAAGGTACTATAATGATTGCTTAACGAAGCATTAGATTAATACTCGAATAATGAAAGGAAATAGATTGAACCACTCAGGGAGAATCGAAACCCTTACCTTGAAATCCCAAAACAGTAATGCGGTTCGAAGGCTAACGATTTCTGGCTTAGAAATCTAGGCGACTAAATCTCCTTCAAATCCCAGAATGCCGCCCAAAAAGAACACGAGATCAGTGAAAATGTCAAACTAAAGATGGCCCTAACCACCCACTAGCCATTCAGCTTTGGCCTCAAAAGTCGAAAAAGATTACAAAAATAATAGCACAAGTCAACACTTACCTTTATAGAGGATTTTGGCTATCACTTGCAAGAAGATTCGGCAATTAAAGAAGAAGATTGAAACGATGAAAGAAATAAAACCAAGCCACAAACGAGATCTAGGAGTTTTCAGCTTTTAAGAAAGATTCGAAAAAGAGATGTACAAGAAAAGAGGCTAGGCATTTTCGGCTTTAGAAGAATAGAGTTAGGAATTTTTTTTCAGTTTTTGGCAAAAAAAGAGAAGAAGAACCCTTGATTGCCGAAATTAGGAGGAGAAAAGAAGAAGAGAAAGAAACCGAAAAGCTATGCTCTAGGAAATAATAAAATTCGGCACACCCTTCACAAATGAGAATTCGGCATACCCTTAGCCATTCAACCGATTTTCCCTTGCACACAGTCTCACATTCGGCCATCTCTTCCCCCTCTATCCTATCCATCATTTTTCTCTTATCCTCATCTTCCTATCTTGTGACTCAATCCACACCCACTCCTTTAGAGTCCCAGCCGAAACCACCTCTCACTCCTCAGGCACATATTATAAAAAAACTCCTTTTTGCTTAGCATGGGATTCGAACCTGCTCCCTCCAAACATGCTTGTGGCGCCCCAATCTGCTCCCTTAATGGTGCCTCCTTGCCACTTTACCAATTGAATTTTTTTTTGTGTTAACTTTTCCATTCAAGTACCCTTAAGGCCCACTTCACCTAGTTCTCCCTTTCAGTGACTAAAAATGAAATTTCTACCAAGGCTCAAACCTAACCTCAAGCCTTCCCGAAAGCTCTAAACACATCAGACACACACACAGCATGGCATACATACACAATACATCACAAATACAGAGCCCCCAATCTAGGATGTTACAGTTCTACCCCTTTAAAAGAATTTCATCCCCAAAATTACCTGGTTAAAAGAGGTGAGGGTATTGCTATCGTATAACATCCTCTGGCTCCCATGTAGCTTCCTCTGATCCATGATTATGCCATAGAACCTTAACCAAAGGAACCAATTTTCTTCGCAAAACTTTAACATCATGCTCCAAGATCTGAACAGGTTCCTCCTCAAAAGATAAATCAGGCTTTACTTCAAGTTCCTCCAACGGTATCACATGAGATGGGTCTAAATGGTAACATCACAACATTGAAATATGGAATACATCATGAATCTTACTTAGCTTCGAAGGTAGCTCAAGTTGATAAGCAACTGGTCCTACACGCTTTAACACTCGATATGGCCCGATAAACCTAGGGCTTAGCTTACCCTTCCATCCAAACCTTAGAATTTTCTTCCACGGTGATACCTTCAAGAAAACCCGATCACCCACTGCAAACTCTATGTCCCTTCGTTTCAGGTCAGCGTAAGACTTCTGCCTGTCCGACGCTTCCTTTAACCTAGCCCGAATCAACCCAACCTTATTCTTTGTTTCCAATACTAGTTCCAGACCCAAAATCTGTCGTTCATCCAACTCCGTCCAACATGTAGGAGTACAACACTTTTGCCCGTACAACACTTTATACGGTGCCATCCGAATACTGGACTGGTAGCTGTTATTATACGCGAATTTCGCCAATGGTAGAAAGTCCTCCCAGCTACCTTTGAAATCGATAATGCAACCTCTCAACATGTCTTCCAAAATCTGAATCACCCTTTTTGACTGTCTGTCCGTCTGTGGATGAAATGCTGTACTAAAATCCAACTTTGTGGCCAACGCTTGATGCAATGCCCTCCAAAATCTTGACATAAACCTAGGATCTCTGTCCAAGATAATGGACACAAGTACTCCATGCAACCTCACAATCTCTGCTATATACAACTTAGCCAACTTTTGTAGAGAGTAATCAACCCGAACTGGTATAAAATGAATGGACTTTGTCAATCGATCAACGACTACCCATACCGAATCCTTCTTAGTAGGCGTAAGGGGTAGCCCACTAATAAAATCCATAGTGATTCTCTCTCATTTCCATTGCAAAATCTTCACCGGCTGCAACAACCCCGAAGGTAACTGATGCTCTGCCTTGACCTGCTGACATGTTAAACATTTACCCACAAATTCGATTACTTCCTACTTCAGACCTGGCCACAAAAATTATTCTCGTAACTCCTGATACATTTTACTTCCTCCCGAATGCATAGCATATGGGCTGTTATGCAGTTCCTGAAGAACCATCCACCTCAATTCTATGTCCCGGCACACAAACCTTCTTTCAAAAACCCAAAACCCCGTCATCATTCAGCTTATAGTCCCCCACTTCACCATGTTGCACTTGAGATAGTCGGGCACTCAAGTCATCATCCTACAACTACTTCTCCTTAATCTTATCTATCCATGTCAGCTTTACCTGAAGCTCAGCTAACAAACTCCCATCTTCATACAGGCTTAGATGAGCAAACATCGCCCTCAGATCCAAGATCACCTTCCGGCTTAGCGCATCTGCCACCACGTTAGCTTTGCCCAGATGGTATTCAATCAAACAATTGTAATCCTTTAATAGTTCAATCCACCTTCTCTGCCTCAATTCAACTCCTTCTGGGTGAGGAGATATTTCAAGCTCTTATGATCTGTATAGATGATGGACTTCTCTCCATACAGATAATGTCTCCAAATTTTCAAAGCAAAAACCACTGCCGCCAATTTCAAATCATGCGTGGGATAATTTAGCTCATGAGGTCTTAACTGTCGAGACGTGTAAGCAACCACTCTTCCGCCTTGCATCAACACACATCCTAACCCAGTGTGTAAAGCATCACAATAAACCACGAACTCCTTTCCAGCCTCTGGCTGAATCAACACCGGAGCTTCCGTCAACACCTTCTTCAGCTTTTCAAAACTTTTCTGCTGCTTTTCACCCCACACAAAAAGTACTCCCTTCCTCAACAACTTGGTTAAAGGTGCCGCAATCAAGGAGAATCCCTCAACGAACCTCTTGTAATAACAGCAAGACCTAGGAAACTCTGAATTTTCGTCACAGACCTGGGTGCTTTCCAATCCATGATAGCTTCAACCTTCCGAGGATCAACTCTGACCCCTTCAGCCGACACAACGTGTCCTAGAAAAGTAACCTCCCTTAACCAAAATTCGCACTTTCTGAATTTTGTGTACAATTGTTTCTCCCTCAGGGTTTGTAATACCACTCGCAGATGCAAATCATGCTCCTCCTTTGACCTTGAATATACCAGGATATCATCTATAAATACTACCATGAACCGGTCTAAATAGGGTTCGAACACCTGGTTCATCATATCCATAAATGCCGCTGGTGTGTTAGTCAACCCAAATGGCATTACCAAGAATTCGTAATGGCCATAACGGATCCTGAAAGCTGTCTTATGAATATCTAATTCTTTGATGTTAAGCTGATGGTATCCTAATCTCAAATCTATCTTTGAGAATACTGACGCCCCTTTCAGTTGATCGAGCAAGTCATCAATCCTTGGCAACGGATATTTGTTCTTGATGGTCAACTTGTTCAACTGACGGTAGTCAATGCACATACGCATTGATCCATCCTTCTTCTTGACAAATAGCACCGACGCACCCCAAGGTGATACACTTGGTCGAATGAAACCCCGATCCAACAATTCCTGAATCTGGGCTTTCAGTTTCACCAACTCCTTCGACGCCATCCTATATGGTGCAATAGATACTGGTGTCTTTCCCAGAAGAAGATCGATTCTAAATTCCACCTCGCGATCCGGAGGTAGTCCAGGAAGTTCTTCTAAGAAAACATCAAAAAACTCCCTCACCGTTCTAACATTCCCCACAGTTGAATCCTGAACCTCCAAAGCACAAACAGAAGCTATAAACACCCTACACCCTTTTCTCATCATTCTTTCAGCCTTTAGAGCGGATACTACATTAGACAAGTAGTTCTTCCTTCCACCTATTACCACCACCTCATCTTCCTGACTAGCCCTTAGTACCATATGTAGTTCCTCCTTTCACCTATTACCACCACCTCATCCTCCTAACTAGTCCTTAGTACCATACGCTTGGCTTCACGATCTAGGTTCGCTCGATATTTCACTAACCAATCCATACCTAAGATTAGATCAAACTCCTCAAAAGGTAGTTCCATTAAGTCCGCCAGAAAGACTACCCCTTGCACTTCTAGAGGTACATCCCTATACAGTCTGTTCACCACTACCGACTGACCTAGCGGGCTAATTACAGTCATCTCCCTAGAGACAATCTCAAAGTCTATACTTAAAGTTCCAGAGACTATACTAGCAACATAAGAGTGTGTTGATCCAATATTAATTAATGCAGAGAAAGGCAAACCAAAAAACAAGAACGTACCAATTATGACATCCAGTGCATCCCCCTCCTTTTGACGTCTTGTCGCATAGACCAACCTCGACTGTCTTGCATCGGTGTTCACTGCACCTCTACCTTGCGTTCCACGGCCCCGACCATAACCATTACCTCCTCTGGCTGGACCGCGACCTCTCTGTGGTTGTGGACCTCCTCTACTAGGCTGAGCGTTAGTCTGTTCTACCGACTCTGCGCCACCCTGATCCTGTGGACAGTCCCTAACTAGATGATCTGAGGACCCACACCTAAAACATTTCCTGTCACCTACTGATACGGTCTCAGTCTCGAGATAGAAATGAGACGTATGCTGAATTGCCCGATCGTAATCAAGAATTACAAAGTTGAAGTTTAAAGAAGGAGAGTGGGAGGAGTGTAGAGGAATTTTAGGTTTTAGGGAAGTAGAATGAAGTCAACGGAGTTGTATTAAGATTGGTTCAGATTTGGTTCGAGAAATTTTGGAAGTGGTTTGAAAGGGAAGAATAGCCGGGATAGTAGCTCGGGTAATTTTAGGGTTCGGCTTTTGGCTTAAGAAATAAGTAAGAACCAATACCGGAAGGTATCGACCTAGTTACTTATAGGTTTCCTAAGGTTCGGGTTTTAGGATTTAATTTGGACCTCGACCCACTATCGTGAAATGATAGCAACCTCGGTTTCGATTTTTGGACAATAGAAGGAAGGGTTGACGTCACTAGCTTGCTAGATAAGCCAACGAATCCTAAAACAAAATTGGAGTAGTGCTCTCACAAATTCGACAGAATAACGGTATAAAATTCATCCAAAAAGTCCTTTACAAATGGCATTTTTCAGACATTTATAGTCCTAAGAAGCTAACCAAAAAGTCATAAAAGCTTAGCTTAATTTCTAAGTAAAATTTGGCTCTTTAATGTCCTAGATTAGTCTAGAATTTTTGGCCCTTAGTTGCTATCCACATTCATCTATGTAACTCAAAAAGTTTAGCTTCTAGAAGAGCTTGGTGCAGCCGAATTCAATGTAAGGGAAAAGGAGCTGAATGTCCCTTAAAATTCGGCCTAGGAATGTGTATGGTTAGCCTTGGAAAAACTGAACAGCCAAGCCATGTTGAATGCTGCATTGGGGACGTGAATGGCCCACCCAAACTCCCATGCCATCTTTAAATTGCTTCCCACGCATGGAAAGATGTACCAGCAAGCAACCAACTCATTAATCATGTCTTGAAGAGAGGAACCATCTCATTAAATGTGTCTTTTTACTTGTACGAAGCAAACAAACCTCAACAGCCATTGAATTCAGCTCATTAATGCTGTTCTTTGTCATTTACGAAGGTACCTAAAAAGATGAAAGAACCAGCACATTAATGGAGCCTTTTACCTTCAAGATGCATCAAAACATGTACCAATATAGCATTTAATAACGTATCATGCATGCTACTGGTGTCCCCTTGTTAATGCACTTAAATGCATGTTTCTTTGCTGCCCAATTTAATGGACATGTGGGAGACTACAATAGTCACGTTGGGGAGCACAAAAGGCAGCTACCAATGTCCCTTGCGTGCTCCCAAGGCGCCTTAAATGAAGCTGCCGACCATGCCTTAATTGCTTGTCCCCAAAGCACCTGCAGATTAATAATTTTCGTCAACTAAAATTCCAGCCACTTAAGACATCATTTATACCATGTTTTAGGCTGAACAAATTAAATAGAGGTTGATCAATGCTTACATTAATTTCGGCTGGAGTTTTCAGACAAATTAAATGGACAA
Organism: Gossypium rotundifolium; assembly: GCA_025506655.1. Taxonomy (NCBI): domain Eukaryota; kingdom Viridiplantae; phylum Streptophyta; class Magnoliopsida; order Malvales; family Malvaceae; genus Gossypium; species Gossypium rotundifolium. The sequence goes on along the minus strand of CP106722.1, from coordinate 86,800,245 downwards.
TTTCGGCCAATTAAAATAAGTAGCAGCAAACAATTAATTATGTCCTAAAACTAGACATATTAATTTAAACTATTAATTATGCAACAACTTAAGACTTATTTAAATTTATTTAAATGTAGCAAAATAAATAAAACACTTATTTAATTGGTCCGTTTTTTATTTAACTAATCTTCTATTAATTAATTAACTAAGGCCAAAAGGCCAATTAGTTATGGCCGAATAGCCATAGGAGGATCTCCCTGTTCGTGAGCTCATAAAAGTATGCAACACGGAGTTAAACCATCATTCGACAGGGTCTTAGCATCATCCCAAGCTTGCTGGATTAGAACTCTGATCGCCTCTTTAAATTGTCTCGCACGCGACCTCGTTATCGGTCCTTGAGGTAACACCACCAGGTCTCGAATTGAACTCGATTCATGATGAGGCGTGCCCGTATCATCCTCCCCTTCTTGAAAATGACTTGTCCTCAAGTTAGGAACTGCATCAAACGGAGTTAAATCAGCCACATTAAAACTGGAGCTGATGTTATACTCACCGGGCAAATCAAGTTTGTATGAATTTTTGTTAATTCGCTCGAGAACTTGGAAAGGGCCGTCTCCTCTCAGTGATAATTTATTTCTTTGATGAGCTGGGAATCGTTCCTTCCCATATGCTCCCATACCCAATCTCCGGGTTTGAACATGACTTGTTTCCGTCCTTTGTTGGCTCGTCGTGTGTATTGTTCAGTTCTTACCTCAATATTCTCGCGCACCTTCCGATGCAGCTCTTTGATATAGTCTGCCATTTTCCTAGCATCAGAATGGACAAATTTGTTAGTAGGTAATGGTAATAAATCAAGAGGGTAAGAGGATTAAACCCGTAGACAGTCTCGAAAGGAGAAAATTTGGTCACAGAATGAATAGCTCGGTTGTATGCAAATTCGACGTGAGGCAGGCATTCCTCCCAAGTCTTAAGATTCTTTCGTACCAATGCTCGAAGCAGAGTCGAAAGGACTCGATTCGCTACTTTAGTTTGTCCATCCGTTTGAGGATGACAAGTGGTTGAGAACATTAGTTTCGTCCCTAGTTTCCCCCACAATGTCCGCCAAAAATGACTCAAGAATTTTACGTCTCGATCCGATACAATCGTTCTCAGAACTCCATGCAGACGTACAACTTCCCTGAAAAATAAATTGGCTATATTCACAGCATCATCAGTCTTAGAACATGGGATAAAATGGGACATCTTAGAAAACCGATCAACTACAACGAAGATTGAATCCTTCCCTGTTTTTGATCTCGGTAAACCAAGGATAAAATCCATGGAAACATCGGTCTAAGGAGTGTCCGGAATAGGAAGTGGCGTGTATAGACCATGTGGTTGTACCCGTGACTTCGTTTGTTTGCAAGCTAGACAACGGTCGCAAATCTTTTCGACATCCTTTTGCATTCCTGGCCAAAAGAAATGCTCTTGTAGAGTCGACATCGTTTTATCTCGTCCGAAGTGACCCTTAAGGCCACCACTATGTGCTTCTAATACGAGCAACTCTCGAATAGATCCGTTTGGTATGCATAATCTATTTTCTTTGAAAAGAAATCCTTCGTACCTGTAGAACTTATCAAATGTACCATTCTCGCAAGCATTATAGATGGGTCCAAAATCAACACCATCAACGTACAGTTCTTTTATATGATGGAAACCAAGTAACCTAGCATCAAGAAAAGTCAATAGGGTGTACCTTCGAGATAACGCATCTGCCACTACATTTTCCTTACCTTTCTTATACTTAATTACGTACGAAAATGATTCCAAATACTCGATCCATTTTGCATGCCGTTTGTTGAGCTTATGCTGACCTTTGATGTACTTGAGTGCCTCGTGATCCGAATGGATTACAAACTCCTTTGGCCTCAAGTAATACTGCCATGTCTCAAGCGATCTTATAAGTGCGTACATTTCTTTGTCATACACAGGATAATTAAGTGCAGCTCCGCTCAATTTCTCACTAAAGTACGCCATCGATCGTCCATTCTGAGTGAGAACGGCTCCAATCCCTACACCTGATGTGTCACACTCAATTTCAAAAGTTTTAGAAAATCAGGGAGGGATAATAATGGAGCTTTAACAAGACAATCTTTAATGGCATTAAAAGACCGCTCTTGCTCGTCGGACCAATGGAATTTCAAATTCTTCTTGATTACGCTCGTTAAAGGAGACGCAATCATGCTAAAGTTGGGCACGAATCGGCGATAAAAGCTAGCCAACCCATGGAAGCTTTGTACTTGGCTAATCGTTGTAGGACGGGGCCATTCTTGGATGGCTCGAATCTTCTCTTGGTCAACCTCCAAGCCATTTGCACTCACGACGTATCCCAAGAAAACAACCTTGTCAGTGCAAAAAGAACATTTCTTGAGGTTAGCGTATAATACCTCTTTCCGCAACGTTTCTAAAATGGCTCGTAGATGTTGAACGTGATCCTCCAAAGTTTTGCTGTACACTAATATGTCATCAAATAAACAACACATGATTTTCCAATGAAAGCTTGTAAAACATGATTCATAAGACGCATAAAAGTACTTGGAGCATTCGTAAGGCCGAATGGCATTACCAACCATTCGTACAAACCTAGCTTCGTCGTAAACGCTGTTTTCCACTCGTCGCCCTCACGCATCCAGATTTGGTGATAACCGCTCTTGAGGTCGATCTTTGTGAAAACTTTTGCTCCACTTAACTCGTCGAGCATATCGTCGAGGCGGGGTATCGGGTGTTGATACTTTACAGTAATCTTGTTGATGGCGCGATAATCAACACACATGCGCCATGAACCATCTTTCTTAGGCACTAATAATACCGGTACAGCGCACGGACTAAGGCTCTCTTGAATGTAGCCTTTTTCAAGCAATTCAGTGATTTGCTTTTGGAGCTCGTTTGTTTCCTCAGGATTGCTCCGATACGCAGGTCGATTCAGTAAAGCAGCACTAGGCACCAAATCTATTTGGTGTTCAATGCCTCGGATGGGTGGTAATCCACTAGGCATCTCCTCTGGGAATATGTCTTCGAATTCCTGAATCAAAGACAAAACAGAAGTTGGAAGATCATCGGGTAAATCGTTAGTGTTCAAAAAACCCTTCTTTGTACAGAAGCAAATACACAGAATGCCTCAGACTCAATGCTTTTTGTATATCACTTGCTTTTGCTAAGACACTCATTTTTCCGCTTTCTTTCTCACTTTCTTCTTTTTCTCTCTTTTGTTTTCTCTCGCTCATTTTTTTACTCGTATTTTTCACTTTTATATTCTTTTCTTTTTCTTTTTCTTTTGATTGATCAATGGAAATTTGAAGCTTTTGTTGGTCATCAAAGACTTGTTTAGGGGTCAAGGGGGCAAGTGTCACGTTCCTCCCAAGATGCTTGAAAGAATATCGATTAGTGTAACCATCGTGCACCACTCTACGGTCATATTGCCATGGATGTCCCAAGAGTAAGTGTCTCGCGTGCATCGGCACTACGTCGCATAGTACTTCATCAAAATATTTCCCGATGCTAAAAGATACTAGGACCTACTTGGTAACCTTGAGTTCTCTGCCATCGTTAAGCCATTGAAGTTTATACGGAGTCGGATGCTTGGTTGTCGTCAATCCTAGCTTTTCCACCATAAGGGTGCTTGCTACATTCGTACAACTTCCTCCGTCAATGATAAGGCTACACACTTTACCTTGCACTTGGCATCTCGAGTGAAAAATATTTTCGCGTTGCTCCTCGTTTTCGGCATTTTGTAGGCTAAGACTTCGCTTGACTACGAGCAACTCACCTTCAACAGGTTGTTCTATGTCCTCATCAACTTCAGAACTGGATTCGAACTCGCATTCTTCTTCATCCTTGGTCTCGATCTCACCATCAACCCGCATCACCATAGTTCGTCTATTCGAGCATTGGCTGGCTATGTGTCCTCAGCCAAGACACTTGAAGCATTTGATATCCCGAGATCTAGGATTTGAAATCTCCAGAGCCTTGCCTTTGCTTGTTTCAGTCAAAGGCTTGTTTGTCTTCGGGGTGAAAGTAGGATTCTTCGGTTTGTTTAAGGGAAACCCCTTGCTTGCGTTTTGACCCCACTTCGAAGGTTTTGGACTGGTAAAACTGCGGAATGCTCCTTTTTACTTCAACTATTTTTCTACTTTGATGGCCATGTGGACCATTTCCTCCATCTCAACATAATGTTGTAGTTCCACGACATTGGCTATCTTTCGGTTGAGCCCAGCTAAGAATCGAGCCATGGTGGCTTCTCGTTCTTCTTGAATGTCGGCTCGGATCATGGTGACCTCCATTTCCTTATAGTAATCTTCGATGCTTCTCGTCCCTTGTGAAAGGTGTTGGAGTTTCTGATGTAACTCCCGATGATAATAAGAAGGGATAAATCGACGTCTCATGGCCACTTTCATTTTGGCCCATGTAGTGATTAGTCGTTCACCGTTGCGCCTTCGGTTTGTCGTTAACTAATCCCACCAGATCATGGCGTAGTCAGAGAATTCTATAGCGGCTAACTTGACCTTCTTGTTTTCGGAGTAATTGTGGCAGTCGAAAACAAGTTCAATCTTTTTTTCCCATTCCAAGTAGGCTTCGGGATCTGACTTGCCTTGGAAAGTAAGGATTGTTAATTTGATATTCTTGAGATCATCGTCTTCTCATCTCCGATCTCTTTGACCACGATTTCGGGGATCTCTCCTTCCAACACTAAGGTTGGATTCTTGATTGCTTTCACCGTCACTGATTTCATTAAGGTCTTCGTCAACTTCTCGTGGTTGCTCACGTCGTTGATTAGGTCACCCACGTCTTTGCCTGGCCACTTCAGAGGTCACCTCTCGTGCCCTTCGAGCTTTCACTTGATAGAGGCGATCTTCAAGAGGATTGAGCCTTCGATCAAGTAATCTCTCCATCTCTCGTAACAGGGCTTGCATTTGTAAATCAGGAACATTCTGAACAGGTTGTCTTCCTTGCTGTCCCTCCGTGTTTTGCCTGTCTTCTTGAGACATCGGTATAGAAACTAAGTCCTCACAACAGTTCTCACCGTACACTCTGAAAGAAGAAATCAACGACACTCTCACTCGTGTTTGACACTCTTAGTTTGGCTTTTACCTCCCCTCTAATAGTCTCACAATCTCGTGCCTTTTACCTCTTACACTTCTCATGATTTCGTTGTTCAGATTCGTCAAGGCTTATTAAGGCTTAGGGGTCAGCCTCAAACGGTATCAAAGGTTGTAACGTCATTTTTTTTAAAGGTAGGCTGAAAGAAAGAAAGGCTCAGGCGGTCTAGAACGGGATGTTTTAGAGTTGGGTCGAGGGAGGCAGAGGAAGAAAGAAAATACAGAAGAGATTTACAGAACAAAATGAACCTTAACAGTATATCGAACTTGTTCAAGCACTTTTTTTTTGAAATTTTTTTACGATTTTTTAATTTTTTTTAATTACAAATTTTTTTTAATTTCAATTTTTTTTGAACTTGCTTTGGATCTTCAATTAACAGCTTCAACTTAGTCGATGGGGCTTCGTAACTCTCAGTTTAACTAGCTCTGATACCAGATGATACGGTCCTAATCTCGAGATAGAAACGAGACGTATGCTGAATTGCCCGATCGTAATCAAGAATTACAAAGTTGAAGTTTAAAGAAGGAGAGTGGGAGGAGTGTAGAGGAATTTTAGGTTTTAGGGAAGTAGAATGAAGTCAACGGAGTTGTATTAAGATTGGTTCGGATTTGGTTCGAGAAATTTTAGAAGTGGTTTGAAAGGGAAGAATAGCCGGGATAGTAGCTCGGGTAATTTCAGGGTTTGGCTTTTGGCTTAAGAAACAAGTAAGCACTAATACCGAAAGGTATCGACCCGATTACTTATAGGTTTCCTAAGGTTCGGGTTTTGGGATTTAATTTGGACCTCGACCCACTATCGTGAAATGATAGGAACCTCGACGATTTTTGGACGATGAGAAGGAAGGGTTGATGCCACTAGCTTGCTAGATAAGCCAACGAATCCTAAAACGAAATTGGAGTAGTGCTCTCACAAATTCGACAGAATAATGGTATAAAATTCATCCAAAAAGTCCTTTACAAATGGCATTTTTCAGATATTTATAGTCCTAAGAAGCTAACCAAAAAGTCATAAAAGCTTAGCTTAATTTCTAAGTAAAATTCGTCTCTTTAATGTCCTAGATTAGTCTAGAATTTTTGGCCCTTAGTTGCTGTCCACATTCATCCATGTAACTCAAAAAGTTCAGCTTCTAGAAGAGCTTGGTGCAGCCGAATTCAATGTAAGGGAAAAGGAGCTGAATGTCCCTTAAAATTCGGCCTAGGAATGTGCATGGTTAGCCTTGGAAAAACTGAATAGCCAAGCCATGTTGAATGCTGTATTGGGGACGTGAATGGCCCACCCAAACTCCCATGCCATCTTTAAATTGCTTCCCACGCATGGAAAGATGTACCAGCAAGCAACCAACTCATTAATCATGTCTTGAAGAGAGGAACCATCTCATTAAATTTGTCTTTTTACTTGTACGAAGCAAACAAACCTCAACAGCCATTGAATTCGGCTCATTAATGCTGTTCTTTGTCATTTACGAAGGTACCTAGAAAGATGAAAGAACCAGCACATTAATGGAGCCTTTTACCTTCACAATGCATCAAAATATGTACCAACATAGCATTTAATAATGTATCATGCATGCTGCTGGTGTCCCCTTGTTAATGCACTTAAATGCATGTTTTTTTACTGCTCAATTTAATGGACGTGTGGGAGACTACAATAGTCACATTGGGGAGCACAAAAGGCAGCTACCAATGTCCCTTGCGTGCTCCCAAGGCACCTTAAATGAAGCTGCCAACCATGCCTTAATTGCTTGTCCCCAAAGCACCTACAGATTAATAATTTTCGTCAACTTAAATTCCAGCCACTTAAGACATCATTTATACCATGTTTTAGGCTGAACAAATTAAATAGAGGTTGATCAATGCTTACATTAATTTCGGCTGGAGTTTTCAGACAAATTAAATGGACAATTCCGGCCAATTAAAATAAGTAGCAGCAAATAATTAATTATGTCCTAAAACTAGACATATTAATTTAAACGATTAATTATGCAACAACTTAAGACTTATTTAAATTTATTTAAATGTAGCAAAATAAATAAAACACTTATTTAATTGGTCCGTTTTTTATTTAACTAATCTTCTATTAATTAATTAACTAAGGCCAAAAGGCCAATTAGTTATGGCCGAATAGCCATAGGAGGATCTCCCTGTTCGTGAGCTCGTAAAAGTATGCAACACGGAGTTAAACCATCATTCGACAGGGTCTTAGCATCATCCCAAGCTTGCTGGATTAGAACTCCGATCGCCTCTTTAAATTGTCTCGCAGGCGACCTCATTATCGGTCCTTGAGGTAACACCACCGAGTCTCGGATTGAACTCGATTCATGATGAGGCGTGCTCGTATCACTTACCCAACATTCGCCCAAATGAAATTTATTACACTGACCACACCTCTGAGCTTGACCATTACCCCTAGATCTCACACATTGTCTCGGCCCATCCATCTTAGGTCTTTTCTGGAAATGCCCCGTTGACCTCGACGATCTAACATTCCTCTTATTCTTATCCCTGTCTCTATCATTATTTCGCTTTTTGATTCGCTTAACTTCGTCAGCTATCTTAGCCTTTTCTACTAAAACTGCAAATTCTCGCTCTCGTTGTGGAGCTATCAACACCAACAGATCATCGCTCAAACCATCCTCAAATCGAACACAACGCTCATGCTTGGTGGCCACTATCCCTCGGGCATAACGAATCTAGCGCAGAAATTCTACTTCATAAGGGGCTACTGATTTACTTCCTTGAATCAGATTCAGAAATGCCCTACGCTGCGCATCCACATAACTCGATCTGATGTACTTACTCTGGAATGCTGACTTGAAAAACTCCCAAGTAATGCGGTCAGCCATCACACCATCCCTGACCGTAAGCCACCATTGGTACGCTTCATCCCGAAGAAGAGACACCACTCCCTTCAGCTTCTCCTCTTCTGTGAAGTCAACATCATCCATTATACGCTCCACTGCTTCTATCCAATACTCAGCTGTACTAGGAGCTACACCAAAAATTCCCCCAAACATTTCTGCTCCATTAGCCCTAAGTCGTTCTGGCACAAATTTCTGAGCTCACGTACCCATGCCAGCTCTCGCAACTCTCTCCAACACTCAGAGCATCACCTAAGACACTGTATCATCTCTGCCCGTTTGGTCCTGATACTCAGCCTCCACAGCTGGTGGCACTGGTATCTCATTTCCAGACTCATGACCAGACCCTATTGGTTCCGACACAGCAATCCTGCCTCTACTTCAGCCATGCACACCACGTCCCCTAGTGCTCATATCTAGTGTTCACGATTTATCTGGTTAAAAATTTTATGAATTAATACTTTCTTCCACTGATTAATAACGAACAGTCTTATGGAAAGTAGTTTAAACAGTAGTTCTTTCGAATTCAAAATCAGTCTCACATCTGTATCTCTTAGTTCTAGAAATCACATACATTCCACATCCATATGCATCACAAACAGAGCATCACATAACAGCATCAAACACAAAAGTGACATCCATAGACTCACCTTCATCACATAGGGGTATTTTTCTCATTTCACTACCCAGGGGTATTTTTGTAATTTCACCCTACAGGGTATTTTTATAAATTCGCAAAATAAGGTATCTAGGTAGTTTTACAAAATAGGGGTATTTTGGTAATTTTGTAAATCTGGGGTATTTTGGTAATTTTCTCAAACTAGAGGTATTTTGGGTAATTTACAGAACTAGGGGTATAAGTAATTTTACAAAAATAGGGTATTGGTCCCTTTCGGGTTTTAGTCATGAATTTTGGCCCATTACTAAGTCCTCTCGGCTAAAGTGAACAAACACTACGCACTAGGTAAGATTCTAGCGAAGAGGAAGTGGGCCACTAGGACCGCTTAAATACCAAGCTCTCCCTAGATCCAACCCTAGACATGCGTATGCTTGTTGCTACTCTCCAACCCAACGACTTATCCATGGACATCTTTAATTAGAGAAATTAAGTTTTATGGATTTTAAGAGTTGTGTACTTAGGCCTAAGGTCCATAAACCCTAGCATACTCGCCTATGTCCCCATAAAGCCCATTAAATCCAATCATGCATACCATATTAAAGGTTAAAATACTTACCTCAGTGGATCAGGTGCCGCCAGACTTGAAGGCCATATCTCAACCCAAAACATTTTTCTCAAACTCACTTCAAACTATAAAACACCACTGGACCAATTCACAGCCCGAGTTTTGAACCGGGCTCTGATACCAAAAATGTAACACCTCAAACCTGCCCATACGTTACGATCGAATCTGGTATGCCACAGGGTGAAGTAAAATCAAGACTTAGTTATATTTATGAAAAATCGGTGATTTAAAAGATAACTTTTTTTCAATTAGTATGTGGTCTTTTGAAAACTTGATGATTAGTTTAATGAAACTCCAATTTAACTTTAATATTTAAACCACCGAGGTGTCGTGTTTGATATAAATCGCAAAATAATAAAATAAACTGAAGTACAACCTTGAAAGGACTTATTACATAGTGAAAAATCCCAAATTAAAATAAACTTATAGAAATGCCGAAACTATAAGGAAAAGAAATTGAAAGTATGGCCTCTACGAGTCCGTCTCAGCTCTTGCATCCACGAGCTACTGCTCACCTGAAAAGTTAAGGAAAGGGGTGAGTCTCCAAGACTCAGTGTGTAAAACCTCCCACATTATACATACTGCATGAAGCCCACAGTCACACATTGGCCTTAGCCCACATATCAACATACAACGCATGAGATGCAATAAGCCCAACCCAAACCTAGTTTTTTATCCGCTACACACTAACCCGTACCAACCAATCACACCGTGGGGATTTCTACAATCGACCCTCCATCCGCTACACTCCATCACGACAGTCATGCTGTCAAGTATACACGATCACTAGGTGACCAAATAATATTTCGTGGCACAGCCACCGATCACTATGTGACCAAATAAAATATATATATACATCGTGGCAGAGCCACCAATCACTATGTGACCAAAAATAATGTATGAACGTATGTATATATATCATGGCAAAGCCACCGATCACCACGTGACCAATTAAGTACTTCCCCTTCATATCAAACCCATACCCATGATCTACATACAATCCTAAAAATGCAACATGCTAATCATAACACATCAGTCTATCATACATACATTCGGTTATACAAAGTAACGATACAGTCACGTACCTAGCAATCTTAGCCTTACCCCTAAGGATATCACGACTGTCTACACAGCCTTTTTTTTAGCTTTTCAGCCCACTCAAGCTTAGTACAGTTATAGTATAGTGTGTGAAAGTTTACACACCTGATAATATGTAAGACGGCACTCTCTATGTCGACGCTATCACTAGTCGAAACTACCACTATCTGCCTACTATTCTGCTCAGTAGTCGGCCCACAACTCGGTGGCCAATCACGAATAGCAGACACCGCGCGTTTCTTGAACTTTGGGACTGGGACTACAGATCCAACCCCTTCTTTCGATTTGCTGACATTCGAGTCCATGAATGACCTTGGTTAGAAGGTAGTATAATGATTGCTTAACGAAGCATTACATTAATACTCGAATAATGAAAGGAAACCGATTGAACCACTCAGGGAGAATTGAAACCCTTACCTTGAAATCCTGAAACAGTACTGCGGTTCGAAGGCTAACGATTTCTGGCTTAGAAATCTAGGCGACTAGATCTCCTTTAAATCCCAGAATGCCGCCTAAAAAGAACACGAGATCAGTGAAAATGTCAAACTAAAGATGGCCCTAACCACCCACTAGCCATTCGGCTTTGGCCTAAAAAGCCAAAAAATTACAAAAATAATAGCACAAGTTGACACTTACCTTTACAGAGGATTTCGGCTACCACTTACAAGAAGAGATGTACAAGAAAAGAGGCTAGGCATTTTCGGCTTTAAAAGAATATAGTTAGGAGTTTTTTTCGGTTATTGGCAGAAAAAGAGAAGAAGAACCCTTGATTGCCAAAATTAAGAGGAGAAAAGAAGAAGAGAAAGAAACTGAAAAGCTATGCTCTAGGAAATAATGAAATTCGGCACACCCTTCACAAATGAGAATTTCGACATACCCTTAGCCATGCAACCGATTTTCCCTTGCACACAGTCCCACATTCGGCCATCTCTTCCCCCTCTATCCTATCCATCATTTTTCTCTTATCCTCATCTTCCTATCTTGTGACTCAATCCACACGCACTCCTTTAGAGTCCCAGTCGAAACCACCTCTCACTCCTCAGGCACATATTATAAAAAAACACTCCTTTTTGCTTAGTATGGGATTCGAACCTGCTCCCTCCAAACATGCTTGTGGCGTCACCAATCTGCTCCTTTAGTGGCGCCTCCTTGCCACTTTACCAATTGAATTTTTTTTATGTTAACTTTTCCATTCAAGTACCCTTAAGGCCCACTTCACCTAGTTCTCCCTTTCAGTGACTAAAAATGAAATTTCTACCAAGGCTCAGACCTAACCTCAAGCCTTCCCGAAAGTTCTAAAACATCAGACACACACACACAACATGGCATACATACACAACACATCACAAATTCAGAGTCCCCAATCTAGGATGCTACACCCCTTGGTGAAAAACTCAGTCTTGTAAAACCTCTATATGTTAACTCTTGCAACTGAGCTTTCAACTCAGTCGGAGCCATTCTATACGGAGCTATAGATATCTTTGAAGTTCCTAGCACTAATTCAATAGCAAATTCAACCTCTCTGATAGGTGGCAACCTCAGTAATTCTTTAGGAAATACATTTGAATATTCACAAACTATAGGCACTTGTTCAATCTTCTTTTCAGACACCTTAGTATCTAAAACATATGTTAGGTACGCTTCACAACCTTTTCTCACATATCTCTGAGTCGACATTGATGAAATCACTATAGGCAATCCACCTAACTCATCAGATTCAATTCAAAGAATTTTATTATTGGTAAAAGCATTCATGTGGAGTAAAAGCATAGTGGAGTCATTGAATGGTAAAAAAGTCAACCAATCCATTCCTAGAATCACGTCAAACTCATCAAATAGTAAAAGCATCAAATCAGTCAAAAAATAGTATCCCCGAGTCATTAAAGGACAGTTCTTGCATACTTTGTCAACTAGAACATACTTGCGTAAGGGGTTCAATACTTTAATCATAAATTCAGTAATTTCAACAAGCATTTTCTTACTAAACACTATCACAAACATACGAATTTTTTGATCCAGGATCAATTAAAGCAATTACATTAGTGTCATAAAAAGAGAAGGTACAGGTAATAACATCTGGTGACGACCCATCTTTGCGAGAGCAAATAGTGTAGGCTCTGGCAAGTGCTCTAGCCTTAGACCTCATAGTGGAGTCCCTTGTCACCCCTTGACTACTATTCACATTCCCAGCATTCTTGGTGGTCTTCCTCTAGTTGACATATTACTCGGTCTCACATTCTGAGGTCTATCTTTCTCAACCATCTCAGGACAGTCTTTAATAAATTGATCTCATGAGCCACAACTGTAACAAGCTCTATTATTATATTTCACTCAACAATCTCCAAAATTTCGTCTTCCACACTATTGACACTTGGGCTTGATGTCTTTTACGTTGCCAACACTTGATACTGATGTGGCTAGAGCTTTAGGACTGGTGTATTATTTTTTGAAATCTGTATTGGAATATCCCATTGAAGTGGTCGATTGGTTAAATTAAACTTTTGATTTCTTCGACGTGGAATGGTAAGTTTTACTCATTGATCTCTTCCTTGAATCTCTTGCCTCTGAATTAGCCTTTCTCTTTTCTCGATTAAAGTCTTCGAGTTTGCAAGCCCGACCGATTAACACAACAAACTCTTTCAAATCTAATATTCTGACCAGAAGTTTAATATCTTCGTTCAAGCCATCAACAAACCGCTTGCACATAATCTCTTCGATAGAAACATACTCTCGAGCATATTTACTTAACCGTACCCATTCTCTCTCACACTCGATTACGGTCATACGACTCTATTTCAATTCTAGAAACTCTTTGTGTTTTTGATCCAAAAATTGATGGCTTATATATTTCTTTCGGAACTTGGTCTGAAAGAACTCCTGGGTGATTCTCTCCTTGGCACCACCGATACTAATGTATTCCACCACTAATACGTGGTATCTCTTAAAAGGGATATAGCACACATTAAACGTTTAGTTGGCGTGCAAGAAAGCTCATTAAACACTCGAATTATATTTTCAAGCCAAAACTCGGCTCTCTTAAGGTCATCATCAACATTAACTCTAAACTCGTCAGCCCCGAGTTTACTGATCTTGTCAACTGGAGGCTTATTCAATCTTAAAAGCTCAACTCCTTGAGGAGCTACAGGTACAGGTTAGGGATTAGGAGGGGTGGAGTTTGTTGAGCAGCCGAGTTTGTACGAAGGTATAGAGTGAACCACTTGTTCATCATTTGGAAGAAGGCTTATTTAGCCTCTCCTCCTTGACTTTTTGTTACGAGTCTAGAATCAGACGGTGCTATCCCTTGTACGGGAGTAGGCGCATTACTTTAAACCTCATCAGCTATAGCTCGATTGGGATCCATTTGCTATATGAAAACACATTTTCAAATGTCAAGAGTCATCACACTATCACAGTTTATATATGGCATGTATAGCTAGACTCTCACACATACTGCGTTACTACTAAAATCGACTAAACCGTAGTTTTGATACCAATAAATGTAACACTCCTCACCCGTATTTAACACCAAAATAGGGTTCAGGAGCAATACCAAACTTACAACTCAATTATACAAACTATTAGCATACCTTTCATCAATTCAAACATTCATCAATCAACCTCAATTAATATATCCCTAATATGCCTATAAGGCCCTAAATATACATTGGGAGCGGTTAGGGACTAAACCCATAACTCTGAAAATTTTCAACATTTATAATTTTTTCTCTAAAATAGGGGACACACACCCGTGTCATCAGGCCGTGCATCGCACATGGCCACCAGACATGCCCGTGTCACAGGCTGTGTGGACATTTGAAATGGAAACACATGGCCATGTCCCAGCCCGTATTCTACCCCGTGTCCAAACAAGTGAGCTTACTAACTTAGGTCACATGGCCAATCACATGCCTGTGTGTCTGATGCGAGCATGCCCGGGGCCTTCAACATTTTTCGAAGTGATGAGCTCGGATCGTCGAGACCAAGTGTTGTGGGGCTCGTGTGCATCTTCGTTCACTTCCAAATTGAGCCAGATTAGATCATGCCAGCTCAATTTGAGCTCATTTCAGCTCATCGAGCTGATTGCTTAAATTTATTACTTTTAATAAATTGAATTTTATTTTATTTATCTTTTCTAAAGCATTTTAATGCATCTAAAACATTTTAAAATTGGTTGAATTTAATTTGTTTTAGCTCAAATTAATTTTATTACATTTTATTGCATGTTTTTAAGTTGTTTAAAATATGAATTAAATGTGCAGATTTTTATGGTTTAATTAGGGGCTGCCGAATTTTCAAGTGTCCTAAATGGTGTCCTTTAGTTGTCCAAACATCCCTAGATGAGTCCATTGCATGAGATTAATGTTATTCATGTGATTTGGAGTGTTTTAATATGGGTTCATGTCCTTTGTAGGTTCAGCCAAACATTAGAGTGAATTAAAGAATATACATGCACCTAGGTGCATTGTACCTAGCCGAATGTATCATGAACCTTGGAGATACATGGGACGGCTGGAAGCATGCATGTTGCTGCACATTATGAACCTTCAAGACACCTTATTCAGCCAAGGATCAATGGCCCTTCAAGCTCCCCAAGGTACAGCCGAATGTACCAATGCATTAAAGAAAGGTTCATGCACATAGAGTGCATTGTATGTGGCCGAATGCTTCCATGTGCATTGGTAGATGCATGTTCTGTTGGACAAGGCTTAAATGCTGCTCATTATTAATCAAAAGACATCAATTAAAGAGCATAATTAAGGCAAGGGACGTACCTGGCTGTTGCATGCATCCTTGAAGGCTTTAAAATGCATTCATTCTTCTAGAATGATGCCCCTTGACATCCCCAAAGGCTGCCCATTAACTTGGACGAATTTTTGGACATTCATCCTTCTAGAAACCATCCATTGGAGTGCCCTTGCTGTCTAAATACAATCAGCTCACTTCCTTCTCCATTAAGGTGGCTATTGGTGTTCCTAGAAGCTGAACATGGACATGTCTTCAAGCCTTCATCTTTCAAGTGAATTCACCCATCTAGAAGCTGTCCATTTGGCTACCAATCAGCTGAATTTTTCCAAGGATTTCAATGGTTTTCTTTCTAGATTTTTCCAGCAATTTTTGGCTGAAAATTAACTTAGTCATTAAGTGTTTTATGACTATTCGGTTAGCTCATATTAGCCTATAAATAGTTGCTAAATTTCATTTGTAAAAGGACAGTTTTATGAACCTTTATAAAATTTATGAACTTTTGTTCATTGAGTGAGTTTATTCTCCTCTTCTATTTCGTACAAGTTTCATAGACTTATCGAGCTATGCTTGTGGCGTCTATCACTTGTTCTTCCATTTAACTATACCTTAGGTTCTTATCATCTTTGATAATGGGTCTTTGGTCCATATCGATTTCTATCATCCACCTTAAACACATTAGAAACCGGGGTGACACATCTTTGTGTTGAATCATTTCTGTTTAAGACCTATCTTCCATTTTCCACCATCTATCTTTACCCTTTATTTTTTTTTCTTTGTTAAAATCGAACCTATCACCTAAACCGACTCCTTTTCATTTCTCTAAACCTCCATTCCTAACTTATCCATTTCTTAAATATAAATTCAATTCAAAGCTTCCGCATTGCTACATATTTTCTCATAATTTTTGAAAGGCTTGTAACCTCCTCGTAGAAGATCGGGCAACTCGCATACATTTTGACTCTCCCGAGGCAGAATCGTATCATTTGGTATCAGAGCTATAAAACAAGGATTTTTGATGACGTACGAGAAGCCAAATAAGTTCGTAAGTTGAAAAAAAAGTTAAAAAATTCAAAAAAAATTGAAAAAAAAGAGTTGTATTTTATTTTCATTGTAAAAGCATATATTATATTTGAAGTGAAAAAAATAAAAAAAATAAAAAAATAAAAAAAAGTGGTAAAAAAAAGTCAAAAAAAAAGAGAGAGTGAAGTCCTGCAAGTTTGAAAGTTTTATTCATTTTCATCCACTCAGTTCCCAATCTCAAAACCATCATTCCACCCTCTTACTCTTCTACCTCGACCTCCCAAATTTTTTTTCTTACCCTTTAGCCTACCCATAACCAAAATTTTCTTTTGTTTAGCCTCCCCTATACCCGACATCAATCCCTTGAAACCCCTTTGAAGCTGACCCTCAAGCCACGATGAGTCTTTCAAAACGAAGTACGAAATTGTGAGACGAGAGTGAGCGGTAAAAGGCATGAGTGTATTCATCAAATAAAAAGCCTTATACGGGTGAAACACAAGTGTAAGCTATTTTCTTTGTGAGTGATTTGTGAGGTTTCTGTGGTAAGGTACTTTAATCTTTCTATTTATTTTCTTTATAACGTCTTTCTTTTCAGCAATAAACATGTTTCAAGAAGAACTCTCCGCCGATGACTTCCAATTTTTGGTGAACGAAATGGACCGAATGCTCGAGAAAAAGTTAAGTCCAATACAAAGGCGTTTGGACCAAGCGGAGGAAAAATTTCGACGAAAGCACACTACAACGAGTCGAGAAACGGATCGACGACCATCTCAGAGACCCACCTTCAATGATTATTCAAGAAAAGAATTTCGACATGACTCCCATTCATCGTCGACTTCAAGATCAAGAGACTTCTATCAAGATTCGTCTTCATCAAGAAGTTGATTTGATTATGTGAGAAAGGATTATCATCGAGATTCGTATTCGTCAAGACTCCTGGGACATCGAGAAGAAAGCTACAAGTACTCACCCACGAAAGATTATTCTCAAAGTGGTACATATTATGATTCGTATTCAAGGCAAAACAAAGCCAGTAACGAGTGTGAAGCCTACTACAAAGATGAATACTCAAGCACGAGTTATTCGTCTTTTGATTCCAAGATGACACGCTCCAAGATTCTACCAAGGATCCATCGTGATATCTATGAGACCGTTGCCTCGATTTTAGAGTCAAATCCTTCTATTGTCAATTCCTTTGAATCCACTTCTTGTTGTAGTTTGAACGAAAAAGAAAAATCCATTGAAAAAGAAAATCAAGAAAAAGAGAAAGAATTTGAAAAAGAAAATAAAAATGAGAGAAAAGAACATAAAGAAAAGGAGCTTGAAAAAGAAGAACAAGAAAAAGAGAGCAATGAAAAAGAAAAAGATGTTGAAAACACAAAAAAAGAAATTGAGATAGAAAAAAAAGTGAAAGAACAAGATATGCAAGAAATAGTGAACATTGATTTGCCTAACTCTTCATACTTTTGTTCTTCTTTTGTTTCTTCATTTCAGGTTTTCAACAAATCGCACGAAGACTGCCAACTTCAATACCTTACCGAAGAACGACGTTTTTGTTTGATTAAAACAGGTAAAGTGGAATTACATGAGATTGAAGGTAAGGAAGGTAAGAGTTTCAAAATGATTCTGTCTCCACCAAATTCTTCTAAAATTTGTAATTCTGTGGATAGCCTCGTTAACTGCCATTCTTTGATCAAGTGTGACGATTTAAAAGATGGTAAGACGAATATATTCCATAATAATCATTTTGATGCAAAGTGTGACGGTGGAGTAACGAATAATCAGCAAATGCAAGATTTAATCAGGTACGACAATGCCTTTTCTTTTAATCCCCATTTGTTTGATTGTGGGTTTTACGAGATTTGTTCATTGTCTAAATCTTTGAGTTTTCATAAATCTTTTTTGAAGCACGTTAAGAGTTTTGATCATTCGATATTGAACATACACAACTCATTTTGGTTTAACATGCTTGATTTTTTGAAACCATTGATACATTTTGATTTAAATAATCAAACGCATGTTTTTAAACCAAGAATACGTTCTGATTTGATTTGTGGAAAACTCAAGTATCATCTAGATGGTTCTTCTTATTTGAAATTTCCCATCTTCTTGATATAAGGTTCCTGAATGAGGTAATGAATGTTGTCAACTTTGTTTTCCATCTTTATTCGTTCCTTAAACAATTCTTATGGTTGTTCACCTACCATTTGAAAATGGTTGAATCGAACGCGAAGCTTCGACTACGCTACATGGCTACGGAGAGAAGGTTTGTAATGTTCGAGAAAGGTAAGAATGATCTTGTCTATCTGTGCATAAAGGTGTTACAATTATCGTCCGTCCCATTTGATTGAGGAAAGTCGAGCAAAAAGAATTTTGTTCGGATAGACCAAGAGTTCGATTCGAGGACGAATCGCCTTGAAGAGGGGAGGGATGATGCGAGCACGCCCGGGGCCTTCAACGTTTTTCGAAGTGATGACCTCGGATCGTCGAGACCAAGTGTTGTGGGGCTCGTGTGCATCTTCGTTCACTTCCAAATTGAGCCGGATTAGCTCATGCCAGCTCAATTCGAGCTCATTTCAGTTCATCGAGCTGATTGCTTAAATTTATTACTTTTAATAAATTGAATTTTATTTTATTTATTTTTTCTAAAGCATTTTAATGCATCTAAAACATTTTAAAATTGGTTGAATTTAATTTTTTTTAGCTCAATTTAATTTTATTAAATTTTATTGCATGTTTTTAAGTTGTTTAAAACATGAATCAAATGTGCAGATTTTTATGGTTTAATTAGGGGCTGCCGAATTTTCAAGTGTCCTAAATGGTGTCCTTTAGTTGTCCAAACATCCCTAGATGAGTCCATTGCATGAGATTAATGTTATTCATGTGATTTGGAGTGTTTTAATATGGGTTCATGTCCTTTGTAGGTTCAGCCAAACATTGGAGTGAATTAAAGAATATACATGCACCTAGGTGCATTGTACCTAGCCGAATGTATCATGAACCTTGGAGATACATGGGACGGCTGGAAGCAT
Organism: Gossypium rotundifolium; assembly: GCA_025506655.1. NCBI lineage: Eukaryota > Viridiplantae > Streptophyta > Magnoliopsida > Malvales > Malvaceae > Gossypium > Gossypium rotundifolium. The sequence continues at coordinate 86,781,130 of CP106722.1, read as the reverse complement.
GCATGTTGCTGCTCATTATGAACCTTCAAGACACCTTATTCAGCCAAGGATCAATGGCCCTTCAAGCTCCCCAAGGTACAATCGAATGTACCAATGCATTAAAGAAAGGTTCATGCACATAGAGTGCATTGTATGTGGCCGAATGCTTCCATGTGCATTGGTAGATGCATGTTCTGTTGGACAAGGCCTAAATGCTGCTCATTATTCATCAAAAGACATCAATTAAGGAGCATAATTAAGGCAAGGGACGTACCTGGCTGTTGCATGCATCCTTGAAGGCTTTAAAATGCATTCATCCTTCTAGAATGATGCCCCTTGACATCCCCAAAGGCTGCCCATTAACTTGGACGAATTTTTGGACATTCATCCTTCTAGAAACCGTCCATTGGAGTGCCCTTGCTGTCCAAATACAATCAGCTCACTTCCTTCTCCATTAAGGTGGCTATTGGTGTTCCCGTGTTGAACATGGACATGTCTTCAAGCCTTCATCTTTCAAGTGAATTCACCCATCTAGAAGCTGTCCATTTGGCTACCAATCAGACGAATTTTGCCAAGGATTTCAATGGTTTTCTTTCTAGATTTTTCTAGCAATTTATGGCTGAAAATTAACTTAGTCATTAAGTGTTTTATGACTATTCAGTTAGCTCATATTAGCCTATAAACAGTTGCTAAATTTCATTTGTAAAAGGACAGTTTTATGAACCTTCATAAAATTTATGAACTTTTGTTCATTGAGTGAGTTTATTCTCCTCTTCTATTTCGTACAAGTTTCATAGACTTATCGAAATGTGCTTGTATGTCTATCACTTGTTCTTCCATTTAACTATACCTTAGGTTCTTATCATCTTTGATTAGGGGTCTTTGGTCCATATCGATTTCCATCATCCACCTTAAACACATTAGAAACCGGGGTGACACATCTTTGTGTTGAATCGTTTCTGTTTAAGACCTATCATCCATTTTCTACCATCTATCTTTACCCTTTATTTTTTTTTCTTTGTTAAAACCGAACCTATCACCTAAACCGACTCCTTTTCATTTCTCTAAACCTCCATTCCTAACTTATCCATTTCTTAAATATAAATTCAATTCAAAGCTTCCGTATTGCTACATATTTTCTCATAATTTTCGAAAGGCTTGTAACCTCCTCGTAGACGATCGGGCAACTCGCATACATTTTGACTCTCCCAAGGCAGAATCGTATCAGTGTCTAGCCTATGTTCCCTTTGAAGTGGCCACACACGTCCGTGTGTCCTTTGAAGTGACCACACACGTCCGTGTGCCAGGCCGTGTGCTAGGCCATGTCAAACTTGTAGGGTATACTGACTTATGCAACACAGCCAAGTCACACACCCGTGTGCTAGGCTGTGTGCCAATTAGGGGGTATACTGACTTGTACAACACGGTCGATCACACGCTCGTTTGTGAGACTGTGTGGAGCATGCTGACTTCACTTCAATTTCAACACTAGGGGACACACGTCGTGCAACATGACCATGTGTCACACACGACTGAGACACATGCCCGTTTGGACAAAAATAGGCTATTTACCAAGCCAATTTGACACCCAAATTTGTATATACCTACACAACTAAAATGGCACCAATTCAAAGCATAAATAAACATACAATTTAGCCACAATGAAGGCTAATTCATACCATATCCTATAACAATAATTAACATGCTTATAACTCATGTTTTTCTCAATCAAAACATACCAAAACATATACACCAATCAATTAGTTAAACCTTTACCAATCATACATTATTTTGTATCATATTCAAACATACCAAACAAACAAAAATAATCCATCACATATGGCTATATAAACAAGCCAAAACATAACCATTTACAATCCAATCCAAATGGCCAATATCCATACCAAAAACATAGCCAAAATGACTCAAAATCCCTATACATGCCATATGACTAAACCATAAGTTCAAAAGTACCAAAGTGACGGTTGGATAGTGTAACAATGTCTCTGACGATCCCCGAATTCGAGCTAGCTTTGAATTCACTATAAAACATGGTAAAGACAAACAATGTAAACTTTATAGCTTAGTAAGCTCATATGAATTAAACTCAACAAATCATATTACATAAATTAACAACTTGAACCATTTAACATGTAATTCATGGTAACAACAAGCTTTCCATATGCTTAATCATATACTTATATGCACATTCATAACTTCTTCTAATTGAAGTTTATACTTTCCATGTACATACCTGTACAAACTCGGAACCAACTCATACCTGTTCGAAATACTATTGAATATTGGATATCTCGCACACTAAGTACCATTACATAGCCCAAGCTATTTTAATCTCGCACACTAAGTGCCATACATAGCCAAAGCTATCTAGATCTTGCACATTAAGTGCCATACGTAGCCGCAGCTATCTCAAATTGCACACCAAGTGCCTTACATAGCCGAAGCCATCTCGATCTCGCACATTAAGTGCTATATATATAGCCGAATCGTCATCAAACATAACTTTAATCTTGTATACACAATTTATACCATATCATGCATTTAAAGCATAATTTTAATAATGCTTATTACATACAAACTTACCTTGAATGTGAAAATGACGAATCTAGTCGATTAGTCAATAACTTTATCTTTTCCCCGATCCAATTTCGTATTTCACTTTTATCGATCTAAATATATTCAAAATTAACTTATTTAATCATCTATTCATTCAACTTAGTCCAAAACACTCTTTAAGGCACATTTACACTTTTTCCCCTAAACTTTCACATTTTCACAATTTAGTCCTTATCACACAAAATCACAAATTCATGAAATTCTTTAATACCCATTATAGCCAAATTCTTATAAGACCCCTAGTAGATCATATTTATCACTTTTTCACCTATTTAACCACTAACTTTACACATTTCTTAATTTAACCCCTATTTTACATTTTCTTTAAAAATCACTTTACAAAACTTGTGTATCTAACAACAAGATTTCATATTTCATCATAAAACATCAAAGAAAACATATATTCATCAATGGAAACTTTTAAAATATTTAACATTTTTGCAAATTAGTCCCCAAACTAGCTAGTACTAGCTGCAACAATCTTAAAAACATAAAAATCATTAAAAATGGGACAAGAACGGGCTTACAATTGAGATAGGAAGCTTGGTCGAATATGAAACGTGGCTTATGGCTTTTCTTTCCTCCCAAATTCAGTTGATGAAGATGATGAATACCTAAATTTATTTTTTATTTTATTTTAATTAACTTATATTTCTAATTACCAATTTAACCTTTATAATAAACCATTAATACATATTTTAAAATGTCCATATATGTCCACTCAAATGAATAATGGTATAATTACCACATAAGGACCTTAACTTAAAGGTTCTATAGCTATTCGACACCTTTAACTATTAGAACTCAAGTTTTATGCTTTAAGCGATTTAGTCCTTTTTCTCAAATTGACCATTTAAACGATAAAATTTCTTGACAAAATTTTCACACAATCACTCAATCATGCTGTAAACTTTAAAATAATAATAAAATAAGTATTTTAACCTCAAATTTATGGTCTCAAAACCACTATTCTGATTTCACCAAAAATGGACTATTACAATATAGCTTTTGTGAGTTATTTCAACTCTCTTTGCTTCTTTTGTGACTTAATCTAACTTATCTAGATTAGCTAGTGGCATCATCCTTGATTCACTTGAACTTATCACTCAAACAAGTGTGGCGTTCGAAAATATACCATTGGTTCCTATCTCGATTTAGATAGTGGGTTAAGGTTTTATCTATCTTTCTATCCATCTTAAGTATTGTTATAAGTTTTGGGTCAATATTGTTTGTAGTATTGGTTCACTCTTCAACCTTAAGCCTATTCTTTCCCATCAATTTTCCAACTTTAAATCACCTAACCCTTTATTTTGAGCTGGACCATAACTTAACTATATCTGAAACATTTGAACCCTTCTTTATTAAACATATACTTAGCCAATTTCAGCTTTTAACTTCAATTTGAATGATACTTCTCAATTTTAAGATCGGGGACATTCGCGACTTGAAAACACTCACGAGCACGAGTTTGTATCTTTGGTATCAAAGCTAGTTAAAATCGAGGAGTACAGAAGTTCTAGTATTCCCAAGGTAAGTTTTTGAAAAAAATTTGTGTTTAAAAAAAAATAAGAATAGTAAAAAAATTGAAAAAATCATGTTTAAAAAAAACTAGTTTGAAAGTATTGTTTCCTAAACTCCAAAATATCATACTACAAACAATTTTCGCCACACTTCAAGGTACCCACTTCTTTCTTTCAGCCTACCCAACACCAAAAACACACTTCAACACCAAAAGAAATACATCAGTGAGAGATTCATCAATCAGAAACGAATAGAATTTTTAGAACTAAAATAGGGCGTAATGACTGTTATTAAGTATGAACGAGAGTCCGTGAGACTAAGTCAGTATGCCCGAGATTGTATATCATCTGAAGCAATAATGTGTAAAAGATTCGAATATGGTCTTAATAAAGATATTTGTTTGTTAGTTGGGATCTTTGAAATAAAAGAGTTTGTTGTACTCGTTGATCAAGCGTGCAAAGCTGAGGCACATGGGAAAGATAAAAGAAAAGTTGAGTCTAAAGCTCGAGATATGAAAAAGAGATTTTCGAGCAAATCATTTCAGTCGCTTCAAAGAGATTCAGAGATGATCAAAGTCGTTCAAGAGATAATGTGGGACATTCCAATAGAAATCGAGTTAGATCGCAAATGAGTTCCAAAACTCTAGCATCTTCAGTGGCCAGTGTTGGAAATGTCCGGACTGAGAGATCTGAATGTAAACATTATGGAAAAAAGGCATCTGGGAAGTTGTAGATTAAATGACAGAGCTTGTTTTAGATGTGGATCACTTGATCATTTTATTCGTAATTGCCCTGAGTCTGTCGAGCTAGAGATTGTTCAGAATCTTAGATCTGATAATGCACCTATGAGGGGAAGACCTTTGAAGAATGTAAGAAATGCCAGTGGTAGTCAGAGACCTACAAGAGACACTGTTGCAAGATTTGAAGCTAGAGTGCCTGCTAGAGAGTATGCTATTCGAGCTCGTGAGGAAGCTTCATCTCCAGATGTTAACGGGTACTTTTACTCTTTATGATACTTCTATGATTGCATTGATAGACCCTAGTTCTACGCATTCATATATATGCATGAATTTAGTATTCAGTAAGACTTTGCTTGTAGAGTCTACTGAGTTTGCTATAAAAGTATCGAACCCCTTAGGTAAAAGTGTCCTTATTGACAAAGTATGCAAGAACTGTCCGTTAATGTTTCAAGATATCTATTTCTCTACTAATTTGATGCTTTTTCCATTTGATGAGTTTGATATCATTCTGGGTATGGACTAGTTGACATTGCATGATGTTGTTGTAAACTGTAAAAGAAAGACTATTAATTTGAGATGTCTGAATAATGAAATCATACGGGTTGAGTCTAATGATTTAAATGGATTGCCTACTGTGATATCGGTATTGAAAGCTCGAAGATATGTGAAAAAGGGATATGAGGCATATTTTGCTTATGTGATTGATTCAAAAGTTTCTGAGAAGAAAATTGAATCAGTGCCTGTTGTATTTGAGTATTCTGATGTATTTCCTGAAGAGTTGTCGGGTTTGCCTCTGATTCGTGAAGTTGAGTTGGGTATTGATCTATTGCCTGGTACGACACCTATTTTGATAGCTCTATATAGAATGGCACCAACAGAGTTAAAAGAGTTAAAGTCATAGTTGCAAGAATTGACTGATAGAGGGTTTGCTAGACCCAGTTTTTCGCCTTCGGGTGTTCCTGTTATGTTTGTGAAAATGAAAGATGGCACGATGAGAATGTGCATTGATTATCGTCAGTTGAATAAAGTGACCATAAAGAATAAATATCTTTTGCCCAAAATTGATGACTTATTTGATCAGTTAAAAGGAGCTACTGTATTTTCCAAGATTGATCTGAGATCGGGATACTACCAGTTGAGAGTGAAAGATTCAGATATATCAAAAACTACTTTCAGAATGAGGTACAGACATTATGAGTTTTTAGTTATGCCATTTGGAGTAACCAATGCTCCTGCTATTTTTATGGATCTGATGAACAGAATTTTCAGACCTAGATCAATTTGTGGTAGTGTTTATAGTTGACATATTGATTTATTCACGTGATGAAAATGAGCATGCAGAACATTTGAAAATTGTGTTGCAAACTTTGAGAGAAAAGCAATTATATGTAAAATTCAACAAGTGTGAATTCTAGTTGCATGAGGTTAGTTTTCTAGGACATATTGTGTCATCTTCTAAGATTCGAGTTGATCCGAGCAAGATTTCTACTATTCTAGATTAGAAACCTCTGAGGAATGTGTCCAAAGTCTATTTCTTTCAAGGTTTAGCTGGTTATTAGCGTCGATTTATAAAAGGATTTTCAATGATAGCTACTCCGTTGGCTAGACTACTTCAGAAAGATGTTAGATGAATGGTCTAATAAATGTCAGAAAAGTTTTGATCAGTTGAAAACTCTGTTAACAGAAGCTCCAGTGTTAGTACAACCAGAATCGAGTAAAGAATTTATTATATACAGTGATGCTTTGTTAAACAATCTGGGATGTGTTTTGATGCAAAAAGGCAAAGTTGTAGCTTATGCCTCGAGACAATTAAAGCTACATGAAAAGAAATATCTGACGCACGACCTTGAGTTAGCTGTAATTGTGTTTGCATTGAAAATCTGGCGCCATTATATGTACAGTGAAAAATGTCATGTGTTTTCAGATCATAAAAGTCTAAAATATCTGATGACCCAGAAAGATTTGAACCTACGTCAAAGAAGATGGTTAGAGCTGTTAAAAGATTATGAGCTTGTGATTGATTATCATCCGGGTAAAGAAAATGTTGTTGCAGATGCATTGAGTAGAAAATCATTGTTTGCATTACGTGCTTTGAATGCTCAATTAGATCCCTCTGATGTTAGTTCAGTGATAGCTGAATTGAAAGCAAAACCGTTGTTCTTACAACAGGTATATGATGCTCAAAAAGTTGATAATGATATATTAGCGAAACGAGCTCAGTGTGAATTTAATTTTTAATCTGAATTTTGAGTTATTGATGATTGCTTGAGATTCCAAGGTCGTATTTGTGTTCCAAGAAATCTGGAGTTAATTCAGTGATTTTGAGTGAAGCACTTAACAGTCGTCTATCTATTCATCCGGGAAGTACTAAAATGTACCATGATTTGAAACAACACTATTAATGGTCCGGCATGAAAAGAGACATTTTTTTACTTTGTTTCGAAATATTTAGTCTGTCAGCAAGTGAAAGCTAAACATCAAGTTTTGTCTGGGTTGCTACAACTGATTCTGATTCCTGAATGGAAATGGGATAGAGTGACAATGGACATTATTTCTGGTTTGCCCCTGACTTCGAGAAAGAAATATTCGATAAGGGTCGTAGTTGATCGATTAACAAAATCTGCCTATTTTATTCTGGTAAGATCTGATTATTCACTTGATAGATTAGCTGAGCTTTATATTTCTGAAATTGTAAGTTGCACGAGGTGCCACTATCCATTGTGTCTGATAGAGATTCGGGGTTTACATTAAGATGTTGGAAGAAATTACAAGAAGCTTTAGGTATGAAATTACATTTTAGCACAGCTTTTGAAACACCCCAAACCCGGCCCAAAAAGCCCAACCGGATTTGTTATGTTCCTCGAATCTAACTTTTCGCAAACTCTAAATAAAAATTTGACGATTTTGTAGAAAACGGATTTAACTTAATATTTTAGGTTGAAATCAAATTGTAAAGTATATTTTGTCTTTTAAAACATTATTTTTAGAAGTAATTAAAAGGAAACCAAATTTAAGAAAATTACTTTAAAACATTTATATATTAGTGACAAAAACATTTTTATAATATTTATCGAAAACCATTTAATTATTTACTTAATAATTGTTCATGACAAAATAAAATAAATTCAAACACCCAAAATTTAAAAATAGTTTAAAGTGGCCTTATTACATAAAATTGGCAAACCCATAATAAAGTCTAAATAATAAAAATTAACTTAATAAGTTTAAGTAGGAAAATTTCCAAACTTCATTATTTGAGCATTGGCCACCTCAAAATCCTTGCTGACCCGATCCATCGTTTTACGAATCATCTGAAAAGTTTATCCCACAAAAGGGGTGAGTCATAAACTCAATGTATAACACATACATTAAAAAGCCCATTTTTCATATCACATTTATTCATAGGCCCATTTAAGTCATATTTGGCCCAAAAGCCCATTTAGCTCATATTTAGCTTAAAAGCCCGTTTAGCTCACATTTAGCCCAAAAGCCCATTTTCATAGCAGATCAAATAATAATCATTCAATATTCATGATTATGTACATGAAATGAAATGCAAGCCCGGCCCACCTAAATATCCATCCGCTACACACCACCCGTACCAACCAACACACTGTGGGGATTACTAAATCGACCCTCCATCCGCTACACACCATCGAAGGCAGTTACTGCAGTCAACATGCACATCGCCCTTATAACATTGTGGCAAAGCCACCAGACAGATGTGACCGAAGTCACCTGACCGAAGTCGCAAAATTTTAAATACGTGACCGAAGTCACCAGATTCACATATGTGATCGAAGTCACCGGATTTCAAATATGTGACCGAAGTCACCGGATTCAAATATGTGACCGAAGTCACCGGATTTTAAATATGTGACCGAAGTTACCGGAAATGTGGTAAAACCACCAGAATACTTCCTCCTTTATCAAATATACCCATATGCCCATGCACATACATATCGATAAATTTTCATGCTATTTACCCCACAAATCATAATATAGCCATACTTATCTCACATTTATGCATATAGAAAAATGAACAAAATATTGGGGTAAACATACCTGAATATCGCATACCACTGAATGGTATCCAAAATCACAATCATACACATGGTCATATAATCACGTTTAAAAATATGTAAATCTATGAGAATTTTAATGTAAGGTTACACACCTCGTGACAGTGAGAACAATACTCTCTCGCTCGTCAACACCTAATTAATTAACACACTTGATTAGTATAAACTTTAACTAATAAAACTATGTTTATTGATGAGGGATCTAAATCCTTACCCTCGGATTCTCGAACGATAGTTATTTATGGTTTTTCTCCACTAGATGGATCAAAACCCACTGATATTCCACCAACGTAAAGTGGTTCAGTTGTCCGCACTACTTCAAATAACCGATCCTCGTTAGCAGAGGGTCCACAACCCGGTGGAAAGTCTCTAACCGTAGATACAGCCCTTCGTTTGAAGTTTGATGGTAAAGGAATACCTCCTCTCTTCCAAACACTCCGTACGGCTCTTTTCTTACCTATCTTGTTGGTCTTAAATCGCCCCTAAAATAACGTTGATTAGCGATCCATTCAAAAAGATTTGATATAACCAAAGGGAATAATCTTACCTTGGATGATCCGAAGATCACTTCTTAAAAGTTAGCTTCAACAAGGATCCCTAGAAATCCTTTCCAAGGATTCGACCTAGAGAGAAAAATAAAAGATTATGATTCTAAATTGGCCATAGTGAAAAGAAATGATGAAAATGATTGACAAAACCTTACTTTGAGTTCTTGAAGATTCGACCTTGAATAAGAAAAGAAGAGAATAAAAAGTAACTTGGTGATTTCGACACAAAAAAGAAAAGAGAAAAGGATAGTGATTTATGGCATAAAATAGTTTGATTTTCAATAGAATGAAAAGAAGAAAAGAAAATCGAAATAGAAATTGATTCGGTTGGCAAAAGAGATGAGAATGATGTTGATTCTCAAAAGAAAAGAGATTGGTTTTGGAACCTATACACATTCGGCCAAGGGAAAGAAATTGAAAAAAAATGGTTCTTGAACTTTTGTAGTTTCGGCAAAGAGGGAAAGAGAAGAGAGAAATAGGATGAAAAAGAAAAAGAAAATGAGAAATGATCAAAGAGAATAAATGGGTTTCGATTATGGAAGAAATTGAATAAAGAGAAAAAGTTTTTGGTAATGGTCAAGTGAGAAAAGATGAAAGAAAATGCCTTCAAAAGTGGTAATATTTTGGTACCAAAAAGAGAGAAAATATTGAGAGGAAAAGAAGAAAAAAGAGTACCAATTTGGCCAATTATGATAGCCAAAACAAAACAAAGTTTTCACCTAGTGCAAATGATAATTTTGGTTAAGGAGAAGATTTTGGAGAAAGGAGAAAAGATGGACAATTTGCTAGGATTTTTGGCCAACTAGCACCCTAATGGCTACACAAAATTTTTGGTCAACCTTAGCCAACATTATCCCCCTTTTTCCTCCTTGTTTCTTCCCCATCAAATCCAAAATTTCCAAGACAATACCCCTATTTCAAGCCTTTGTCCCCTCTATCTTATCCTCCTATCTTGATTTCATGCCATAATTCTTTTGCTTGCCTTTTTCACATGGTCAAATAGCCAAAATTAAGAGAATGCTCATCCATTCTAGAAGGATCTTGGCCGACACTTATAGGGAAGGAAACAAAAAATAAAATCCTCCCTTATGCTAGCTAGGAGATTCGAACCTCACTCCTCAAGCACACATCCATGCATCCTAACCACTTTGCCAATTACTCAACTTATGCTTAAAACTCCTTGTCATTAATTCTTAAGGCCTAACTTGCTTAGCTCTCTCTTAATTATTAGAAATTAAAAGTTTCACTAAGCATTCACTTAATTAATGAAGCTCAAATAACTTCCAAAATACAGTCAATAATAATTAAGCATGCAACATCATTCAATCAAGTAAGATGCGTAACCCCCAATTATCAGGATGTTACAGTTCTACCCCCCTTAAAAATAATTTCGTCCTCGAAATTACAGGCCGAATAAGTGAGGGTATTGTTGTCGCATCGCTTCCTCCGGTTCCCACGAAGCTTCTTCTGATCCATGATTACGCCATAATACTTTGACGAGAGGAACCGACTTTCTCCGTAAAACCTTTACATCTCGTTCTAGAATTTGAATTGGCTCCTCTTCATATGACAAATCTGATCTTAATTCCACCTCCTCAACTGGCACTACATGAGATGGATCCGACCGGTAACGGCGTAACATTGAAACATGGAACACATCATGCATTTGCTTCAATTCCGAAGGCAAATCTAACTGATATGCCACAGATCTGACCCGCTTCACAATCCGATAAGGTCCAATGAACCTAGGACTTGGCTTCCCTTTGCGACCAAATCTCATCACCTTTTTCCAAGGTGAAACCTTTAGGAAAACTTGATCCCCCACAGCAAACTCTATTTCTTTCCGCTTAAGATCTGAGTACGATTTTTGTCTGTCAGATGTTTCCTTTAATCGAGCCCGAATTACCTTAACCTTTTCTTCGGATTCAGCCACTATTTCTGGACCCAAAATCTGACGTTCCCCTAATTCTGTCCAACACGTAGGAGTGCGACACTTCCGTCCATATAGTGCTTCATATGGTGCCATCCGAATCTTGGTTTGGTAACTGTTGTTGTCACGTAAATTCGCTAACTGAAGAATTCCTCCCAACTTCCTTGAAATCTATCACATCCCCTTAACATGTCTTCTAAGATTTGATTACTCTTTCGACCGCCGTCGACCGAGGATGAAATACCGTCTTCAAGTCCAATCTGGTGCCCAAAGCCTGATGCAGTGCTTTCCAAAACCGCGACATAAACCTCGGATCTCTATTCGAAATAATCGATAACGACACTCCATGCAATCTCACAATCTCAGCCACATATAACTTCGCCAATTTCTGCAAAGAGTAATCAACCCGAACTGGGATAAAATGTACAGATTTCGTCAATCGGTCCACTATCACCCATACAGAGTCTTTCTTAGTAGGCATAAGAGGAAGCCCACTAACAAAGTCCATGGTGATTCTCTCCCACTTCCACTGTGGAATCTTTATTGGTTGAAGCAATCCCAAAGGTACTTGATGTTCAGCTTTGACTTGCTGACACGTCAAGCACTTTCCTACAAACTCCATAACTTCCCGCTTAAGTCCAGGCCACCAAAATTGATCTCACAAATTTCGGTATAACTTACTTCCTCCAGGATGCATAGCATAGGGGCTGCCATGCGATTCTTGAAGTATCTTTTGCCTCAACTCCTGATCCCTCGGCATACAGACTTTACCTTTGAAGCACAATACCCCTTCACTGTTAATACCAAAATCTTCCAATTTCCCACTCTGCACCTGTCGAAGCTTTACACTCAGATCTTCATCTACCAACTGCCTCTCTCTCACTTGACTTAACCATGTCGACTTAACCTGAAGTTCTGCCAACAAGCTTCCGTCATCGTAAAGGCTAAGATGTGCAAACATCGCTCTTAAATCTGACACCACTTTCTGACTTAGAGCGTCTGCCACCACGTTCGCTTTGCCCGGGTGGTACTCGATAGAACAGTCGTAGTCTTTCAATAACTCTATCCACCTTCGCTGCCTCAGATTCGCTTTCTTTACGAGTCGGTAGATATTTCAGACTTTTGTGGTCCGTGTATATCACTGACTTTTCCCCGTATAAATAATGTCTCCAGACTTTAAGAGCAAAGACTATAGCTGCCAACTCCAAGTCATGCGTCGGGTAATTAACCTCATGCGGCCTCAACTGCTGAGACGCATATGCAACTACCTTTCCGTCTTGCATCAGAACACATCCTAATCCCGTGTGAGAAGCGTCACAATACACGATAAAATCCTTTCCTGCCTCAGGTTGAATCAAAATCGGAGCTTCAGTCAAAACCTTCTTGAGCTTCTCAAAACTCTCTTGCTGCTTATCAGCCCACACGAAAGGTACTTCCTTTCTCAATAATTTCATTAAAGGTGCATCTATCAATGAAAATCCTTCGACAAATCTTCGGTAATATCCGGCTAATCCCAAGAAACTGCGAACCTCAGTTACGGACTTAGGTGGTTTCCAATCTAGCACAGCCTCAATCTTCGGAGGATCCACCCTTATCCCTTCCGCAGATACCACATGGCCTAAAAATGCAACTTCTTTCAGCCAAAATTCACACTTGCTGAATTTGGCATAAAGTTTCTTCTCCCTTAAAACTTGTAACACAATCCGAAGATGCTTATCATGTTCCATTTCGGACTTAGAATACACCAGGATGTCGTCTATGAATACCACGATGAATTGATCCAGTAGGGCTGGAAAATTTGGTTCATCATATCCATGAACGCAGCTGGGGCATTCGTCAATCCGAATGGCATTACCAAAAATTCATAATGCCCATATCTAGTTCGGAAAGCCGTCTTATGGATATCCGCTTCTTTCACTTTAAGCTGATGATACCCCGACCCTAGATCAATCTTTGAGAATACCGCAGCTCCTTTAAGCTGATCGAACAAGTCGTCGATCCTTGGCAAAGGATACTTGTTCTTGATGGTCAGCTTATTTAACTACAGGTAATCTATACACATCCTCATCGATCCGTCCTTCTTCTTCACAAATAAAACCGGTGCTCCCCATGGAGACACACTAGGTCGGATGAATCCACGATCAAGCAACTCCTGAATCTGAGCCTTAAGCTCAACCAACTCCTTCGGTGCCATTCTATGTGGAGCAATAGAAACTGGCACCGTTCCAGGCAATAAATCTATCCCGAATTCTACCTCACGATCCGGAGGCAAACCTGGAAGTTCTTCCGAAAAGACATCTACAAATTCCTTCACTGTCCTGACTTCATTAATAGTTGCCTCCTTAGCCTCCAAGGCATTCACCAACATCAGAAAGGCTTCACATCCCTTTCTAACCATCTTTTTTGCCTTAAGAGCGGATACTACATTAGATAAGTATTTTCGTCTCTCACCCATTACTACAACTTCTTTGTCATCAAGAGTTCTTAAAGACATCCACTTAGCAGCACAATCCACATTTGCACGATACTTCACAAGCCAGTCCATGCCTAAGATTAGGTCGAATTCTCCAAATGGTAACTCCATTAAATCAGCCGAAAATTGTGTCCCTTAAACTTCTAAAGGCACTTCCTTAAAAAGTTTGTCTATAACTACAGTCTGTCCTAGAGGGCTAAGTACAGTCATCTTCCTAGGTACAGCCAAGTCACATGCAAAGTCCAGATACTTCACTAGCTATATAGGAATGAGTTGACCCTATATCTATCAAAGCAATACAGGCAACCCAAAAATCGAAATGTACCAGTAATAACATCAAAAGGCCATCGTTTTCTTCTCTGAATTAATCGCATATACTGCACTGGCCGTCTCGCCTCAATTACCATTGCCTCTTCAAGTTCCACGACCTCTACCTAACCATTACCCTTCCATTTGAACCACGGCCCTTATCATTGTTGTCCACCTCTGTCACTGATTAGCACCACGACTTGTCAAGCGGTTCTTCTCTCAATTCTTCGGGCAATCCTTGATCATATGATCCTTTGAACCGCACTTGAAACATCCATGGGTCTTTTTCCAACATTCTCCCAAGTGCATTTTTCCACATTGAGTACAAGTACGATTTTGTCCACCCGTAGTAATCTGTTGACCTCGTGGTCCATCATTTCTTGATTTCTTCCGAAAATTCTTGACGACCACAAGACCCAAAGCTTCTCTTATTCTTGCTCGGCCTCATCACGGTTCGTCTCTCAATCCGTTTAGCCTCTTCGGCAATTCTTGCCCTTTCCACTAAGATTGCAAAATCTCTTTCACGGTGCAGAGCAATCATCACTCGCAATTCATCTCTAAGTCCATCTTCAAATCTGATACACCGTTCATATTCCGTAGCCACTATCCCTCTGGCATAACGGCTAAGTCGCAAAAATTTTGCTTCATATTTAGCTATCGACTTGTTTCCTTGTACTAGATTCAGAAATGTCTTCCTCTAGGAGTCGATGTAGCTAGCTCCAACATATTTTCCTTCGAATTTAATTTTAAAATACCCCCAATCCAGACGATCCATAGGGGTACTCTCCTTGATAGTGAGCCACCACTGGTAGGCTTCATCACGAAGAAGTGAAATAGCACCTTTCAATTTCTCTTCAGCAGTGCAGTCTAAATCGTCCATAATCCTCTCGACTGCTTCCAACCAGTATTCCGCTACATTTGGAGCTACTCCAGATACTCCTCTGAAAACCTCAGCTCCATTCGATCTTAGTCTCTCAGCTACTGACTTTCGAGACCCATTTTGTGATACTGCGTCACCTCCATCATTTTGCTCTTGAAAATCCACCCCAACAGCCGGTGGCGGAGCTTCATTTTCGAAACCTTGACCAGATCGAACTGGTTCCGACACAGCCATTCTTCCTCGTCCACGTCCCCTAAAGCTCATGTCTACTACGTGTCTTATCTATTTTTACGAAAAGTCTTATGTATTAGAATCTTTTCACTTCTTATTAACAGAAAGTTTTATGAAATAGATATTCAGTGGTTTTTCCGTAGTAGTGTACAAACACCTAGGGTCCATATCTCTAAAGTATAGTTTCCTTAAGCTTATCAGACTTTCATATCACTTTATCAATAAGAATACATACCTGATGGATCTAGGTCGAGAACTCCAAGTGCCATGCTCTTGTAAAACCATTTTATCTTAAGAAAACTAAAAAAAAAATCATTTGGGCCAATTTTTGAAAACGTTGTGGGCTTCACAACCCAAGGTCGAGAGTTTAAAACTGGGCTCTGATACCAAGTTGAAACACCCCAAACCCGGCCTAAAAAGCCCAACCAGATTTGTTATGTTCCTCGAATCTAACTTTTCGCAAACTCTAAATAAAAATTTGACGATTTTGTAGAAAATGGATTTAACTTAATATTTTAGGTTGAAATCAAATTGTAAAGTATATTTTGTCTTTTAAAACATTATTTTTAGAAGTAATTAAAAGGAAACCAAATTTAAGAAAATTACTTTAAAACATTTATATATTAGTAACAAAAACATTTTTATAATATTTATCGAAAACCATTTAATTATTTACTTAATAATTATTCATGACAAAATAAAAATAAATTCAAACACCCAAAAATTTAAAAATAGTTTAAAGTGGCCTTATTACATAAAATTGGCAAACCCATAATAAAGTCTAAATAATAAAAATTAACTTAATAAGTTTAAGTAGGAAAATTTCCAAACTTCATTATTTGAGCATTGGCCACCTCAAAATCCTTGCTGACCCGATCCATCGTTTTACGAATTATCTAAAAAGTTTATCCCACAAAAGGGGTGAGTCATAAACTCAATGTATAACACATACATTAAAAAGCCCATTTTTCATATCACATTTATTCATAGGCCCATTTAAGTCATATTTGGCCCAAAAGCCCATTTAGCTCATATTTAGCTTAAAAGCCCGTTTAGCTCACATTTAGCCCAAAAGCCCATTTTCATAGCAGATCAAATAATAATCATTCAATATTCATGATTATGTAAATGAAATGAAATGCAAGCCCGGCCCACCTAAATATCCATCCGCTACACACCACCCGTACCAACCAACACACCGTGGGGATTACTAAATCGACCCTCCATCCGCTACACACCATCGAAGGCAGTTGCTGCAGTCAACATGCACATCGCCCTTATAACATTGTGGCAAAGCCACCAGACAGATGTGACCGAAGTCACCTGACCGAAGTCGCAAAATTTCAAATACATGACCGAAGTCACCAGATTCACATATGTGACCGAAGTCACCGGATTTCAAATATGTGATCGAAGTCACCGGATTCAAATATGTGACTGAAGTCACCGGATTTCAAATATGTGACCGAAGTCACCGGAAATGTGGTAAAACCACCAGAATACTTCCTCCTTTATCAAATATACCCATATGCCCATGCACATACATATCGATAAATTTTCGTGCTATTTACCCCACAAATCATAATATAGCCATACTTATCTCACATTTATGCATATAGCAAAATGAACAAAATATTGGGGTAAACATACCTGAATATCGCATACCACACTGAATGGTATCCAAAATCACAATCATACACATGGTCATATAATCACGTTTAAAAATATGTAAATCTATGAGAATTTTAATGTAAGGTTACACACCTTGTGACAGTGAGAACAATACTCTCTCGCTCGTCAACACCTAATTAATTAACACACTTGATTAGTATAAACTTTAACTAATAAAATTATGTTTATTGATGAGGGATCTAAATCCTTACCCTCGGATTCTCGAACGACAGTTATTTGTGGTTTTTCTCCACTAGATGGATCAAAACCCACTGATATTCCACCAACGTAAAGTGGTTCGGTTGTTCGCACTACTTCAATAACCGATCCTCATTAGCAGAGGGTCCACAACCCGGTGGAAAGTCTCTAACCGCTGATACAGCCCTTCGTTTGAAGTTTGATGGTAAAGGAATACCTCCTCTCTTCCAAACACTCCGTACGGCTCTTTTCTTACCTATCTTGTTGGTCTTAAATCGCCCCTAAAATAACGTTGATTAGCGATCCATTCAAAAAGATTTGATATAACCAAAAGGGAATAATCTTACCTTGGATGATCCGAAAGATCACTTCTTAAAAGTTAGCTTCAACAAGGATCCCTAGAAATCCTTTCCAAGGATTCGGCCTAGGAGAGAAAATAAAAGATTATGATTCTAAATTGGCCATAGTGAAAAGAAATGATGAAAATGATTGACAAAACCTTACTTTGAGTTCTTGAAGATTCGGCCTTGAATAAGAAAAGAAGAGAATAAAAAGTAACTTAGTGATTTCAGCTTACACAAAAAGAAAAGAGAAAAAGGATAGTGATTTATGACATAAAATAGTTTTGGTTTTCAATAGAATGAAAAGAAGAAAAGAAAATCAAAATAGAAATTGATTCGGTTGGCAAAAGAGATGAGAATGATGTTGATTCTCAAAAGAATAGAGATTGGTTTTGGAACCTATGCACAGTCGGCCAAGGGAAAGAAATTGAAAAAAAATGGTTCTTGAACTTTTGTAGTTTTGGCAAAGAGGGAAAGAGAAGAGAGAAATAGGATGAAAAAGAAAAAGAAAATGAGAAATGATCAAAGAGAATAAATGGGTTTCGGTTATGGAAGAAATTGAATAAAGAGAAAAAGTTTTTGGTAATGGTCAAGTGAGAAAAGATGAAAGAAAATGCCTTCAAAAGTGGTAATATTTTGGTACCAAAAAGAGAGAAAATCTTGAGAGGAAAAGAGGAAAAAAGAGTACCAATTTGGCCAATTATGATAGCCAAAACAAAACAAAGTTTTCACCTAGTGCAAATGATAATTTCGGTTAAGGAGAAGATTTTGGAGAAAGGAGAAAAGATGGACAATTTGCTAGGATTTTTGGCCAACTAGCACCCTAATGGCTACACAAAATTTTCGGTCAACCTTAGCCAACATTATCCCCCTTTTTCCTCCTAGTTTCTTCCCCATCAAATCCAAAATTTCCAAGACAATACCCCTATTTCAAGCCTTTGTCCCCTCTATCTTATCCTCCTATCTTGATTCCATGCCATAATTCTTTTGCTTGCCTTTTCACATGGTCAAATAGCCAAAATTAAGAGAATGCTCATCCATTCTAGAAGGATCTTGGCCGACACTTATAGGGAAGGAAACAAAAATAAAATCCTCCCTTATGCTAGCTAGGAGATTCGAACCTCACTCCTCAAGCACACATCCATGCATCCTAACCACTTTGCCAATTACTCAACTTATGCTTAAAACTCCTTGTCATTAATTCTTAAGGCCTAACTTGCTTAGCTCTCTCTTAATTATTAGAAATTAAAAGTTTCACTAAGCATTCACTTAATTAATGAAGCTCAAATAACTTCCAAAATACAGTCAATAATAATTAAGCATGCAACATCATTCAATCAAGTAAGATGCGTAACCCCCAATTATCAGGATGTTACAGCTTTTCTTCTGCAAATAGATGGTCAATCTGAAAGGATTATTCAGATTCTTGAAGATATGTTAAGATGTTGTATACTTGAGTTTAACGGTATGTGGGAATAGTACCTGAGATTGATTGAATTTGCATACAATAATAGTTTTTAGTCAAGTATTAAAATGGCGCCTTACAAAGCTTTGTACGGACATAAATGTCGTACACCTCTGTATTGGACTGAGCTCAGTGAAAATAAGCTACACGGGGTCGATTTGATAAAATATTTAGAAAAGAAAGTGAAACTGATCCAAGATTGTTTGAAAGCAGCATCTGATCGTCAGAAGTCTTATGCGGACATGAAACGAAAAGATATAAAATTTGAGATCAGCTACAAAGTATTTCTGAAATTGTCTCCGTAGAAGAAAGTGCTTCAATTCTAACATAAAGGCAAGTTGAGTCTGAGGTTCATCGGGCCGTATGAAATTATTGAACGTGTTGGTCATGTTGCATATAGATTAAAGTTGCCCCCTGAGCTAGAAAAGATCCATAATGTATTCCATGTCTCGATGCTCTGTAGATATTGATTCGATCCGTCACATGTGATTTCCTCATCTGAAATTGAAATTTGATATGATATGGCATACGAAGAGGAATCGATTCATATCTTAGCTCGTGAAGTAAAAGAGTTGAGAAACAAGAAAATACCCTTAGTGAAGTATTGTGGAATCGACACAGAATAGAAGAGACTATATGGGAGCCTGAGGATTCAATGAGACAGCAATATCCAACTCTGGTTAACGTAAGATTTTCGGGGACGAAAATTCCTAAGGGTGGAGAATTGTAATAGTTTGATTTATACCCTAGTCAGAACAGTAGTTTCGAGACCATAAATCCTAGTCTGAATAATATTTTAATATTATTTTCTGTGCATTTGATAAATGATTAATCATGTGCTAAAGTTTCATAAGTTAATTTGTCCGTTTGTGTGTTTAATTTGATGAAAAGGATTGAATTGCATTGAAATGCAAATTTGCATGTTTTATGAAAGAATGCCTATTTGCCATGTTTTTATAAATGTGAGGGATTTATATGGAAATTTAGCCATTATTTTAGTAAGTGGACGGCAAAGGTCATAAATGACCTTGTATCAATAGGTTTTATATGTTTGGTTAAAGGTTAAATATGTCATTTATGTATTAAATTATGTTATGATAAAATAAAGCATGAAAATGGACATTAATTCATCCATTTCTTCCACTGAAAACACAAAAGAAAAAGAAAGAATAAAAGCTTTAAGGGTTTCGGCTATTTCAAGCTTTAATTAAGGTATGTTTTGGCTTTAGATTTTGATGATTTTTATGTTTTTAAGATTGTTGCTTAGTTTACTATCAAGCCCATGTCTCAATTTTGTGTATTGATGATATTTGTGAGTTGTACCATTGATGAAATGGTAAGCTTTATGATGAGTTTAGTTGTTAAATGAAAGATATGTGCTTAATGAACATGCTTTATTCTTGAAATTTTGATGAATTTAGCTAATTAGGGCTAAATTGAAAAAATAGCAATTTGAGGGACTAAATTGCAAATTTGATGGAAATTGTGGGCTTGTATGATGTTCATAAGCATTCGGCCAAGCATGGTTAAATGATGATTTTGTGTATTTGATGTTTTGAGAAAAATGGACTAAATTGATAAATTGTGCAAAACTGAGGGTTAAGTTGCAAATAACCCAAAATTTATGTTCTTGGATTGAATTGAATGAATTAATGAATAAAAAAGTTATATTTGAATATTTTTAGATCAAGAACCAAAGAAATCGGACTTAGATCGCAGGAAAGCTAAAGGAAAAGAGTAGCCATTTTTGTTTCAGTAAATCGAATCTAAGGTAAGTCATTATGCAAATAAACGTATTTGTATTGAATTATGCATATTCATATGACTATTGATAACAGTGAATGCTTACGAGATGCTATGTATATGAATCCCAACCTTGTTACAAAGCATGTTTTAGGTCTCGATGACCTACAAAGGGGACATTATGATTGTATTTGATTGCTTAACTTACGAATTGTCTGATAAAGTTTTCGATCTGTCAGGTAACGCCCTTAACCCTAATCCGGCGACAGACATGGGATAGGGGTGTTATAGTTAAACTATTGCCATAGTCATTTTTTTGTGAAATTATTTACTTCCAATTTGGTTTATTTCTAACATTACTAACTTATTCTTTTTAATTTTGAGATTTTCTTTTGAGGTGTTTATCGATTTACTCCCTGTAGACCCTAAAATTGTTTGAACTTTCAGACAAAGAAGACATGAACAAACAGCTAAAAGACAAGTCGAGATGGACCTTGGAAATCAGAATCAAGACCAAGGTAATGAAGCCGATCGTGTACAAAATCCCATTCTCATTGCCGATGATAGGGATCGATGCATCAGGCAATATGCTGTGCCACTTTTCAGTGAGTTAAATCCAGGAATTAGAAGGCCAGATATTGAGGCAACCTAATTTGAATTGAAACCAGTGATGTTTCAAATGCTCCAAATGGTGGGCCAATTTAGTAGTATGCCCACGGAAGATCCACATCTCCACCTTCAATTGTTTATGGAGCTGAGTGATTCATTCAAGATAGCTAATGTGACTGAAGAAGCACTGAGGTTGAAGTTGTTTCCGTACTTGTTACGAGATCGAGCATGAGGATGGCTCAGTTCATTGCCACCAAGTTCCATATCAACATGGCAAGAATTAGCAGAGAGATTTTTGGTTAAGTATTTTGTGCCTAGCAAAAATGCTAAGTTGAGGAATGAGATCACAACTTTTCAACAATTAGATGACGAGTCTTTATATGAGGCTTAGGAGCGATTCAAGGAGTTACATCGTAACTGTCCTCATCATGGGATTCCTCATTGTATCTAGTTGGGGACATTCTATAATGGTCCCAATCCACATACAAGATTGATGGAAGATGCTTCTACGAATGGTGCAATTTTGTCTAAGTCTTATAATGAGGCTTATGAGATCATCGAGAGGATCGCGAGTAATAACTATCAATGGTCAACAAATCGAATAGCTTCAGGAAGACGTATAGCCAGCGTTCATGAAGTTGACGCCCTCACTTTGTTATTAGCTCAGGTATCGTCTATTTCCTCTATGTTAAAATAGTTTACCACTAATAGTGCTAATAATTTTGCAGCTCAGCCACCAAGTTCGTTCGAAGTAGTTTCCTGTGCGTACTGTGGGGAAGGCCATTCTTTTGGGAATTATCCGTCAGAACCCGAGTTAGTGTACTATATGGGGAACCAACATCAAAATAGGAGTGGACAAGGACTCCAATCCAACTTCTACAATCCTTCATGGCGTAATCATCCTAATTTTTCTTAGAGCAACCAAGTAAATGGATCGAATAACAGCTTATTGCAGCATAGATCCAACCAATCTCAAGGGTTTAATTAGCAAGCTCTAAGACCACCTCTAGCTGAGGCATCAAATAGTTTGGAGAACTTGTTGAAAGCTTACATGGCAAAGAATAATGTTTGATCCAAAGCCAAGCAGCAACACTGAAAAATTTGGAAAACCAAATGGGTCAGTTAGCTACGGAGCTTCGTAATAGACCACAAGAAACCTTGCCGAGAGATACTGAGAATCCAAGAAATTTGGGGAAATAACATATCAAGGCAATGGCATTACGAAGTGGTAAAATTTTGGAACCCCGATTGATTAATGTCGAAAATAAGCCTATTGAGAAGAATGAACCAGCTGTTGAAATTCGTACACCAAAAGAGTCAGAATCTACAAAGACTGACAAGGTAAATCCTAACTTAGTGAATTCAAATACTTTAACATATTCTTTGGATGCAAATTTATCTACTCAGTAGATTTATCCAATTCAACCTAAAGTTCTATCACCTCTATTTTCACAAAGATTGCAGCAACACAAGTAGAAATATAAGGTGCAATTCAAGAAGTTTTTGAATGTTTTGAAGCAGTTACACATCAATATTCTGTTGGTGGAGGCTTTAGAACAAATGCTGAATTATGTGAAGTTTATGAAGGATATACTGTCCAAGAAGAAATGACTGAGTGAGTATAAGACTGTTGCCTTGAAAAAAGAGTGTAGTGCGTTCTTGCAGAACAAACTACCACCGAAATTGAAGGACCCAGGAAGCTTTACTATACCCTATACCATTGGTGAATCTTACTGTGGTAAAGCTTTGTGTGATTTAGGAGCAAGTATCAACTTGATGCCTAAGTCCATTTTCAAGATGCTAGGGATAGGTGAAGTAAGACCTATAATTGTGATTCTTCAGCTAGCGGATTGATCTTTAGCATATCCCGAGGGAAAGATTGAGGATGTTTTGGTAAGAGTTGATAAATTTACTTTTCCTACTGATTTCATTGTCTTAGATTTTGAAGAAGATAAAGAAGTGTCAATCATCCTTGGGAGACCTTACTGAGCCACAAGAAGAACGTTAATTGATGTGCAGAAAGTTGAACTCACCATGCGAGTTCAAGGCGATAGGTAACCTTTAACATTCTTAAAGCAATAAAATTTCCCGATCCGACAGAAGAGTGTTCAGTTATGGAAGAGATAGAAACCTTAGTTTCTATGGAAAGCAATTTTGAAGAAGATCCATTAGAGAAAGCCTCAGATCTCGACCCTTTGGAAGATGAAAAAGGTGAAGAAAACATGGCTTTGATGGAAGCCAATCCGAGAAATTTTATTCAATCTACAAAATTTGAATCGTTGGAGTTAGAAGTCATAGAATTTGTACAACCAAATTTGTCAATTGAAGAACCACCTAAACTAGAACTAAAGGTACTTCCTTCCCATTTGAAAAACTGATGGAAGATCAAGAGGAGCAACTAATTGCTGTTCTGAAGAAATTTAATAAAGCAATTGGTTAGACCATAGCTGATATTCTAGGTATAAACTATTCTTTTTGCATGCATAAAATTATTTTAGAAGAAGGTGAAAGATGTAACACCCCTAACCTGAAACCGTCGTCAAAATAGGGTTAAGAGGCTTTACCAAACAATCAAATCATTTAACAACCCATTCACGACACACAGTCAATCATCAGTATATCACATCAAAACATAAACATATAGTCCCTTATTGAGGCCTATAAGACCTTAAACACATGCTAGAGAAGGATCGGGACTAAATCGAAATACATACAGAAGTTCTTGGAAACTTAAAAACTTAACCAAAATACAGGGGATACACGCTTGTGGAAACCAACCGTGTGCCCTCCATGGCTACTAGACACACCTGTGTGTCCTCCCCGTGGTCGAACCTAATTCCTTACCACGGCTACCAAGCATGCCCGTGTACCTTGACCGTGGTCAATCCTGCCAAAGCAACACGGTTACCAAGCACCCCCGTGTGCTAAGGCTGTGCACTACTAGGCCATATACTGACTTTCTCACACGGCTTCTAGGCACGCCCGTGTACCATGGCTATGTGACATTATAGGTCATTTGTAAGACCAAAATGCCACCCAAATGGGTCATACCTACAAGTAACATCTACCAAAACAACTCATGCACTTATGACTACCCAAAAGCATACCAAAATAATCATTCAAACCATGCATTCAATACCAATTCTATTCATACCAAATTTAATACCAAAACTTATCTTATCACAAGCATAATTCATTCCCAATTTCACTTGATCCTACTAGCATCATACCATCACCGAAATTTCCATCCATAAGTCAATTTTCTCAACTCACAACCCATACCAAAATATGCATCACATATATATATACCAAAGTCATTCATGCCAAAAACTAGCACATATCTAACCACATCTCATGGCTACCTACAAATCTCAAACATGATTCAAATAACTAGCCGATACATGCCATATTTAACTATATACATCTTTCTAAAATACCCTAAAATAGATTATCGATAGTGTGGTTGAGATGCTGATGATCCCCAAATCCGAGCTAGCTTTACTGACACTACAAAGCAAAAAAAACAAATGACACAGTAAGCTTTTCAAAGCTTAGTAAGTTCGTAATTTAATACATATTACTCAATAATACCACATCATACACAATTAAATCTTCACATAGATAAATTGCACAATTAGGCTCATCATCAATCTCAACCATACTCTCAAGTATCTATTCATATAACTATTAAGGCTATCATCAACCACCTAGGTTCAAACGTACCTTGATCAACACATAGTTACTCACCATTCATGCTACTCAATTGCTCGATATTACATCTCGTTCAACTTTTGCTATTCTTTTGATTTATTTGCACACTTAGTGCCAATTTCATAACTGAATCATAATCGCCATCACACACTTAGTGCCTAATCTTTCAACTGACTCATCTCGGTATCGCACACACAATGCCAGGTCAATAAGCTGAAGCTTTCACATCATCACACACACAGTGCTATTCATTTTTGTTTCTATTTCAATTTCGCACACATAGTGCCACCAATTAAATCTTGCACATAGAAATTCACTTTCATACACATATACATATTCATCTCATAATGTTAAAATATATCTTAATAACATGTATTATATCCGAACTTACCTCAGATGTCGAACTATCGAAACGGTCGATTAATCGAGCACTTTATCTTTGCCTCGATCTCGATCCGAACCTCTCCTCTCTTGGTCTATACACATTCAAATGCAGTCCATTCAATCACTATTTCATTCAATTTAGTCCAAACAAACATATTTAAGGCATTTTACAAAATAGCCCTCACAATTTCACATTTTGACGCTTTAGTCCTTATACATAAAATCACCAAATACACATAATTTCTCCTAACACAAGCTTAGCCGAATTTTGCTTATGTCCATACCAACCCACATATTTCATTTATTTCATATTTTAGTCCCTCAATTTACACTTTTCACACTTTAGCCCAAAATAATCAATTTCATCAAAAATCCAAAGAAAAACATGTTAATCCAACACCAAGTTTTCATATTTCACTATCATCTAGCACATAGCTCAAGCATTCATCAATGGCTCATCACAACAACATCATCAATTCACAAAATTGCTACATGGGTTAGCTAGATCACGAAGTAACGATTACGAAAACATATAAATTATCAAAAATCGAGCCAAAACATACCTTAATTAAGCTTAGCAAGTGCCAAAATTTCAAAAGCTTCAATGGCTATTCTCTTTTCTATTTTTTGGTGGAAGAAAGATGAGAAAATGGCCATCAATTGGCTTTGTTTTAATGAATATTAACTTATTAAAAAAATTACCAACTTTGCCCTTTTATAAGTCATATAAAACAAATATATTTTAAGGCTAATAAGTCATTTAACCACCCACTATTTTCAATAATGGCTTAATAACAACATAAAGCCTCCACCTTAAAAATCCAGCAATAATTAAGTACTCGTAAATCAGCACACAACATTTTGCACTTTATGCAATTAAATCCTTTCTCTTAATTCGGCACACAGTTGATAAAATTATCACAAAGAATTTTTACACAGACTATTTCACATAGAATTAACACCATAAATAATATTAAAATATTCATTCGACCTCAAATTTGTGGTCTCAAACCACTGTTTCAACTAGGGTCTAAATCAGGATGTTATAAAAGAGCTCAAATTGATTGGCAAAGAAGACTCAATTCTATTATGAAAGAAGTTGTGTGAAAGGAAGTGATCAAATGGTTAGATGTAGGAATCATCTATCCTATTTAAAATAGTTTGTGGATAAGTCCGGTGCAGTGTGTGCTGAAGAAATGTGGAATCACAATGGTTGAAAATAAGCGTAACGAGTTGATTCGAACAAGAACTATCACTTGTTGGAGAATTTGTATTGATTACAGAAAGTTGAATAAAGCAACTCAGAAGGGCCATTTTTTGTTGCCTTTTATGGATCAAATGTTAGATCGATTGGCAGGTAATGAATTTTATTATTTTTTAGATGGCTATTTGGGATATAACCAAATAGTTGTAGCTCTGGAAGACCAACATAAAACAACCTTTACTTGTCAATACGGTACCAAAGTTATAGTATTTACTAACCATGCGGCCATTAAATACTTGCTCATGAAGAAAGTTGAGAAATCGAGGCTAATTCGTTGGATACTTTTACTCCAATAATTTGACCTTGAGATCCAAGATAGAAAAAGGTGTCAAAAATAAAATAGCTGATCATCTGTCGAGGTTGGAGCAAGATGAGGTAACTCAATCATGTGTGCCTATCAATGAGAATTTCCCAGATGAACACTTATTTAAGGTAAGTTGAATTCATGAAACACCTTGGTTTGTTGATTTTACCAATTATCTTGCATGTGGAATAATTTCTCGAGAAATGACATACCAACAAAGGAAAAAATTCCTTCATGAAAGTCGGTATTATTTTTGGGAGGATCCATTTTTGTTTAAACCGTGTGCAAATAATATAATCTAAAAGTGTGTAGCTGAAAGTGAGATTGCTGAGATCTTGTATCATTACCATTCATCTCCAAGTGGGGGACACTTTGGTGTTTCACGTACTGCATCAAAGATTTTGCAAGCAGGTTTCTTTTGGCCTACACTATTTAAAGATGCTTATGCTTATGTGAAGAACTGTGATAAATGCCAAAGGACTAGAAATATATCAAGGAGGAATGAGATGCCCTTGACAAATATTTTGGAGATTGAATTATTCGACGTATGGGGCATTGACTTCTTAGGCCCATTTCCTTCTTTGTATGGGAAGAAATACATCTTAGTTACTATGGACTATGTATCCAAGTGGGTTAAAGCTGAAGCATACCCTACAAATGATGCTAAGATAGTCATGCGATTCCTACATAAGCATGTGTTTACACGATTTGGGACACCGAGAGTTATTATTAGTGATGAAGGTTCTCACTTTGTGAACAAATGGCTTAAGTGGTTGCTTGAAAAATATGATGTGAAGCATAAGATTGCTACTGCCTATCACCCCCAGTCTAATAGACAAGTTCAAATAGTGAACCGTGAAATCAAAGGTATCCTTGAAAGGGTAGTACACCCTAGTAGAAAAGATTGGTTTCGATGGCTCGATGATGCATTATGGGCATATTGAACAGCATTTAAGACACCATTAGGGATAGTCTTTGGAAAGGCATGTTATTTGCCATTAGAGTTGGAGAATAGAGCTCACTGGTGTAACAGTCCGATTTAGACCCTAGTTAGAATAGTAGTTTCGGGACCACAAATATGAGTTTGAAAAATAATTTAATATTATTTTTTGCACCGTTGATATGTGGTTAAGCATGTGCTAAAATTTCGTAAGTAAATTTATTCGTTTGTATTTTTAATTTGGCATAAGGACCATATTGCATTGAATGCAAAATTAGCATGCTTCATGAAAAGATACCTATTTTCCATGTCTTTAAAAGGATGGAGGTTTTATGTGCAATTAAGCCAATGTTAAGGTTAGTGGATGGGTAAATGACAAAATAAAGGCTAAATGGGTAATTTGATAAAACAAAGGTTATTTAACAAAATGAATTGAAAAAGCCATGATCATCTTTTTTTTTATGACTGAATATTAGAGAAAGAAGAGAGGGTTTAGCTCTTTTGATTTTTGGCAAGGTTTAAGCTCAATTTAAGATCAAGAGCCGAAGAAAATGGACTTAGATCGCGGGAAACCAAAAGTAGTCGAATAATTGAGTCCGAAAGAATATCTGAATCTGAGGTAAATCTATATAAAAATAAAGGTATTTGTATTAAATCATGTATATTCATATGAGATTACATTGTGATGAATGTGTATGAAATGGTGAATATATAGATTTTGAAAAAGTATCGAGAAATAGTTAATATCCAAGAAGTCCCGTACGAACCTAGGAATAGATAGGATTAACTATGTCATGACATAGGTGTTTGTTATGTGATATCATCTTGGACCCCGTCTGGGATGTTGCAGTTGATTTGAGATTTCGTGTAAAACCACGTCTGGGACACTGGCATCAATATGAGATTTACGTGTAAGACCATGTTTGGGACATTGGCATCGTAATTGATTCGTGTAAGACCCTGTCTGGGATAGTGGCATCGATATTTGAGTACATGTAAGACCTCGTCTGGGATGTTGGCATTGTATGACCATTCCGAGCATTTTGAGTATCCTATTAGATTTCTTATGGTTAAACGGGCAAATATGAGATACGAACGACTATGTGATATCTATATTCATTTTAGGCACGTTTGACATGTACACTAAGTGTGTATGAAAGGTAAGTATCTATATGAACTTATTATGATGAATATGTGAAATGAAATAATGAAATGAAATGTGAAGATATGTTTGAATAAGTCATGTTATATGTGATATTTGAGTTGATAAATGTGGTATGATATGTCTAAGCATATGAGCTAAAGAATATGTAATGAATTAACCATGAGAACTATAAGTACCATTGTATAATTTAGTTATATGCATTGTATGCTAAGTTTATTTGTATATGGCTTACTAAGCTTTTGAAAGCTTACTCTCTGTGTGTGTTTGCTATGTTTTATAGATCGTCAAAGCTATTAAAGGCTCGGGACCGTTGGGGATCGTCATCACACTACCTAAGCTCATTTTGGTACTTTGAAAATGTGTATCTAGTTAAATATGGCATGTATAGGTTAGATGTTTTGGTATATGTTTTGAAGTGTAAATGGCCATTTGATGTGGCTAAGTAAATGTTGAAATGTGCATGAATGGATATGGCATATATTGCATGTTTTATATGGCTTGATGGCAAGTGAAATGGTCAAGACTATGGTAAGTAAATGAATGAAATATGAGTGCACATGTTTGAACATTGAAATAGTTGTATGTAGGGTACAATGTGGATATATCATCCTTGAATATATATGAGCTTTAGTTGTGCAAATTTGTAAGCAAATTAACATGTTTAGAAATGAGATTGCATGTGAAGATTTGTTGATCATTGAACATGTCTTTGGTTTTCAATTGTGTATGAAATGAATTGGTAATTTTCTTGTAGGGATTGACTTTTGTGTGGGTGGCATTTGGACCTTGCAATTAGCCTATTTTACCTACACAGTCGTGGTACACAGGCGTGTCTACTGACTGTGGGATTAAGTCAGTAGATATCCTAAGTGTGCACGGCCTTGGCACACAGACGTGCCTGGTAGCCATGTGATTTAGTCAGTATATAGCTATGAGCACATGGCCATGGTGCACGGGCGTGTCTAGTGGCCGTGTGGGTTAGTCAGTATACTTTGGTTTGGCACGGTCTAGACACATGGGTATGTCTAGTAGCCGTGGTAGGCACATGGCCTACCCACATGGGAGTGTGACCTCGGTAATGTAGAAAAGTTTTAAATTTTTGAGAACTTTCATATGTGTTCAATTTATTCCCGACCCTTTTCTGAAGCATGATTAAGGTCTCGTTGACCTATGAAAAGGGACACTTGGTTGTGAATGATGATTTGTATTATAAAATATCTGTAAAAGTTTTTGATCTGTTCCGTAACACCTTTAACCCTATTTTGGCGACGGATACGGGTTAGAGGTGTTACATTGGTTGGTATCAGAGCTACGATTTAGTCGATTCTCAGACTAACGTAGCGTGTCAGAGTCTAGCTATACATGCCATATATTTGAACTCTGATAGTGTGATGAATCATGGCGTGAAAAATATGATTTTTTTATGTAGTAATGGATCTCAAAAGAGCCGTAGATGACAACGTAGAAAGCAATGCGCCTGCTCCCGTGCAAGGGACAGCGCCTTCTAATCAGAGACCGGTTATAAGCGGTCAAGTAGGAGAAGCTAAACAAGCTTTCTTCCAAATGATGAATGAGTGGTTCACTCAATTGTAAGAAATAACCCAACTGTTTTGCAACCTCCGCCACCGGTTAATCCCCTCAAGCATCTGTTATACCTTCGACTACAAATTTGAATTTGTGGAACAAGCCTCCAGTCTATAAAATCCGTAAGTATGGGGCTAAAGAGTTCAGGGCTACCAGTGATGACGATGTCAAGAAAGTCGAGTTCTGGTTAAAAAATACAATCCGAGTATTTGATGAAATGTCCTTGACTCCGAAAGAAAGTATTAAATGTGTTGTATCATTACTACGAGATGTGGCTTATCAGTGGTGGAAAACTCTGATTTTTGTTGTTTCGAAAGAACAAGTTACATAGGACTTCTTCTAGATCGAGTTCCGAAAGAAATAAATTAGTGAGAGATTCATCGATTAGAAACAGAAAGAATTTCTGGAATTGAAATAGGGTCGTATGTCAGTCACTGAATACGAACGAGAGTTCATGAGGTTAAGTCAGTATGCCTGGGAATGTCTATCATCTGAAGCAATAATGTGCAAAAGATTGGAAGATGGTCTTAATGAAGATATCTGCTTGTTAGTTGGGATTTTAGAGATAAAAGAGTTTGTTGTACTTGTTGACCGAGCATGCAAAGCTGAGGCACTCGGGAAAGATAAAAGAAAAGCTGAGTCTGAAGCCTGAGATGTGAGAAAGAGATTTCTGAGCAAATCATTTCAGCCTGTTTCGATGAAATTCAAAGATGAACAAAGCTGATCAAGAGATAATGTGGGACATTCGAATAGAAATCGAGATAGATCATAAATAAGCTCCAAAACTCCAGCGACTTCAGTAGCAAGTGTTAGAAATGTTCAATCCGAGAAACCTGAATGTAAGCATTGTGGAAAAAGGCATCCGAGAAATTGTAGATTAAATGATAGAGCTTGCTTCAGATGTGGATCATTTGATCATTTTATTCGTGATTGCCTAGAGTTTGTTGAGCCAAAGACTGTTTAAAATTTGAGATTCGATAATGCACCTGTGAGAGGTAGACTTTTCGAAAATGTCAAAAATGTCAGTGGTAGTCAGAGAACTACGAGAGATACTGTTGCGGGATCCGAAGTTAGATCGCCTACCAGAGCTTATGCTATCCGAGCTCGGGAGGAAGCTTCATCTCCAAATGTTATAACGAGTACATTTTCACTTTATGATACTTTTGTGATTCATTGATAGACCCTGATTCTACTCATTCGTATATATGCATGAACTTAGTATCCAGTAAGACTTTGCCTGTAGAGTCTATTGAGTTTGTTATAAAAGTATCGAACGCCTTAGGTAAAAATGTTTTGGTTGACCAAGTATGCAAGAACTATCCGTTAATGTTTTGAGATATATGTTTTCCTACTGATTTGATGCTTTTGTCATTCGATGAGTTTGATATCATTCTGGGTACGGACTAGTTGACATTACATGATGCTATTGTGAATTGTAAAAGAAAGACTATTTATTTGAGATGTCCGAATGATGAAATAGTTTGAATTTAATCTAATGATTTGAATGGATTGCCTGCTATAATATTTGTATTGAAAACTCAGAGCTACATGAAAAAGGTTACGAAGCTTATTTTGCTTATGTGATTGATTCAAAAGTGTCTGAAAAGAAAGTTGAATCAATACCAGTCATTTGTGAGTTTCCTGATGTATTCCCTAAAGAATTGCTGGGATTTCCTTCGATACGTGAAGTTGAAGTTGGTATTGATCTGTTGCCAACACCTATTTCAATAGCTCCGTATAGAATGGCACCAACAGAATTAAAAGAGTTGAAATCACAGTTGCAAGAGTTAACTGATAGAGGGTTTGCTAGACTGAGTTTCTCACCTTGGGGTGGTCTTGTTCTGTTTGTGAAAAAGAAAGATGACACAGTGAGAATGTGCATTGACTACTGTCAATTGAATAAGGTGACCATAAAGAATAAATATCCATTGCCCAGGATTGACGACTTGT
Source organism: Gossypium rotundifolium (assembly GCA_025506655.1). Classification (NCBI taxonomy): domain Eukaryota; kingdom Viridiplantae; phylum Streptophyta; class Magnoliopsida; order Malvales; family Malvaceae; genus Gossypium; species Gossypium rotundifolium. Next base: position 86,748,472 of record CP106722.1, on the reverse strand, counting down.
TTGATCAGTTAAAAGGAGCCACCGTATTTTCTAAGATCGATCTGAGATTGGGATAGTACCAGTTGAGAGTGAAAGATTCAGACATTCTGAAAACTACTTTCAGAATCAGGTACGGGCATTATGAGTTTTTAGTTATGCCTTTTGGACTAACAAATGCTCCTACTATTTTTATGGATCTGATAAACAGAATTTTTAGACCGTACCTAGATCGATTTGTTGTTTTATTCATTGATGACATTTTGATTTATTCATGTAATGAAACTGAACATACTGAACATCTGAGGATTGTGTTGCAAACTCCGAGAGAAAAGAAATTATATATGAAATTGAGCAAATGTAATTTGGTAGCACGAAGTCAATTTTCTCAGACATATAGTATCAACTTCTGGAATACGAGTCGATCCGAGCAAGATTTCTACTATTCTGGATTGGAAACATCCGAAGAATGTGTCTAAAGTTCGTAGCTTTCTAGGACTAGCTAGTTATTATCGCCGATTTGTAAAAGGCTTTTCGATGATTGTAACCTCGCTAACAAGGTTGCTTCAGAAAAATGTGAGTTTTGAATGGTACGATCAATGTCAGAAAAGATTTGATCAGTTGAAAGTTTTATTAAGTGAAGCTCTGATTTTAGTATAGCTAGAATCGAGTAAAGAATTTGTGATATACAGTTATGCTTTGTTAAATGGTCTGTGATGTGTTCTGATGCAAGAAGGCAAAGTCATAACTTATGCTTCGAGACAATTGAAGCCTCATGAAAGGAATTATCTGACTCATGACCTTGAGCTTGCTGCGATTGTGTTCGCATTAAAGATTTGGCATCATTATCTATTTGATGAGAAATGTCATGTGTTTTCGGGCCACAAAAGTATGAAATATTTGATGACTCAGAAAGATTTGAATCTGTGTCAGAGAAGATGGTTAGAGCTGTTGAAAGACTATGAGCTTGTGACAGATTATCATCCAAGTAAAGCTAATGTCGTTGCTGATGCACTGAGTAAGAAATCATTGTTTGCACTATGTACTTTGAATGCTCAATTAGATTTGTCTAATGGTAGTTTAGTGATAGTTGAAATGAAAGCAAAGCCATTGTTTTTACAGCAGATTTGTGAAGCTCAGAAAGTTGATAATGAAATATTAGCAAAACGAGCTCAGTGTGATTCAAATTTTAATTTTGAATTTCAAGTTGTTGATGATTGTTTGAGATTTTGAAATCGAATTTGTGTTCCTAAAAACCCAGAGTTGTTACAGCTAATTTTGAGTAAAGCACATAACAGTCATCTATCTGTTCATCTAGGAAGTACAAAGATGTATCATGACTTAAAACAACACTATTGGTGGTCTGGCATGAAGCGAGACATTTCTAATTTTGTTTCGAAATGTTTAGTTTGTCAGCAAGTTAAAGCTGAATATCAGGTTCCATCTGGTTTATTACAATCGTTCTAATTCCCGAATGGAAATGGGATAAAGTAACAATGGATTTTGTTTCGGTATTACCTCTGGCTCTATGAAAAAAGATGCGATTTGGGTCGTAGTTGATCGATTGACAAAATCTACCCATTTTATTCCAGTACGATCCAACTTTTCACTTGAAAGATTAGCTGAGCTTTATATTTTTGAGATTGAGAAATTGCACGGGGTGCAACTATCCATTGTATCAGATAGAGATCCGAGATTTACATCAAGATTTTGGAAGAAATTGCAAGAAGCTTTAGACACAAAATTGCATTTTAGCACAGCTTTTTATCTACAAATGGATGGTCAATCTGAGCAAATCATTCAGATTCTTGAGGATATGTTGAGATGATCTATTCTTGAATTTGATGGTACGTGGGAACAATACCTGCCATTGGTTGAATTTGCTTATAATAATAGTTTTCAGTCGAGCATTAAAATGGCACCATATGAAGCTTTGCACGGATGTAAATGTCATACACCTCTGTATTTGACCAAGCTCAGTGAAAATAAGCTACACGGGGTTGATTTGATAAAAGACACTGAACAGAAAGTAAAAATAATTCGTAATAGTCTGAAAGCAGCATCTGATCGTCAGAAGTCTTATGCAGACTTGAAACGAAAAGAGATTGAATTTGAGATCGGTGACAAAGTTTCTAAAAGTGTCCCTGTGAAAGAAAGTACTCCAATTCAGACTTAAAGGTAAGTTGAGTCTGAGATTCATCGGGCCATATGAGGTTATAGAGCGCATTGGACTAGTTGCATAGAGATTGTTGTTGCCTTCTGAGCTTGAAAAGATACACAATGTATTCCATGTTTCGATGCTCCGTAGATATCATTCTGATCCGTCATATGTGATTGCTTTGTCTGAAATTGAAATCTGATCTGATATGACATACGAGGAAGAACCAATACGTATTTTAGCTCGTGATTTGAAATAGTTGAGAAATAAGAAAATATCATTAGTGAAAGTGTTGTGGAATCAACACGGAATAGAAGAGGCTATGTGGGAGCCTGAAGATTCAATGAGACAGCAATATCCAAATCTGTTTAATGGTAAGATTTTCGAGGACGAAAATTTCTAAAGGGGGAGAATTGTAACAGTCTGGTTTAGACCCTAGTCAAAATAGTGGTTTCGGGACCACAAATTTGAGTCTAAAAAATATTTTAATATTATTTTTTGTGCCGTTGATATGTGGTTAAGCATGTGCTAAAATTCCGTAAGGAAATTTGTTCATTTGTATTTTTAATTTGGCATAAGGATCAAATTGCATTGAATGCAAAATTAGCACACTTCATGAAAAGATACCTATTTGCCATGTCTTTAAAAGTATGGAGGTTTTATGTGGCAATTAAGCCAATGTTAAGGTTAGTGGATGGGTAAATGACAATATAACCTTAATGTTTATTTTATTTTCTATGTTTTTATAAAAGCCAAATGGGTAATTTGATAAAACAAAGGTTATTAAACAAAATCAATTGAAAAAGCCATGATCATCTTTGTTTTTATGATCGAATATTAGAGAAAGAAGAGAGGGTTTGGCTCTTTTGATTTTTGGTAAGGTTTAAGCTCAATTTAAGATCAAGAGCTGAAGAAAACTGGCTTAGGTCACGGAAAAGCGAAAGTAGTCGAATAATTGAGTTCAAAAGAATATCCGAATTCGAGGTAAGTCTATATACAAATAAATATATTTGTATTAAATTATGTATATTCATATGAGATTACATTGTGATGAATGTGTATGAAATGGTGAATATATAGATTCCGAGAAAGTATCAAGAAATAGTTAATATCCAAGAATTCCCGTACCAACCTAGGAATAGATAGGACTAACTATGTCATGACATAGGTGTCTATTATGTGATATCATGTAAGACCACGTTTGGGACGTTTGCTTTGATATGAGATTTATGTGTAAGACCATGTCTGGGACATTGGCATCGTATTTGATTCGTGTAAGACCCTGTCTGGGATAGTGGCATCGATATTTGAGTACATGTAATACCTCGTCTGGGACGTTGGCATTGTACTACTATTCTGAGCATTCTAAGTATCTATTAGATTCCTTATGGTTAAATGGGCAAATCTGATATACGAACGATTATGTGATCTGTATATCCGTTTCAGGTACGTTTGACATGTACACTAAGTGTGTATGAAAGGTAAGTATCTATATGAACTTACTATGATGAATATGTGAAATGAAATGATGAAATGATATGTGAAGACATGTTTGAATAAGTCATGTGTATATGTGATATTTGAGTTGATAAATGTGGTATGATATGGCTAAGCATATGAGCTAAAGAATATGAAATGAATTAACCATGAGAACTATAAGTACCATTGTATAATTTAGTTAAATGAATTGTATGCTAAGTTTATTTGTATATGGCTTACTAAGCTTTTGAAAGCTTACTCCCTGTGTGTGTTTGCTCTGTTTTATAGATCGTCAAAGCTACTGAAGGCTTCGGACCGTCGGGGATCGTCATCACGCTACCTAAGCTCATTTTGGTACTTTGAAAATATGTATATAATTAAATATGGAATGTATAGGTTAGATATTTTGGTATATGTTTTGAAGTGTAAATGGCCATGTGATGTGGCTAAGTAAATGTTGATAATATGCATGAATGGATATGGCGTATAATGAATGTTTTATATGGCTTGATGGCAAGTGAAATGGTCAAGACTATGGTAAGTAAATGAATGAAATATGAGTGCACATGTTTGATCAATTAAATAGTTGTATGTAGGGTAAAATGTGGATATATCATGCTTGAATATATATGTGTTTTAGTTGTGCAAATTGGTAAGCAAATTAACATGTTTAGAAATGAGATTAAATGTGAAGATTTGTTGATCATTGAAAATGTCTTTGGTTGTCAATTGTGTATGAAATGAATCGATAATTTGCTTGTAGGGATTGACTCTTGTGTTGGTGGCATTTGGACCATGCAAGTAGCCTGTTTTGCCTACACAGTCGTGGCACACAAGCGTGTCTAGTGACTGTGGGATTAAGTCAGTAGAGAACCTAAGTGCGCATGGCCTTGGCACACTGACGTGCCTATTAGCCATTTGATTTAGTAAGTATATAGCTTATGAGCACACGACCATGGTGCATTGGCGTGTCTAGTGGCCGTGTAGGTTAGTCAGTATACTTACTCGGGTTTGGCACGGTCTAGACACATGGGTGTGTCTAGTAGCCGTGGTAGGCACATGGCCTGCCCACACGAGCATGTGACCTCTACAATATATAAAAGTTTTAAATTTCTGAGAACTTTCATATCTGTTCGGTTTAGTCCCGACCCTTTTTTGAAGCATGATTATGGTCTCGTTGACCTATAAAAAGGGACACTTGGTTGTGAATGATGATTTGTATTATAAAATGTCTGTAAAAGTTTATGATCTATTCGGTAATGCCTTTAACCCTGTAACATCCCGAAAGTTGGGCCTAGTAGAATTGGGCCTAATGGGCCTTGAGTGTAGGAGTGTCTAAAATTTTTGAGAAATAAGAGAACGATATTATTTCAGGTTGGATTTATTAGGAAGGTGATTTTGCAAAGTTACGGGGTTTCTAGGAAGCTTCAGGTTCAAGTTAGGCTATAAGAAAATTTGGTGTTTGAAGCCTATTTAGGAGAGATAGTAAGTGGCATCAAGGCTTATGGAAATAGGAGAGCAATTTGCTTGCATAAATGAGCATATGGTAAGAGGATGCGGTGTCACATGAAAGGCTTTAAGGGAAGAGGTTCGAATCCTTATTGGTGCAAAAATTTGACTATTTTTTTGTATTCCTTCCCTAAGTGTCGGCCATGGGTGTATTTTTGGTAAGGTGGACTTTTTAATTTTGGCAAGGTGGCTAAGGAAATATGGTAAGGAAAAATGGATGGAAAGGAGTAAAATAAAAGGGAAGGAATAGGAAACATGTTGGCATTTTTCATGAGGGATGTTTTGGAAAGGTTTTATTTGGTCTATGTTCATCTTTTGGTAAAGATGATAATGGTTTGGAAAAGGGAGAGGGTAGTCGAATTTTGATGGGAGCATTTTGATAGTTTTGGTGCTTGTTAGGTCTAATTCCTTTTGGCATCCTTTTTGTTCATTCTTCCAACTTCTCCTCCCATTGCCGCAACTTCAAGACAATAGTGGACATTTTCTCTTTTCTTTCTTGTCTTGCCGAAAACACCTAGCCTTTGTGACCAATTATTTTTCACTCATCTTCTCTTGAAAACCAAAACTACCAATCCTTCTTTGTTGTCTTGCTACTAGTGCCAAACCGTGTTCTTCATTTCGATTCATCCCTATTATTAAGGTAAAGGTTCTTTCTTCTTATTAATGTTGTTTGTTCTTTCTTCTCTTGACTTGGCTAAGCTGAAACTCTCATCCCTTGGCTAAGCCAAACCTAGCCACTTGTTGTTATTTTAAACTCCTCTTATTCTCTTTTGATGAAGGCCGAATCAAGCCATCCTTTGCTGCTACTTATCTTTCTCTTAGCATTGGTTTTGAAAGTTGATTTGGACTCATTGCAATAGCCAAGGTGCAAGGCCGGATTTTAGAATCTAGTAGGGAAGGATCACGATTGTGGTAAGTGACTCTTGTAAGTGAGTACTTTTGCGCTTTTGGAAACTTTAAGAAATCAAGGTTAGCTTTTGATCATTTTATTTTTAGGGGGCAACAAAGAGTGGTTCTTTAGGGAACCTAATCAAGGTGTGTAATCTCGTACCCATCTGAATACATGTTTGAAATGGTGTGTAATCTCACACTTCTCTGAAAATTTGCATGAAATGTTCTGTGATTTGGTTGAAATACCAAAGAAAATCGGAAACTGGTATTTGTGATCACTCTGGCGTGCATAGGTTCATAGTGCTAACCATATTTTTGCAATGAAATAGTTTTGGTCAGTAGCAGTGATGTGATTTCGAAAAATCATGAAAAATAGGAGAAAGGGAATTTGAAAGTGAATAAGATATTGAATAAAAGCTTACTGTGTCTATTTTGATATGAAAGAAACAAAGAAGGAAAAGGAATTTTATTTTCTATGATATTCTAATTTTAGTGAGACTGGGTCTGATTTACTTCGTGGTTCCCTGATCTGTCTTGGAAAAATATTATAAAATTTTACAAAGTGAATTATGGGTTATAATTTATATTTATAGATTCCTTAGTGAGCCTATTTTCATTAGAAACAAGTGGGAGCAATATATGAAAACCATACATGAGATATTTGAAATTAAGGTAAGAGAGGTTAGAATCGTTGGATAGTGAAACAAGGGAAACTTTAAGGAATAAACTGTACTAAATGGTTAAGATAAAAATTCTAGAAAAATTTTAGTAAGAAGATATATGAGTCTAGTTTCAAGAAAAATTTACGGATTTAGATTTCAAGATTTCTAACTCAAGTTATAGTCAATTTAGTTAGTACGACGTAGTTGGACAGTTTAAATTTTTATATCCAAATTAGTAGTTAAGTCTAGATTACAAAAATTACGTAATTATGAAAATGCCCCTAATAGGTCGATATGATAGATTACCCTAATGGGCTGATTTGCAAAGTGTTATAATGGGCCGAATTTTTGTGATGAATCTCTGAATTAATGATTGTTGTTTGTATCTGTAAATATCATGAGTTACTATGTATGTTGCATATTTACATATTGCATGGGATGGGAAACTTGAATAAAGAGAAGAGTAGATTGGTGGCATTGCCACAAATTCTGATAATGGCTATGTGCCAATTTAAATACGGCTTTGTGCCGATTATATTACCATATATGATTCTGGTGGCCCAGCCACAAATATTATAAATGGCAGCTTGACTCCAAATTGGAGAGACTGACGGGGTGGGTTGACTTGACCCCCACAGGAGAGATTGGTTGGTACAAGTGGAGAGACTGGTAGGGTGGGTTGACTTGATCCCCACAGGAGAGATTGGTGGGTACGGGTGGAGAGATTGGCTGGATGGGATGGGTTGCATTCATATCATTTATTTATTACATGAAAGTGGGCTTAGGCCCAAGATTATGATATATGGGCTCAGGCCCAAGATATTACTTTACGGGTTCAGCCCCAATGAATAACGGTAAGGGATTATACACTGAGTTCTTGTGACTTACTCCTTTTCCCTAATTCTTTCAGGTAATGCTCAGTGATGTGGACTTGGGCCATGGATGACTCGGTGGAGGCCATACTTCAGAAATAGTGCTTTGGACTTTAGATTACCATTTATGTTTACTTTATTACTTTTACTATTTTGGGTTATTATGTTGTAATAAGACCTCTAAAATATTTTTATTTTTTCTTTATGTTTGACGAACTTATTACGTTGTTTAAATTATTTTAAATGGGGATTTTTCAAAAAATCATAAATAACGGTTTTTTCCAAACTTGATTAATAAATGGTTTTCAAGAAAAATGTACAAATAATTTCACTCGGATTCTCTTTCAAATTTTCAACGTCATTTTCAAAAGTCATGGTTTTAAAGTTCACTACCTCGATTTTTGACTCATTAATCAATCATTCAAAAATAGCTGTATTTTATCCAGTATTTACATACAAAACTTGTTTATTTAAACACAACCAAGTAACGCCTAATTTAGTAAGAATCACATGATGTTTTACATTTTCTTCATGTGACATACCAAATCCGCTCGTAACACATGGGCCGAGTTTGGAGTGTTACATTCCGGCGACGGATATGGGTTAAGGGTGTTACAACTAGGCTTTGAAGCAGTTGAACTTTGATCTTAAGCAAGCCGGTGAGAGAAGGATGTTACAACTTGATGAGTTGGAAGAGCTGAGGTTGTTTTCCTATGAGAATGCCAAAATGTGCAAAGAAAGATCAAAGAGATTGCATGATAGTCATAGAAAACCTTGTGAGTTTAAAGAAGGTCAGAAGGTTTTGTTGTTTAATTCAAGTTTGAAGTTATTTCCTGGGAAGCTTAAATCCTGATGGAAAGGACCCTATACCATCTACCGAGTTTATCCTTATGGAGCTATTGAATTATATGACAATTACAGAGGTACGTTTAATGTTAATGGTCAACGTCTAAAACACTACTGGGATGGTGAAGTTGAGCGAGTTGAATCCTTGTTCAAGTTAACAGACCTTTGATTTTTCATGAACTTGCTTTGTAAATAAATAAATAATTAGAACTTATTTTCTTAACTTATTACATTTAATTAATTTTGTCTAAGGAGACTGGAAGTTAAGCGGGACCGCTGTGACCCCTCAAACCTTTCCTAAGAATTAATTTAATGTAATTTGTTAAGAAGAAATTTTCTAATTAAGAAATAAAATTTTTAAGTTTCATTTGTTTTGTTTAAATTTTAAATTTTTATGTTAATAAAGGGGGTCAAATTTGGCCCAAGTACTAATCAATTTTTTTTTCTTGAGTAAGTTTGTAAATACAGTCTGAGTTTGAGGCCCAAGACAGCAAAAATGAGGGAAAAATCCATACTTTGCTGCCCAAGTAACCCTAATGTAGCTAAATTCTCGCTACATGTTGCCCTAATTCTCCCCTATATAAACCCCTCTCCAGTCTAATAATTTTCATATCCCTCAAAGCAATTTGCTTAAACCCTGAAAAATCTCTAAATCTCCCTTTTTTGTGCCATCAACCTCAAATCCCGAAAGAAACCCTATTTCTATTCCCTTTTTGCTGAAACCATCTATTGTTGCCATAAGAAGATTACCGAAGCACCAACATTGCTGCCACACATCGCTATTGTCACCGTCGCACACCGCCATTGTTGTCGTTTTCACCGCACCATCCTTGCCATCACAAGATTTTTGTCGTAGCAAGTCTTTACTCACCTTGCCTATAACACCCTTAACATGTATCTATCACCGGATTAGGGTTACAAGGCATTACCAGACATAGCACAAGTCATAACAAATATTTACTATTCATATGGTCATAACCAAATGCATTATAAGCAATGATACACTTTCATAATATGCTTTAAACATTAACATACATAGCTTAAATCCATATAGTCAAATTCAAATATGAGCATTTTTCATTAAATAGCAAAAGTTATTATTCATTTGGTCATTGAAGTTACAATAGTCGAATATGCACATGCTATAATCACTTTACTTAAACACAGTATCAAATATCAAAACCAAACATACATATATACCATAACCTTACATAACCGAATCTAGGATATATCAAATTCAATACCAATTGCCGAAAGCATCCAACCATATTATCGATCACATCTCTTATAATTAATAAAGCCATATTATCAAAACCATACATAACCCTAAAATATAAAACATATAAAGCTAAGCTCATTACACACATATATGTATATCATGACCAATTTTACACAACCAAAATATATAACCTATAACGCCATTCATACCATGAAAATTATTTACCACATCATACAAACACCATGGTCGAAATTACTCAACTATGATTTAACTAAATGATCAATCAAGCCACATATTCGAACACCAAGCATAAACACATTAGGAATTGTACTTTCATAATAAGTTAACACCATGGCCGAATTTTCATAAGACCAAAATACCATAATTTAGCCATTTTCGCATGGCATAATATATACACACCATTCAAAATAAACTCAAACAGTAACATAGCCTATACATTCCATAAACTATAAGTTTAACCTCAAAAAGTTACCAAAATATTGATGATAGTATGACGAGCTTTAGCGATGATCCCCGAGCACGTAACTATCACCCGAAGGAAATCTAAAACACGAAAGCAACCAAGAACCAAGTAAGCTTTAACAGCTTAGTAAGTTATAAGCAATTATATAGTAACAATGCATTATACTATTATATATAATAGGCCAAATTATTATAATCACCATCAAGATTTATAACCATAAATACAAGTTATAACACCATTCGTAAACTTTCATATCTCATAGCCTTAAGGCCGAGCACTCACACATTCAATAATAGGTTCACATTGAACTATAATCACTTTCTCATCTCAAAACAAATACATATGTATATATATGTATATACATCACATTTTCTTAATTTCATATGCATATATCACTTACCAAATTTATACTTATATTTCTAATCCTTATAAATCACATATTGATATGCAAAATACTTAATTTCATTTTAACTGCTAATACTTACTATACTATCCGTATATGATCTATCATCACATACCTGATCATTTTATTTTACTTAATACTTACAATAACTGATATCCTTGATGGATCAATAAACTCATACATTCAGTGCCAAAACCCTGTAACGTATCGTACACTTAGTGCCGTTACATTTAACATCTTGCACACTTAGTGCCAAATGACCGGTTTCGCACACATAGTGCTCGGTATTTAAATTCGCACACTTAGTGCATTACTTGAACTTGTTATTCATTTAATTAAACACATATATAAGACTTAAACCTCAATTACACACACACATATATATATACAAATTAGCTTATTTCATTTCTATATCAACATCACATTCGCTATATTATTGACATATAAGTATACATCACATTCAACTGTAATCATCTCTCAAATCAATATCACAAATGGCTATATTATAAACATATATGTATGCATCACATTCGGCTATATTCATTTCCTAACCAATATCACATTCAGCAATATCAACATTATACATATTTATCTCTATTAAATACATGTACATCATTATAAATAAATTCAACTCAACTCAATTGCTTAAAACTTACCTCGGATATCGATGGACTATGTTTCCTGACTATTCGTTTAACTTCGCTTCTCCCCGATCCAATCCTGATCCTTTTTATTCTTGATCTAATAAATTTCAAATTTAACTAAATCAATTAAAATTCTATTGGATTTGGTCCAATACACATAAATGGGCAAATTACCATTTTGCTCCTAATGTTTTACACTTTTTACAATTTAGTCCTTTATGCACAAAACGCAAATTACACAAAATTTGACCAATCCTATTTAGGGTCGAATATTCATGGCCTTACTACAAGCTCATACATTGCCTTTATTTAACATTTTGACCCCTAAATTTATCAATTTCACAATTTAATCCTATTTAAGTTTTTCTACTAAAAATGTCTTAATTAAACTTAATAACCTAACATCCTATATTTATTTTCCATCACCAAACACAAATTTCATCAAGCTATAACCAATGGCATTTCATGAACACATCATCAAACTAGAAAATTCCAACTTGGGCTAGCTAATATTCAAAGCAACAATCTCAAAAAAGTAGAAATTATCAAAAACCAAACTCAAATCACTTACCTATTTGAGCTTGCAAAAGGACTGAATGTTTCCAAGCTTTCTTTCTCTCTTTTTCTCTCTTAGTTTCGGTCACTTGGGAAAGATGAACACTTTCTCTTTCATTTATTTTTTTATTCCATTATCATATAATAACATATATTAAATTATAACTAAATATCATGAAAATTTAATAAAAAATTCATGTTACTATTACATGCATACCAACTGACCACTACTTATTATTTTTATGGTCATATTGCTACTTAAATCCTCCAATTTATAAAGACAACATCAATTAGGCACTATCTCATTTAACCATCAAATTTTTATTTTACGCGATTAAGCCCTTTTTTTCAAAATTAAGCACCAAAAAGATCAAATTTTAATACGAAAATTTCACACACACCAATTCACACATAATGAACATAGAAAATAATATTAAAATATTTTTTGACTTGGATTCATGGTCCCGAACCACTATTCGAGTAGGGTCAAAATCGGGCTGTTACAACTCTCCCCCTTAGGGATTTTCGTCCTCGAAAATCTCACCGGTGAATAAGTTTGGGTAACATTCTTTCATCGAAGCCTCAAGTTCCCAAGTTTCTTCCTCGATTCCATGCTTAAGCTAAAGCACTTTTACCAACAATATTTTCTTATTTCGTAACTCTTTCACTTCACGAGCAAGGATACAGATCGGTTCTTTCTCATAGGTTAAATCAGACTGTATATCAACCTCTGACAGTCTAATCACATGAGAAGGGTCAGATCTGTACCATCAGAGCATCGAAACATGAAAAACAATGTGGATCTTTTCTAGTTTAGGTGGCAATAGCAATCAATATGCAATCAGCTCAATCCACTCCAAAACCTCATATGGTCTAATAAATCTCGGGCTCAATTTGCCCTTACGACCAAATCTGAGTATTTTCTTCCAAGGTGAGACTTTCAAAAACACACGATCACCAATCTAAAACTCTATATCTTTACGTTTCAAGTTCGCATATGATTTCTAACGGTCTGATGCTGCTTTCAAACTTTCTCGAATCACTTTTACTTTCTATTCGGTTTCTTTAACCAAATCAACCCCGTATATCTTATTTTCACTGAGCTTGTTCCAATACAAAGGTGTACGACATTTACGACTGTACAAAGCTTCATAAGGTTCCATTTTGATACTTGATTGAAAGCTATTATTGTACGCAAATTCAATCAAAGGCAAGTATCGTTCCCACGTATCCTCGAACTAGAAATACAACATCTCAACATATCCTCAAGTATTTGAATAATTCTCTCGGATTGACCATCCGTCTAGGAGTGAAAAGCTATGCTAAAATGTAATTTAGTACCTAATGCATCTTGCAGTTTCTTCCAAAATCGCGATGTAAACCTCGGATCTCTATCTAAAACAATAGAAATAGGTACCCCATGCAATCATACAATGTGAGAAATGTATAATTCGGCTAGCTTATCAAGCGAGTAATCAGTACGGACAGAAATAAAGTGAGCTGACTTCGTTAATCTATCAACAATAACCCAGATTGCATCTTTCTTACTCGGTGTCAATGGTAAACCAGATATAAAATCCATCGTAACTCGATCCCATTTCCATTTGAGTATCAAAATCGGCTGAAGTAATCCAGATGGCACCTGATGCATGGCTATTACTTGCTGACATATCAAACATTTTAACACGAAATCTGAAATATCTTGTTCCATACCATGCCACCAGTAATGTTGCTTCAAATCATTATACATCTTCGTGCTACCCGTGTGAATAGACAATCTACTATTATGAGCTTTATTACAAATCATTCGAATCAACTTAGGAACCTTAGGTACACATATTCGGTTTCTGAACCACAAACATCCATTAGCGTCAATCTGAAATTCTGAATCAGTATTCAAATCACAATTATTCCTTTTTGCTATCAAGTTATCACCAACCTTTTAAGCTTCGTAAATCTATTGAACAAATAACGGTCTTACTTTCAATTCTGCTATAATTGCACCATTGTCAGTCATAGCCATATCTGCGTTCATCGCACATAAAGCAAACAGTGATTTTCGGCTTAAAGCATCAGCAACCACATTAGCCTTTCCTGGGTGATAATCAATCACAAGCTCGTAGTCTTTTAATAATTCCAACCATCATCTTTGTCTCAGATTCAGATCTTTTTGATTCATTAAGTACTTTAGACTTTTATGATCGGAATAGACATGGCATTTCTCACCAAATAGATAGTGGCGCCATATCTTTAGAGCAAAAACTATAGTGGCTAATTCAAGACCGTGCGTCGGATAGTTCTTTTCATGCGGCTTTAATTGTCTCGAGGCGTAGGCTACAACCTTACCCTCCTGCATCAAAACACAACCCAAACCATTCAAGGATGCATCACTGAAGATAACGAACTCTTTACCTGACTCTGGCTGAACAAGCACTGGAGCTTTAGTCAACAAAGTTTTCAGCTGATCAAAACTCTTCTGGCACTTCTGCATCCACTCAAATTTAACATCCTTTTGAAGCAGCTTTGTCATCGAATTTGCTATCATCGAGAAACCTTTCATGAAACGTCTATAATAACCGGCAAGTCCAAGAAAACTCTGAACTTCAATAATATTTTGCGGGGGTCTCCAATCAAGTATAGCCGAAATCTTACTCGGATCAACCCGAATACCTAATGCTGAAACAACATGCCCCAAGAAGCTAACTTTACGTAACCAGAACTCACATTTCTAAATTTTGCGTACAACTACTTATCACGCAAAATCTGTAACACAAGTCTCAAATATTTGGCATGCTCGGTTTCATCGAGTGAATAGATCAGAATGTCATCTATAAATACAACCATAAATCGATCCAAATACTATCTGAATACCCGATTCATTAGATCCATGAAAATGGCAGGTGCGTTAGTGAGTCCGAATGGCATCACTAAAAATTTGTAATGGCCGTATCTTATTTGGAAAGCAGTTTTAGGCACATCAGAGTCTCTAACTCATAACTGATAATAACCCGATCTTAAATCGATCTTTGAGAATAACGAGGCTCCATTTAACTGATCAAATAGATCATCAATGCGCGGCAACAGGTATTTATTCTTTATGGTCACTTGATTTAGCTGTCAATAGTCAATGCACATTCTCAAAGTTCCATCTTTCTTCTTCACAAATAACACTGGAGGACCCTAGGGAGAGAAACTCGGTCGAGCAAAACCTCTATCTGTCAACTCTTGCAACTGAGCTTTCAACTCTTTTAATCAATTCGGTGCCATTCTATACAAAGCTATCGAGATCGAAGTCATCCCTAGT
Organism: Gossypium rotundifolium; assembly: GCA_025506655.1. Classification (NCBI taxonomy): domain Eukaryota; kingdom Viridiplantae; phylum Streptophyta; class Magnoliopsida; order Malvales; family Malvaceae; genus Gossypium; species Gossypium rotundifolium. The sequence continues at coordinate 86,733,470 of CP106722.1, read as the reverse complement.
ACTAACTCGATACTAAACTCTACCTACTAAATAGGTGGCAAACCCGACAATTCTTTTGAAAACACATCCGAGTATTCAAATACAACTGGTATAAATTCAATCTTCTTTTCGATCACTTTACTATCAATTACATAAGCAAAGTAAGCTTCACAACCCTTTCTCATAAGCTTCTGAGTCAACATCGAAGATATCACTGCTGGTAACCCATTTAAATCGGTAAATTTGAATTATCTCATTATTCTAGCAATGCAAATCAATAGTCTTTCATCTATAATTCACTACAGCATCGTGTACAGTTAACCAATCCATGTCGAGAATGATATCAAACTCATCAAATGGTAGTAACATCAAATCAGCCAAAAAACATGAATTTTGAGTCATCAAAGGGAAATTCTTGCACACCTTGTCAACTAGCACACACCGGCCCAAGGGGTTCGAAACCCGAATTACAAACTCAATAGACTCAACAGGTAAAGTGTTACTAGATACTAACGCTTCACACATATAGGAATGAGTTGAACCTGGATCAATCAGAGAAATTACACTAGTATTAAAGAGAGTAAGTATACCAGTGATAACATTTGGAGGTGAAGCTTTCTCTCGGGCACGAATGGCATAGGCTCTGACAAGCATACGAGCCTTGAATCAAACAGCTGTATCTGAAGTCCCTCTCTGAGTACCGCTTCTACCTCCCGCATTTTGGGGTGGCCTACCTCTAACTACAGCGCCACTTAATCTCACACTCTGAGCATTATCATTCTCAGCTAATTCTGAACAGTCCCGAATGAAATGATCCTACGAACCACACTTGTAGCAAACTCGATTGTTGAACTTGCCCCAACATTCACCAAAATGTCACCTACCACACTGTTGACACTCGAGTTTATTCAGTTGAGTATTTTCAACACTAGTAATCGAGGTGGCTCGTGAACTCACTAGTGGTCGCTCTCGTATGAAAATCCTAGCATTAGTCTTAGATTGGCTATTGTCATTTTTGAACTTCTTTGATGTCATCTGAGAAGTTTTACTTACTGATCTATTGCAAAAATCTCTAACTTCGATCTCAGCTTTTCTTTTCTCTTTTCTGAGCTCTTCAGCCTTGCAAGCTCGCTCTACAATTACTATGAACTCTTTTATTTCAAGTATGCCGACAAGTAATTTTATGTCTCCATTCAGTCCTTCCTTGAATAATTTACACATAGCATCCTCGGTTGCAACACACTCTCGGGCATATTGGCTGAGTCTCATAAACTCACGCTCATAATTAGATACGGTCACGACCTTGTTTTAAACTTGAGAAATTCTTTGTGTTTCTGAACAATAAATTAATTGACCGATATACTTTTTGCAAAACTCTGTCTAAAAGAAATCCCAAGTGACCGTTCTTTCGAAACAACCGAAACCAAAGTGCCCCACCAATAGTAGCCAGAATCCCGTAATAAAGATATAGCACATTTCAAGCACTCTTCAGGTGTACAAGATAGTTCATCGAAGACATGAATAGTATTATCGAGCCAAAATTCAGCCCACTCAACATCATCAGTAGCTGTGGCCCTAAACTCTTCAGCTCCGTACTTTCTAATTTTATCAATAGGAGGCTTATTTAATCTCTCAGGATTAATGATCGAAGGTACCACAGGCACTATAGGTGGATTATCAGAGTTAGGGGGTTGTTGAACAGCTAAATTTATCTAGATATACTGATTAAACCAATCATTCATTATACAAAAGAAGGCTTTCTTATCCCCCTCATCTTGGTTACTCATAGCTAGTCTAGATTCAATCGGCACGGTCCCTTGCGCGGGAGCAGACGCCACACTATCGACATCATCAGCTATGGCTCGTTCGAGATCAGGATCCATTTTCTAAAAGAAAGAAGAAAAAACATATTTTATTGTCAGAATTCATCACACTATCACAATAAAAATTATGACATGTATAGCTAGACGCATACGCGCTACATTAGTCTGAGAACTGACTAAATCGTAGCTCTGATACCAATCAAATTGTAACACCCTTAACCTGTATCCGTCGTCAGATTAGGGTTACAAGGCATTATCAAACATAGCACAATTCATAACAAATATTTACTATTCATATGGTCATAATCGAATGCATTATAAGCAATGATGCACTTTCATAATATGCTTTAAACATTAACATACATAGCTTAAATCCATATATTCAAATTCATATATGAGCATTTTTCATTAAATAGTAAAAGTTACTATTCATTTGGTCATTGAACTTACAAGTAGCTAAATATGCACATGCTATAATCACTTTACTAAAACAAAGTATCAAATATCAAAACCAAACATACATGTATACCATAACCTTACATAACTGAATCTAGAATATATCAAATTCAATACCAATTGCCAAAAGCATCCAACCATATTATTGATCACAACTCTTATAATTAATATAGCCATATTATCAAAACCACACATAACCTACAAATAACCTAAAACATATAAAACTAAGCTCATTACACACATATATGTATATCATGACCAATTTTACACAATCAAAATATATAACCTATAATGCCATTCATACCTATCATGAAAATTATTTACCACATCATACAAACACCATGGTTGAAATTACTCAACTATGGTTTAACTAAATGATCAATTAAGCCACATATTCGAACACCAAGCATAAACACATCAGGAATTGTACTTTCATAATAAGTTAACACCATGGCCGAATTTTCATAAGACCAAAATACTACAATTTAGTCATTTTCGCATGGCATAATATATACACACCATTTGAAATAAACTCAAAAAGTAACATAGCCTATACATTCCATAAACTATAAGTTTAACCTCAAAAAGGTACCAAAATATTGATGATAGTGTGACGAGCTTTAATGGTGATCCCCGAGCATGTAACTATCACCCGAAGGAAATCTAAAACACGAAAGCAACCAATAATCGAGTAAGCTTTAACAGCTTAGTAAGTTATAAGCAATTATATAACAACAATGCATTATACTATTATATATAATAGGCCAAATTATTATAATCACCATCAAGATTTATAACCATAAATACAAGTTATAACACCATTCATAAACTTTCATATTTCATAGCCTTAAGGCTGAACACTCACACATTCAATAATAGGTTCACATTGAACTATAATCACTTTCCCATTTCAAAACAAATACATATGTATATATGTATACATCACATTTGCTTAATTTCATATGCATATATCACTTACCGAATTTATACTTATATTTATAATCCTTATAAATCACATATTGATATGCAAAATACTTAATTTCATTTCAACCGCTAATACTTACTATACTATCTGTATATGATCTATCATCACATACCTGATCATTTTATTTTGCTTAATACTTACAATAACCGATATCCTTGATGGAACAATAAACCCATAGATTCAGTGCCAAAACCCTGTAACGTATCACACACTTAGTGCTGTCACATTAACATCTTGCACACTTAGTACCGTTGCATTTAACATCTCGCACACTTAGTGCCAAATTCTTGTAACGTATCGCACACTTAGTGCTGTTACATTTAACATCTCGCACACTTAGTGCCAAATGACCGTTTTGGCACACATAGTGCTCGGTATTTAAATTCGCACACTTAGTGCATTACTTGAACTTGTTATTCGTTTAATTAAACACATATATAAGACTTAAACCTTAATTACATATATATATATATACAAATTAGCTTATTTCATTTCTATATCAACATCACATTCGGCTATATCATTGACATATAAGTATACATCACATTAGACTGTATTCATCTCTCAAATCAATATCACACATGGCTATATTATTAACATATATGTATGCATCACATTCGGCTATATTCATCTCCAAACCAATATCGCATTCGAAAATATCAACATTATACATATTTATCTCTATTAAATACATGTACATCATTATAAATAAATTCAACTCAACTCAATTGCTTAAAACTTACCTCAAATATCAACAGACTATGATTCCCGACTATTCGTTTAACTTCGCTTTTTCCCGATCCAATCTCGATCCTTTTTGTTCTTGATCTAATAAATTTCAAATTTAAATAAATTAATTAAATTCCATTGAATTTGGTCCAATACACGTAAATGGGAAAATTATCATTTTGCCCCTAATGTTTTACACTTTTTACAATTTAGTCCTTTATGAATAAAACACAAATTACACAAAATTTGACCACACTATTTAGGGCTGAATATTCATGGCCTTACTACAAGCTCATACATTGCATTTATTTCATATTTTGACCCCTAAATTTATCAATTTCACAATTTAATCCTATTTAAGCATTTCTACTAAAAATGTCTTAATTAAACTTAATAACTTAACATCCTATATTTATTTTCCATCACCAAACACAAATTTCATCAAGCTATCAACAATGGCATTTCATGAACACATCATCAAATTCGAAAATTCAAAATTGGGCTAGCTAATATTCAAAGCAACGATCTCAAAAACGTAAAAATTATCAAAAACCAAAATCAAATCACTTATGTATTTGAGCTTGCAAAAGGACCGAATGTTTCCAAGCTTTCTTTCTCTCTTTTTCTCTCTTAGTTTTGGTCACTTGAGAAAGATGAACACTTTCTCTTTCATTTATTTTTTTATTCCATTATCATATATTAACATATATTAAATTATAACTAAATATCATGAAAATATAATAAACAATTCAGGTTACTATTACATGCATACCAACCGGACACTACTTATTATTTTTATGATCAAATTGCTACTTAAATCCTCCAATTTATAAAGACAACATCAATTAGGCACTATCTCATTTAACCATCAAATTTTTATTTTGCGCGATTAAGCCCTTTTTTTCAAAATTAAGCACCAAAAGGATCAAATTTTAAAACGAAAATTTCACACACGCCAATTCAGACATAATGAACATAGAAAATAATATTAAAATATTTTTTGACTCGGATTAGTGGACCCGAACCACTATTTTGAGTAGGGTCAAAATCGGGCTGTTACATTGTCGATTTCTCTTTCCCCCTTGTGCAGAAACTATTCCAAATTCTCAAGAAAAGATACCATGTCTCACAAAAGAACTAGATCTTTAAAGACTACTCCTGAATACCCGATTTTGTTCGATGAAGAACTAAAAGAGAGATTTGATTCAATCTTCAAGCATCAACCTATGATGCTGGAAAAAGGTTTTAACTTGAAGAGTCATGATTTGATGGTTGTTCCTATACCAATTAGAAAGAAAATTAATGCTCTCAAGTGGGAACGATTTTGTGATGCTCGTTCACTTTCCGCTGATGAACTAGTTCGAGAATTCTATGCTAGTTCGACTATACAAGATGTTACCGAGGTCATCGTTTGAAAGAAAAAGGCACCTCTTACTTCTAAGCCCATCAATGATTTGTTTAACTTACCTGATGTTGAAGAAGATAAGTACTACCCTATGATGAAAATATCAATTGGGATTTTCTTCCACAAGTGCTTGATGTTATGATAAATCCGGGATCCAAATGGATTATAAGAAAGTATGGTAGCCATTCTTGCCAAAGGGAATATCTAAAACTAGTAGCAAAGGTATGGTTTTATTTCGTTTGCTACAATTTTTTGCCTATCTCACATAGTTCCATCATCTCGATGGAACGAATGCTTTTGTTATACGCAATCTTGACAGAAAAGTCTATTAACGTTGGGAAAAATATTATTAAGGAGATTCATGATTGTGCTTAAAAGGAGATAGAAAGTGCTTATTCCCCATCATTAATCACTTCACTTTGCTTAAGGACCCATGTTAAAACACAAGCAAATCTGAAGGGGCAATATGTTCTAGGGTGCATTACAAATCATGATCTTGAAAGGTTAGTAGAGAAGGTGCATGAGCTGAATCAAGGCGAAGAAGAAGAGCCAACTGAGCCAGATACCAAGGAGTCAACAAAGGAAACTAAAACTGAAGCTAATTCAGTTACAGACACTGAAGAAGAAGAACTTGATAAGGAACTGAAAAGTCCTAAACCAATTGAAGGATTTGCAACCCCTGAACCAGAGGTTGAGCCAAAAAAAGAAACAGTCAAGCTAAGTGTTGAACCTGAATCTACAACTCCAATGCCGAATTTTGCAAGTGCGTCAAACACATTGGAGTTGTCATTTATGATGGATATGTGCAAGTTCATGCACAATCAACAACAAACATACTAGAAATATGAAAAAAATTAGAGATGACTCAATTCGAAATACTTTTAAGAATATCTCTAATAATTTTGTTCCTAAGTTCCCAGATGCTATCTTTGAGACTTGGACAGAAGATACTGACTGTGCAAGCGGAGTTGAAGAAGACAAGGGGAATAAGTCAGAAAAATAAAAGGGGGGATTCATGTCTTGTTATTTATCTACTTATTTTTAGGTCCTTAAGAATTTATTTCTTTTTGTAATTAGGATTTAATTTCTACAGAATAAAACATAGCAAGCATGAATAAACTTAACACTTCTTGTAACACCCCAAATTTGGGCCTAGAAGGAATGGGCCTTGAGCAGGGGAATAGTGAAGGCTGCACATAAGTATTTGGATGTGCAAGGGAAGGACACAAATAAATAACTGCTTGAGTGGTTAAGGGTACTGAGAAGTGTTGGAGAAGTCTTGGGTTCAAACATGGGCTTTAGCAAAAATTTTAATTTTTAAGTGAATAAAACCCTTGGTGCTTGATATTAGGCCTTTTAGATATGTGTGGTTAAAATATGACACAAGGGGTGCCTGGGGTGTAGTGGTAGGTGGTGTGTTCTCTGTCTAAAGGGGGACTAGGTTCGAGTCACTCCCTGCTCAAAGGAGCATTTATTTTACTCCCTTGTTTGGCTAGTAGTTATGTTAGAATGGAACTCTGGTGGAGAGAGAGTTTAAATCGGTCAAGGGAGTGATTTAAGGAGTGGATGATGGAGTGATGAGGGGAGAAAATCAAGGGGATTGAGTTGTTGGGAAGTTGGAGCCGAAATGGGACTCTAAGTATGCATAGAATTTCGGCAAGGGGGGAATTTGGTTCACTTTTTGGCTTTTGTAAGTCTTTTATTTTCCCTTTTTGGTTTGTGTCTAGTTTTGCATTTTTGAGAGCCAGTTCTGCTAAGTAATTCTTTTGGTCCTCTTTTGCACTTTATTTTCTTTTCTTCTTGTTGTATAGTCGAATTTGTGTGGGTGCCATTTCGGGCATTCTTCTTCACAACACCCTTTAGTCCCTTCACTCGATCATATTCGGTCTATTTCTGTAACAGCCCAAACCCGGCCCAAACGTTAGGACCGAATATGGGTCGTTACGGGAAAACCTTTTTTTGAAACCCATTTTCAAAATCAATTTAAGTTTTGTTAAAATCCTGTTCATTTTAAGTTATCTTGCTGAATTTATACCTGGTCCAATTTGAAAATTTAATTAAGTCAAGTTGTGTACAACTCCAGATGTGCCCGATGGCACGATAAAACATTTTTCGTGTTAATTTTATAAAACGCGTGATTCAAATTTTATAGTACAAATAAAATTATCCAACATAAAAAAAAAACCAAAGTAAAGTATTATGAGGCCTTATTACATCCGAAATAAACAACCCAATAACCAAATTTAAAATAACCAAAAATTAAAGTCTATTTTATTTGGAATCCTCCGCATGGCCTCCTCAAGTCCCTCCGACTCCATGTCCGCGATCTAAGCATCACCTGAAAAATTAATGGAGAAGGTGAGTCACCAAGACTCAGTATGTAACCCTTCCCCGTTTTAAAAATATTTTCATACACAACATATAACATTTAATATGCAAAATAATGTGTACCCAACCTAGCCAACCATACGCCACTGTCTACCCCGTTGTGGTACCAAACCACTGGTGGTGCCAAACCACTGGTGACATATAGTCACAATGTGTTACCAAAACACTGGTGTCCGTAGACACAAATCGGGTGATGGGGCCAACCCATCGTGTGATACCAAATCACTGGCAGACGATCCCATATCTCAAGTGGGGCCAACCCACGGTGGTGTTAACCACAGGGACAAGTCGCTATTGAGGTACCAAACCTCTGGAGGTACCAAACCTCTGGTGACATATAGTCACGGTGTGCTACCAAAGCACTGGTGCCCGTCGGCACAATAACACTGCCCCCTCCACTCATCACCCCATATCACAAGTCATAACAGAGATCATACATTTATCATATGTATTAAAATAAAACATGCCTCCCAAAAGCATCACATTAATCTCAAATAAACAGAGACTTACCGGGGTTCTCGATTGTACCATTTAAGGTACCAAGTCCAAATCTACATCAAGCAGATTTATAAACAACAAATAGTTATCACACATACTAACTGCTATAAGTGTGTATGTACACACCTGTCACCTTTGGATAGTCTAAGTCCCGAAAAGAAGAGCCGATCACCCTAGATCTATCGCCTATATTCGCCAAAACATGTGTTAGTACATTCTACCAAATCAATCAATTTTAAGGGTTCACCTTTTGAACCCAAACCTTACCCTTACGCTTTTGGATAATCAATCACAATACTCGATTCGAATCGCTTCATAAATTACCACCGGTTAGCAAACAAGCCATTAGCCTTCGGCTTTTAAATATTTGCAAACTAGATCCCATGAAAACCAATTCTTACCAACACACTTACCACTTGATTGGTCACAAATGACAGCTTGCTTTGTCGATTTCCAAAATCCCGAAATACCTAGATAGATTAAATTTTCGAAACAGATACTTAGCACCTTGTAAATAAAAAGCCGATATTGGCCCTTAATTCTTGAAGAAAAAATCGACAAAGATAGGGAAAAAGGGAGCATAGGCATTCGGCCAACTCCACTTACCATACAATTGATTGAACCCTTAGCGAAATCCCGATGTGCTCAAGCCACTATACTATTCGGCCAAGTAAACTATAAAGAAAAGAGGATTTCGGCACTTTGATAGAAGTTAGATTCGGCTAGGGGTGTTTAACTCAAGGCTGGACTTTTGGTGAAAGAAGAAAAATAGGTAGAGAATAGATGATTCGGCTAGTAGGAAAATAAAAGAAGAAAGAATTGAGGAGGGGAATTCGGCAATGGGAGATGCTAGGAGGTTTCGGCCTAGGTTTTGGAGAGGATGTAAAAAGAAAAAGAGAATATATGATGAGAGGGTTTAGAGATTCGGCTAGCAAACTTGGAAAAAGAAAATAAGGTGATCACTTTAGGTGCTTATATAAGAATTCGGCACCCCCTCCCTAGTGTCCTTGCCGTCCACTTCTCTTAACAAAGAGTTCAAGATTCATCAATCTTCCTTGAATCACTCTAGGCCACCCATTCAAACTAATATGATTTAATGAATAATAATAAGTAATAATCTCTTAATAATTCATGTAATATCCCTATTATCCTTTAAAATAAAATCCCTATTATCCTTCTTTTAACTTATTATTTATCATCAATAAATAAATAATAATAAGAGTTTAAAGAGAGAGAAACTCTCCCCCCCATGTGCCGTCAAAATAGAGTGCAAAAAGAGAGACTTCCGCGACTCGAACACAAGTTCTCCCTTGCTCCTTGGTGGCGTCACATGTAGCTCTTAAGTGGGCTTACTTTGCCACTTAGTCTAGGCTCATTTTATGTCCAAATTATCCCCATTTATTCTTATAACACCCTCCGCTAAGGCTCCCTACCTTAAAAGTTAAAACTAAAATTTCCTACCAAATCGAGCCAACACAAAGCATTAAATTGATCATTATTATTCCATAAATAATATCACAGTGAGCTCATACTTAAGAAAATAATTAAATTCCAAATAGCCCCATTTTGGGATGTTACGATTCTACCCCCTTAAAATAATTTCGTCCTCGAAATTACTTACTATCGTTCAATCGTGCATCCTTAACTCATCACTCTCACTACGCTCTTCACTGCGCTTTCGATCTTTAAGAACTATCATACTTCCTAGAAGCATTCCCGTTGTCAAGTCCGCACATCTTCCTCCTCATGACGGCCAACTGCATAAACCAACCTTGGTTGCCTCGCCTCTGCACCTTCAGCACCTCGACCACGCCCATTACCATTAGCATTACCTCTAGCTGCACCTCGACCCCTCTGTGGTGGTCCATCATTTCTATCCTGGCCACGGTTCTGACCCTCTGGTTGACTCCTAGCTAATTTTCGAGGACAATCCCTTACACGGTGTTCGAATGACCCACATTCAAAGCACCCTTTACTTCCAGCCAAACATTCTCCTGGATGGGATTTCCCGCATCTACCACACTGAGGTGGCCACTGAGCAGACTTTGTGGTTCTTTCTGATTCCCCAAATCTAGTCCTCTTCTCCACATTGCTGCCTGATCCAAGCGATCCAAAGCCTCTCTTCTGGTTGTTCCTATCATGCTTCTGTCTTACGGTCTCCTTGATCCCTTCGGCTACCTTAGCCTTTTCCACTAGAGACGAAAACTCGCGGACCTGCTGCGGAGCAATCAGCAGCCTTAGATCATCTCTCAGCCCGTCTTCAAAGCGGACACAGCGCTCATGTTCCGTAGCCACAATGCCTTTCGCATATCTCTGTCACCTTAGAACTCCGCCTCATACTCATACGGACTTAGTTCCTTGTACTAGACCCGTAAAAGCCTTCCTCTGCTGCGTCGGTGTAGCCGGTGCCCACATACTTCTTCCAAAAGCGATTTTAAAGTAATCCCGTGAGGTCATCACCGTGGCTCCATCTCGAATCGTCACCACCATCGACACGCTTCATCCTTTAGAAGCGACACCGCCCCTTTCAGCTTTTCCTCCTCGGTCAGGTCAAGATCATCCATTATCCTTTCGGTAGATTCCAGCCAATACTCTGCTACACTGGGTGCCACTCCTGACACACCCCGGAACACCTCAGCTCCGTTGGACCGAATCCGCTCGGGAACAGATTTTCGAGCTCCTAAATTTCCACCAGCCCCAGCCACCAATTCGAGGACTCGTAACACCGCTTGCGATACTGCCTCTCCTCCCGTCTGATCCTGCTCCTCTGCTCCAAAAGCTGGAGGTGGTGGTGGCGGTGGTACATCGTTTTCAGAACCTTGTCCCGACCTGACGGGTTCGAACAAATCATCCTACCCCTACCAAGTCCCACGGCGTCCCACGTCCTCTAGTACTCATCCTATCTCTGCGCTTTTAATCGATTAAGAGAAATTTTATGTATTAGCATTTGTTCCACTTCATTACTCGCGAAGAAATTTTATGAAGAAATTTTAATTAGGGGTTCTTTCGTGCAAACAAGGTTTCAGTCTTCTATCCTAGTTCACACAAAGAAGTTCTTGCATCCATTCCTTAATACTTTCCATACCTATTCGCTCTTCGGACATTTCTGCCCATTTCTAACCTGTGGTATTTCCGTCATTTTCCTCTGAGGTATTTTCGTAATAAAAGAGATTTTAAAACTTTAGTAAAGTAGGTTGTTTTTTTTTGCAATTCCCAATACTGGAGGGTATTATTAAAAATTGATGAGATTTGAAGTTATGGCATTATTAGAAAACCGGGGTATTTTGGTAATTTTATCCATCGGGGTAATTTTGGGATTTTGTAAATCAAGGGTGTTTTTAACCATTGTAAAACTCGAGGGTCCTTTTGAAAATTTTTTCTTAAAACGATAATGTTGCAAAAATTTTGTACTCGGGCGTTTTGGTAATTTTACACGTTGAGGCGTTTTGTAATTTTCCAAAACCCAAGTGTTTCATTGCTAATTTCAAAGTGAGTTGAATGTTGGAGAAGTAGTTAAAATTTTTTTTGGACAAAATCATTGAGTTGATGTTTTATGAACCAAGGGTATTTTAGTAATTTTACCCCTAAGGGCATTTTCGTAATTTTCCACAAATCGAATTTTTCGGGAAAAACATTGTAAAAAGAGTTGTTCTTACGTTTGAAGGAGTAATTTTAAAAGTTTTAAAACCAAGTTTTGTTGTTCCATTTCTTTTTTCAAAAAAAAAAATCAAGGCTAATTCCCTTTCGGGTTTTAGTCATTATGTTTGGCCTATGACCGAGCCCTCTTGGTCAGGGTGAACCAAGCTACGCACCAGTGCGGGTTTAGTGTGGAGAGGAGGTGAGTCAGCATGGATCGCTTAAATACCAAGCTCCCACCGAACCTTTCTAGACATGCGCATGAGGTTACCACACCATCGAGCCCTCTCGAGTTAGGGTGAACCCAAGCTACGCACTGTAGGATACTGCGAAGAGGTGGTGAGTCACTCGGACCGCTTAAATACCGTGCTCTTCCTGGTTCCAATCCTAGTCATGCGTCTGGGGTTACCACACCCTAGCTCAGTGGCTGAGTCATAGATTTGTTTGGTTCTTTAAGTCTTATGTTTAGCTTGTGTGTTTGAGTAATCTAATCCTAGGGTTCATATTCCTATAAGTCTATCTACGTTCCATGCTTCCTACCCTTCTACAGAATATAATTCACAAAGAAGTTTAGAGGTACTTACAGGCGGATCGGTCTTGGGAGACTCGGCCATCTTCTTTAAAACCCAAAATCAATTAATAAGGCCTACTAAAACATTTTTGGGCCTTGGGCCCCCACAGCCGAGTTTTGAACTGGGCTCTGATACCAATTTGTAACAGCCCAAAATCAATTTAAGTTTTGTTAAGATCCTGTTCATTTTAAGTTATCTTGCTGAATTTATACCTGGTCCAATTTGAAAATTTAATTAAGTCAAGTTGTGTACAACTCCAGATGTGCCCGATGGCACGATAAAACATTTTTCGTGTTAATTTTATAAAACGCGTGATTCAAATTTTATAGTACAAATAAAATTATCCAACATAAAAAAAAAACCAAAGTAAAGTATTATGAGGCCTTATTACATCCGAAATAAACAACCCAATAACCAAATTTAAAATAACCAAAAATTAAAGTCTATTTTATTTGGAATCCTCCGCATGGCCTCCTCAAGTCCCTCCGGCTCCATGTCCGCGATCTAAGCATCACCTGAAAAATTAATGGAGAAGGTGAGTCACCAAGACTCAGTATGTAACCCTTCCCCGTTTTAAAAATATTTTTCATACACAACATATAACATTTAATATGCAAAATAATGTGTACCCAACCTAGCCAACCATACGCCATTGCTCACCCGTTGTGGTACCAAACCACCGGTGGTGCCAAACCACCGGTGACATATAGTCACAATGTGTTACTAAAACACCGGTGTCCGTAGACACAAATCGGGTGATGGGGCCAACCCATCGTGTGATACCAAATCACCGCGCATTTATCCCATATCTCAAGTGGGGCCAACCCACGGTGGTGTTAACCACAGGGACAAGTCGCTATTGAGGTACCAAACCTCTGGAGGTACCAAACCTCTGGTGACATATAGTCACGGTGTGCTACCAAAGCACTGGTGCCCGTCGGCACAATAACACTGCCCCCTCCACTCATCACCCCATATCACAAGTCATAACAGAGATCATACATTTATCATATGTATTAAAATAAAACATGCCTCCCAAAAGCATCACATTAATCTCAAATAAACAGAGACTTACCGGGGTTCTCGATTGTACCATTTAAGGTACCAAGTCCAAATCTACATCAAGCAGATTTATAAACAACAAATAGTTATCACACATACTAACTGCTATAAGTGTGTATGTACACACCTGTCACCTTTGGATAGTCTAAGTCCCGAAAAGAAGAGCCGATCACCCTAGATCTACTGCCCTATATTCGGCCAAAACATGTGTTAGTACATTCGGCCAAATCAATCAATTTTAAGGGTTCACCTTTTGAACCCGAAACCTTACCCTTACGCTTTTGGATAATCAATCACAATACTCGATTCCCGAATCTGCTTCATAAATTACCACCGGTTAGCAAACAAGCCATTAGCCTTGACTTTTAAATATTTGCAAACTAGATCCCATGAAAACCAATTCTTACCAACACACTTACCACTTGATTGGTCACAAATGATGACTTGCTTTGTCGATTTCCAAAATCCCAAATACCTAGATAGATTAAATTTTGAAATGCAGATACTTAGCACCTTGTAAATAAAAAGCCGATATTGGCCCTTAATTCTTGGAGAAAAATCGACAAAGATAGGGAAAAAGGGAGCATAGGCATTCTACCAACTCCACTTACCATACAATTGATTGAACCCTTAGCGAAATCCGATGTGCTCAAGCCACTATACTATTCGCCAAGTAAACTATAAAGAAAAGAGGATTTGACACTTTGATAGAAGTTAGATTCGCTAGGGGTGTTTAACTCAAGGTGGACTTTTGGTGAAAGAAGAAAAATAGGTAGAGAATAGATGATTGGCTAGTAGGAAAATAAAAGAAGAAAGAATTGAGGAGGGAATTCGGCAATGGGAGATGCTAGGAGGTTTGACCTAGGTTTTGGAGAGGATGTAAAAGAAAAGAGAATATATGATGAGAGGGTTTAGAGATTCTGCTAGCAAACTTGGAAAAAGAAAATAAGGTGATCACTTTAGGTGCTTATATAAGAATTGGCACCCCTCCCTAGTGTCCTTGCCGTCCACTTCTCTTAACAAAGAGTTCAAGATTCATCAATCTTCCTTGAATCACTCTAGGCCACCCATTCAAACTAATATGATTTAATGAATAATAATAAGTAATAATCTCTTAATAATTCATGTAATATCCCTATTATCCTTTAAAATAAAATCCCTATTATCCTTCTTTAACTTATTATTTATCATCAATAAATAAATAATAATAAGAGTTTAAAGAGAGGAGAAACTCTCCCCATGTGCCGTCAAAATAGAGTGCAAAAGAGAGACTTCATGACTCGAACACAAGTTCTCCCTTGCTCCTTGGTGGCGTCACATGTAGCTCTTAAGTGGGCTTACTTTGCCACTTAGTCTAGGCTCATTTTATGTCCAAATTATCCCCATTTATTCTTATAACACCCTCCTGCTAAGGCTCCCTACCTTAAAAGTTAAAAACTAAAATTTCCTACCAAATCGAGCCAACACAAAGCATTAAATTGATCATTATTATTCCATAAATAATATCACAGCAGTTCATACTTAAGAAAATAATTAAATTCCAAATAGCCCCATTTTTGGGATGTTACAATTTCTTTTCTCTTTGCTTCTTCCTTGTGTCGAATATTATTTTTTTCTTTTCTTCTTCATCTCTACTATCCTCTTCTTCAATTAGTTTGTGCCATAACCGAACCTTTTTACTGTGTTTCTCATCCATTTTCTTTGATTAGGATGATTCTCTCACACACTCTCTTCTTCCAATTACTAGCATTCGTTCCTTAAACAAAATGGTTCGACTTGGGGATTTGTTTCGATTGTTTGGGTTGCACTTTCATTTTCTACTCCTTGTAGCCAAAGTGTGTGTAAGTATTCTTGACTCTTTTTAAGTGGTTCTTGGTTAATAAGGTCACCATGTTTCTACTTCAGCTTTCTTTCTTTTGGTTGAATCTTCACTCTATCTCAAAGTGCGATGTTGGATGTACATAGGTGTTCTCAAGGAGAAAAAAAGGGCACGTGTTCACAGGCAGTTGAAAGCCTACTCTCAGTTTTTGATCATAGTAAGTATTCTTGCCTTACTTTTTAGTTGAGGCCGAATGCTTTTAATGGTATTAAAGGTTATTAAATGTGGTTGTAAACCATATATTATGCAATCTTTGTTAATAAGTTTTTTGGGTAACGCAGATCTCAACAAGGAGTTAACCGTTGCTAACGATTAGTGAGGATTTAATAAAGCTCGGTCAATTAAGGTTCGATGCTAGGGATTCAAAATGCACTTCGTAATCAAGGTGTGTACACACACCACTCCAATTGTAGATCGGCAGATGCCGAAATGCTGAAATGCCTAAAATACGACAACGATTACCATATAAGCGCACGAACGCTCGTGTGGAAAAGTCGATACAATGACGAAGGCCACCATGAGCGATCTCATGGTCTTGGGCCACTTTTGGGTCAAATGTGCTGAAATGGGCCGTGCGGGCCCAATGGGCTTGTAGGCCCTACAAGGGCCAACTTCATGAACATATGTGAAATAATAAGCTCGACCATGTTGTTCACATGGCCAAGGGTAGTTTTAGGCTTAGCGAGACACACGAGCATGTGGGCTCCACTTGGGCCATACTTTGGGTTTTGGCCCAACTATACCTTTTGATTGCTAAGGGTTGCACAAGTCATGCGGATCAACTGTGGACTTGTTGATGAGTTGATACACATATTTGGACCCTAATGTGAGAATTGACCATTGTGCCCTTGAAGGGTAAAATGTCTAAAATACCTCTATATGATACATGACTGATCTTGTATGCCATTTGATGATATGTTCGCATTCATATCTGATATTTTGTTGCATGGGGATGGGATCTTGTATTGGAGGAAGTGATTGATGATACAGCCATGCCCTGGGTGGCGCCAAGCTCAAACAAACAGCCTTTGGAATTACCGCAAGGTCCCATCACCCGAGCAAGAGCCAAACATTTCAAAGAGGCTATCTCGGCCCTAGTTGAACAAATGTGGAGTGAGTCCTTGGCTAGACACAACGAGGAGATTCGGGCCAGCTCAACAAGTCCAATGCGCATGTTTTTGCAAGCTAAAATAAGCTCAAATTCAGCTCGAGCCTAACTTGATTTAGCTCATGCATTTTTATTTGCTGGAAATAAAAAATTTTAATTTAAAGTATTAGTTTAAATTAATTTGTTTAGGTTAAATAATTAAGTTGTGATTTAATTTGTCAAAAATCTAGAAATTTTAAGTTGTGATTTTAGTTGTCAAAATTTGGAAATTTTAAGTTATGATTTAAGTTGTCAAAATCTGGACATATTAAATATAATTAATGTGTCATAGTTTATTACCTATTAAATAGGAGTCTAATAGTTAATTAAATGTGTCTAAGCTTAAGACAAATTTAATTCATGTTTTTCCATTAATTTCCAGCTGAATTTTATTTGTCCTAAGCTTGATTAATTGAATGAATTTATGGCTGCAGGTACATTGCATGAACGGCACACTTAAGCTACTGAACATTGAGCTCCTCCAAGCATCCCCTTCGTGGACACTAAGGGCCAAAGAAGTTGGTGTTTCCCTAGCTTCCCTAACTAGCTTAAAAGCTTTCACACAAGCTGGAGATGCTGTTCACACTTGCTGCCCATTCAGTTTGGGGTGTTCACATGAAGAGGCTATACAGATTCGGCCAGCACACTTTTTGGCTATTGAGCTGCTCAAGAAGGCATTAAAATTTCCCAAGACCAATCAGCTGACCAAGGCAACTCTTGAATGCTCATTCATGCCCTTGGCTGAATATGTAACGACCCGAATTTGGGCCTAGTAGAATTGGGCTTATTGGGCCTTGGCCATGGGAGCGTTTAAAATTTTTGAGAACAAGAGAACGGCCCTAATGCAAGTTGGATCTATTAGGTGAGTGATTTTGGGGCTTTTATGAAGTCCTGAGATCAAACTTGGGCTTTAGGAAAATTTTGGTTTTAGGTGAATAAAACCTTGGGAGTTAGTAAGTAGGCTTTAAGAATAAAGCGTGGAGAAAAATGTCACAAAAGGAGCTTGTGTTGTGGTGGCATGTAGCGTCTGGAGCATAGGAGAGGGCAAGGGTTCAAATCCCATTGCAAGCAAAAAGGGATATTCATTTTGCTAAGTTGGGAAGGCCAGAGTTTGTGTTGGATTTAAACTCTGCTGAAGGAGGGATCCCACATCGGAAAGCTAGCATGAGGGAAGGTGAGAAGCTAGCTTTAAATAGAGATCTATGAGGAGAGCATACCTGGGTTGGCGTTTGGGCATAGGAGCATTTGGAGCGCGGAAAAGTTTTAGACTCCTATCAGGTGTGTATTTTGCACTACTCTAGCTGTAGAGCGACAAATGTCGAAATGCAGATCACACGACAATGGTAGCCACACGAGCTTGCAAGTGCACGTGTGGGGGCTTCAACGCGATAGTTGAGGTCATGGTGAGTGTTCTTGTGGGTTCAGGCTGTTTGGGCCACGATAGGCCGAAAGGGGCCAAGTGGACCCAATGGGCCTGTGGGCCCATATGAATAAATTGGATGATTGTGTAGTAGATATTAGACTAGTCTATGTGAATCGATATCTGTGGCTAGATTTGGGCTAAATGGGCCGCACGAGCGTGTGGGCCCATTTGGGCCAAGAATGGCCCTAGGTCCGTTTGCATCGTTATCTTTATTTAGAGTACCTTGGTTTGCAAAATTACCAAAATACTCTTGGTTTGTAAAATTACGAAAATACCCCTAGTTTATGAAATTACTAAAATACCCTCAAATGGTGAAATTATCGTTTTACCCTTAAACGACAAAATAACTGTTGCACCCTCGGGGTAGTACTAGTGTTATATGTGTTAATTGTATGGTTGAGTATGTTCAAGATGCACTGCATCATGGATTAGTTATGAGTAGAATTACCGAATTACCCCTAGAGGGTAAATTACCGAAATACCCCTAGGTAGCAAAATTACCAAAATACCCTTGGTGGGTAAATTATCAAAATACTCCTGGGTTGCAAAATTACCAAAATACCCTTAGTAGGTAAATTATCGAAATACCCCTGGGTTGTAAAATTACCAAAATACCCCTAAAGGGGTGAAAATGTCAGTTATACCCTCGATTAGGGTTGAGTATTGTGTATATGATTTTGGTTACATTTTTTTTTGTTATATGTTTGCTATATTACATTTATACCATGTTGCATGGGTTGGGTTTGATGTTCGGAGGAAGTGTAGCCCGGTGGCTCTGCCACATATTATTTTAGTGGCTATGCCACATATATATAAGTTACTATTTCGGTGGCCCAGCCACAAATACGTGATTAGCAGCTGGTCTGCAATATTGGTGTGATAGGCGAGGTGGGTTGACTCGATCCCCATAGGTGACGATTGGTTGGGATGGGGGTGTGATTGGTTGGATTGGGTTGGTGTGCATTACATTATCTGCATTTTCATGATATTGGGGCTTAGGCCCAGATTGATGTCGTATGGGCTTGGGCCTAGTTAGTGACCGTTTAGGGGATTACACACTGGGTTCTCATAACTCACCCCTTTTCCCTTAACCTTGCAGGCAATCCCTAGCGTTAGAGGATTTAGAGCTACAGAGGACTCGGTGGTGGCCACACATCAGAGTTATTTCTCACAAAACTTAGTAGATCCAGTTTTTATTTTATTTTACAATTATTTATTTTGGGATTAATATTTTGTAATAAGGCCATTGGATTTATTTTTCCTTTTAAACTTCCATTTTTGTTATTATTAAATTGCAAAATGTTTAAATACTGGGTTTTCTTAAAATGTTAAAAACCATTTTTAAAAATATCATGTTTTCGCAACTATTCAATTTCAATTTTTCACAACAAAAATAATTTTTCAAAATAATAACCACTTTACAAAAATAGACTTTAAGCAAATCGTGGTTTTTACAAACAAACAACAAAACTCGGGGTTCAAAAAGAGATGCAACATTTTGATGACCGCTTAGCTTTTCAACTACCTTTTAATATGACATGCTAGATCCGACCATAATGTCTAGGCCGGGTTTGGAGTGTTACATTTTATGGTATCAAAGCCCGGGTTGCAAAACTCAGCTGTGGAATGGGTTTTGAAATTTTTCCTTAAGTGTTTAAATTTTTAACTTGGAAAGTGATAGTGTTACTGGAAGTATGGCACAATGAGTCTCCGACACCAAATCCGTAATTTCTTGACACTATACTTTGTTATAAGCTGAAATGACTGTATATTTTGTATTTATCATGTGTATGATGTGATGTTTGAAAATAGAAATTGTATGCATGTGTGATAAATATCTGTTTGTTTCTGTGGTTAGATGGTTGATTGTGTGTAAGAGGTTTCAAGATTAAGTTAGAAGTGTTGTAGTGTTATTGGAATGAGAGTGCGCAGCGAAAGCATAGTGTGATAACTTGATGCGAGCACGCCCCATGTCAACTCGAGCTTAAGCCATGATCCATTGGTGCTACCTCGTGGCCCCATCACTCGAGCTAGAACTAGGCTATTCAAAGATGCAATTGGAGCTATGGTACAGCAAGTGTGAATTGATGACAAGGCTGATTCACTTGGACGTATGGAAGGCCATTCAATGGAGCAGTTTTACAACATCCTACAAGCTCAATTAGTCCTCGATGAGCTCGGCCCTAGCTCGTGTTGAGCTCGTTTAAGCTCAATGAGCTCAATTGGCCATTCGGCCTTGAGCTAAAAACTTGGCTGGAATTTTACTTTAAATAAATTTGAGACAATATAAATTTATTTGCTGTTATTAAATAAGTAGTAATTAAGATGTTTTAATTAGGACATATTTATAGCTATTATGACATGTCTTACTTAGGACAAATTAAATTGAGTTATCGCCATTTAATTTGTCTAGCCAAAACTAGCTAGTAATGTGTCCTAAGCTACAGTAAAATTTTAAAGACTATTAATAGCTTAGCTTTTAATTTGTTTCAGCTCAATTTAATGTCTTAATGTATCATTTTAATTGCTGGAATTAAATAGCTAAATTAAGTGGTGAAATAAATTTAATTTGTTTTGTAGGTGCATGGAGGGGACGGCACAAGTGATTCATGGGAGCTGCACATTCTTTCATTTAAGGAGTTAATTTAGTTAGCTTAATGACCTTCTTAACTGCTGATTTAGCTCCCCAAAGTGCCCATTCATCTCACCTAAATTCATGCAAGGAGGCCAACCACCACCAGCAGACTTGAGGCGTCACTTGAAATTTTTAGCTCCTTATTTTCACACCAATGGCTGTTGGGATCAGGTGCATTCATCAGCTGGAAAGTTAGCTAATTAAAGCTAAATTTTAAATGAAGTTATTCAAGGCATACAAGCCCCTTGGCCGAATATTAAAGGACCATTCTTCCTTGGAAATTGATTGCACCTAGACCATCTAGAAGTCGTCCATCAACCTTCCATTCAAATTAATATGGACATGGAATTCAAGAGGATTTCTTCTAGATTTTTCAAGAATAGTCAAGCTTAAATTACTTAGCTATTAAGGATTACTAAGTGTCTATTCGGTTGGCATATGTTAGCTTATAAATACTTGGACATTTTCTTTGTAAAGGACTTTTGCCAAATTTTATATCGATATTATGCCAGAATTTGTGAGAGCAATTTCTCCTATTTCGTTCTTAGGATTTGTTGGCTTATCTAGGAGTCTAGTGGCGTCAACCATCCTTATTCTATCCCGATACCAAGGTTCCTATCGTATATCGATAGTGGGTCGAGGTCCGTTAAAAACTACCAAACACCTAAACCTTTAGAAAACGTATAAGTAACCGGGTTGATACCTTTCCCGGTATTGGTTCTTACTTGTTTCCTAAAGTCCTAAACCAAAAACCCAAATTTTTAACTTTACTTTCTTAAACCGAAACCCGAGCCATTCAATTCTTTCTTTACTTCGAAACATATCCCAACTACATCTAAATTTCTTTCTTCTTCGCTTCTCTGGTTTACGATCGAACTCCAAGCATACATCTCGTTTTCTCCTCGTGACCGGGATCGTATCATCTGGTATCAGAGCTAGTTAAACCGAGATCTACGAAGCCGGGAATAACCATCGAAGTCGTTTAAGTGAAGGCTCGAAGTAAGTTTTATATTTAAAAAAAAAGTTCGAAAAAAAAAGAAATTTGAAATTTAAAAAAAAAAGAAGTTCGAAACAAAAAAAAAGGATTCGAAAAAAATTAAAAAAATTTGAAGTTAAAAAAAAAAATTTGTGTTTCGATTGAATTGCTATCAATCTCTTCATCTACATTTTCTATTCCTCTTCGACCTACTTGAACCACCGATTCCTTCTTCTTTCTTTAGCCTACCTACACCCACATCTTACATCCTTTGAACCCATTTTTCTGAAGCCGACCCCTAAGCCCTAATAGGCCTTGGCAAATTCGACTAACGAAACTGTGAGAAGTTCGAGAGGTAAAAGGCACGAGTGTGTGAGACTATTCGAGGGAGGTAAAAGCCCAATCGAGAGTGTTAAACACGAGCGGAGTGTCAATAACTTCTTTTCTTTTCGAGTGTCTTGTGAGGATTTGTAGTGAGGTACTATAGTCACGCTATGTCTCTAGAACCTAAGCAAAATGTAAACGAGCCACCAGGAAGGTAACCTGTTCGACATGTTCCCGATCTGCCAATGCAAGCCTTGTTGCGGGAGATGGAACGGTTACTCGATCGTAGGCTCAACCCTCCGGAAGACCGACTATACCAAGTGGAAGCCCAAGACAACGAGAGGTGCGTGGGCGACCAATTAGAAGGCGTGAACAATTTGCAAGATGGTGAAGATTATTTCAATGATGCTTTCGATGGCGAGATTGAATCTATTGCAAGTATTGGGCGAGGACCCGAAATCGAGGCAATAGAGATCGAGACCGAGTGGATGATGACTTGAAGAACATAAAGTTGTCTATTCCACCATTTCAAGGAGATCCGATCCGGAAGTGTACCTTGAATGGGAAAAGAAGATTGAATTGGTCTTTGAATGTCACAACTATTCTAATCAAAAAGTTAAATTGGCCGCTATCGAATTCACCGATTATGCCATGATATGGTGGGACCAAATAATCACCAACGAAGGAGAAATGGAGAACAACCCATCAAGACGTGGGCGAAATGAAATCTATCATGCACCGCCGATTTGTTCCCCAACTTTACCATCGAGAACTATATCAAAAACTCCAAAATCTTACTCAAGGATCGAGGAGTGTTGAAGATTACTTCAAAGAGATGGAAGTTGCCATGATTAGAGCAGATGTGCAAGAGGAACGCGAGGCAACCATGGCCCGATTTTTGGCTGGTCTCAACCGAGACATAGCTAATATGGTGGAACTCCAGCATTATGTCGAACTTATAGACATGGTGCACATGGCGATTAAAGTGGAGAGGCAGTTGAGCGCAAGGTGCTGTTGAAACTATTCCCATTCCAACCCTACCAAATGGGGCCAAGGGACTAGTAAGGCCAACCCATCGACTCGAGCCAAGGAGACCACGCCATCTACCAAACCAAGTAAGTCTTTTCCTGAATCTAACAAAGGCAAGGCCATAGAAAACCCCTCCAACCGATCGCGAGACATCAAATGTTTTAAGTGTCTCGGAAGGGGACATATTACAAGTCAGTGTCCAAATCGAAGTACGATGGTGATGCGTGCCAATGGAGAAATAGAGTCTGAAGAAGACGATGAAGAATGAGAAATTGAAACTACCACAGACGAGGAAGAAGAAATTGAGCATGCCATAGATGGTGAACTCCTCGTTGTGAAGAGAAGTCTCAACCTTAAAGGAGTCAATGATGAGCGTCAACGAGAGAACATTTTCCATACTCGATGTCAAATACAAGGTAAAATTTGTAGTGTTATCATCGATGGTGGTAGTTGCACTAATGTTGCTAATACGTTCATGGTGGAGAAGTTAGGCTTACCGACCACAAAGCATCCGAGCCCATATAAGTCGTGACCGCTTAATGATGGTGGTGAACTAAAGGTAACTAAACAAGTCCTAATTTCTTTCAACATTGGAAAATATGCGGATGAAATCCTTTGTGATGTAGTACCCATGGACGCAGGTCATTTGTTACTTGGACGTCCTGGCGGTTTGATGCAAAGTGATTCACGACGGTTACACCAATAGATACACGTTCAAACACATGGGAAGACTATCACTCTAGCACCATTGACCCCGAAACAAGTTCATGAAGATCAAGTAAAATTAAAGGATTCATTTGAAAAGATGAGAGAAAAGAAAAAATGAGAAAACAAAAGAAAAGAAACTTGAAACAAAAAGAGAGCGAGCAAAAAGAAAAATGAAAAAGGAGAGATGAGTGGAAAACAAGAAAAAGAAAAAGAAAATGAAAAAGTGAGTATCTTTGCGAAGGGAAGTGTAATACGAAAAGCTTTATTGTTGCGACAACCGGTTTTGTACTCATGTACAAAGAAAATCTTTTAACACTAACGATCTCCCCAAATCTCCTTCTTCAATTTTGTCTCTTTGCGAGATTTTGATGATCTATTTCGAAAGACATCCGAATGGATTACCACCACTTGAGGATAGAACATCAAATCGATTTCATACCGAGTCGTTATTCAACCGACACCTTATCGAACCAACCCCAAGAAACGAAAGAACTTCAACGACAAATTGAAGAACTCATGGAAAAAGGCTACATACGAAAAGCCTTAGTCCTGTCTTTGTCTTGGGTCTTGTTGGTTCCAAAGAAAGATGGCACTTGGCGTATGTCGTCGATTGTCGAGCTGTGAATAAAATCACCATTAAGTATAGGCATCCAATT
The DNA here is from genome assembly GCA_025506655.1 of Gossypium rotundifolium. Lineage (NCBI taxonomy): Eukaryota > Viridiplantae > Streptophyta > Magnoliopsida > Malvales > Malvaceae > Gossypium > Gossypium rotundifolium. The sequence continues at coordinate 86,709,160 of CP106722.1, read as the reverse complement.
CCGCGACTTGATGATATGTTAGATGAATTGAGTGGTGCCAAACTATTCTCAAAAATCGATTTGAAGAGTGGCTATCACCAGATTCGGATGAGGGAAGGCGATGAATGGAAGACTGCCTTCAAAACTAAACATGGTTTGTATGAGTGGCTGGTCATGGCGTTTGGCTTAACCAATGCCCCTAGCACTTTCATGAGACTAATGAACTATGTTTTAAGAGCTTTTATCGGTAAGTTTTGTGTTGTATATTTTGATGATATCTTGGTGTATAGCAAATCATTGGAAGAACATGTAGTCCATCTACGATCTGTTTTGGAAGTCTTACGTAAGGAAACTCTTTATGCTAACCTTAAGAAATGTTCTTTTGTTACGATAAAGTTATTTTTCTTGGTTTTGTAGTTAGTGCTCAAGGTCTCAAGTCGATCAAGAGAAGATCAAGGCTATCCAAGAATGGCCGAGACCTACGAATATAAGCCAAGTAAGGAGTTTCCATGGGCTTGCGAGCTTCTATCGTAGATTTGTGCCAAACTTCAGTACATTAGCCGCACCTCTTACCAGCGTCATCAAGAAGAGTTCAGCCTTTCTCTGGGGAGATGAACAGAAAACTCTTTTAATGTTATTAAGGATAGACTTACTAGAGCTCCTTTACTAGCATTGCTCAATTCTCTAAGACTTTTGAGATTGAATGTGATGCATCGGTGTAGACATTGGAGCCAGTATTGACGCAAGACGGAAGACACATCGCATACTTTAGCGAGAAGTTGAGCGGGCATCCCTAAACTATCCTGTATGACAAAGAAATGTATGCTTTGATTCGTGCCCTTGAGACTTGGCAAGATTATCTTTGGCCAAAAGAATTTGTAATCCATTCGGACCATGAAGCGTTAAAACATATCAAAGGACAACATAAGTTGAACAAGCGACCGCCAAATGGGTGGAATACCTCGAATCGTTCCCATACATCATCAAGTACAAGAAAGGTAAGGATAACATCGTGGTGATGCACTCTCAAGAAGGTATGCACTTATAACCCAATTAGAATCTAAACCGCTTGGGTTTGCTTTCTTAAAAGAATTGTATTCCACGATGAAGATTTTGGTGAAATTTTCCATGCGTGTGAGAAAATGGTCATTGATAAGTATTACAGTGTCGATGGTTTCCTCTTCAAAGAAGGAAAACTATGTGTGCCCAAAAGCTCTATTCGAGAAGTGTTAGTTAACGAGGCACATAGTGGAGGACTTATGGGACATTTTGGAGTGGGAAAGACCATGGCTACGCTCCGAGAACATTTTTATTGGCCACGAATGAGGAGGGATGTCGAGCGAGTGTGTGCGCGCTGCCTATCATGCAAGAAGGCTAAATCGAGGGTCCAACCTCATGGCTTGTATTCACCACTTTCGATTCCTGATGCACCATGGCAAGATATTTCCATGGATTTTGTACTTGGTTTACCCAGAACCAAAATGGGAAAAGATTCAATTTTCGTTGTAGTGGATAGATTTTCAAAAATGTCACATTTTATCTCATGCACAAAAACCCATTTATCTTGTCCACATTTCTAATCTTTTCTTTAGGGTGGTGGTACGCCTACATGGGTTACCGAGGACCATTGTTTCAGATCGCGACACTAAATTTCTAAGTCACTTTTGGCGATCACTTTGGGGAAGGCTTGGAACGAAGCTACTTTTCTCGACAACTAGTCATCCCCAAACCGATGGGCAAATTGAAGTAGTCAATCGGGTGTTATCCACTTTGTTGAGGGGCATCATTTGAAAAAACTTGAAGACATGGGAGGAGTGTTTACCCCATGTGGAGTTCGCATATAATCGATCCGTGCATTCGGCGACTAAATTCTCACCATTTGAAGTCGTTTACGGGTTTAATCCTTTAACTCCTTTAGACTTAATGCCTTTACCTAATGATCAACTTGTGCATGGAGATGCTAAAAGAAGGCGAATATGTGAAGAATTTGCATAAGCAAGTTCGAGATAACATTGAGTCTAAAATTGAAGAGTATGCTTGAAAGGCCAATAAAGGTCGAATAAGCGAGTCATTTTGAACCCGAGATTGGGTTTGGTTACATATGAGAAAGGAACGTTTTCCATTAACGAAGGTCTAAATTACTACCGCGTGGAGATGGACCATTCCAAGTTCTCGAGAGAATTAACGAAAACTCCTATCGGCTCGATTTACCTGGTGAGTACAATGTTAGTGCTACCTTTAATGTGGCTGATTTAAGTCCTTTTGATGCAGGTTCTGACTTGAGGACAAGTCATCTTCAAGAGGGGGAGGATGATGCGAGCACGCCCCATGTCAACTCGAGCTTGAGCCATGATCCATTGGTGCTACCTCGTGGCCCCATCACTCGAGCTAGAACTAGGCTATTCAAAGATGCAATTGGAGCTATGGTACAGCAAGTGTGGATTGATGACAAGGCTGATTCACTTGGACGTATGGAAGGCCATTCAATGGAGCAGTTTTGCAACATCCTACAAGCTCAATTAGTCCTCGATGAGCTCGACCCTAGCTCGTGTTGAGCTCGTTTAAGCTCAATGAGCTCAATTGGCCATTCGGCCTTGAGCTAAAAACTTGGCTAGAATTTTACTTTAAATAAATTTGAGACAATATAAATTTATTTGCTGTTATTAAATAAGTAGTAATTAAGATGTTTTAATTAGGACATATTTATAGCTATTATGACATGTCTTACTTAGGACAAATTAAATTGAGTTGCTGCCATTTAATTTGTCTAGCCAAAACTAGCTAGTAATGTGTCCTAAGCTACAGCCGAAATTTTAAAGACTATTAATAGCTTAGCTTTTAATTTGTTTCAACTCAATTTAATGTCTTAATGTATCATTTTAATTGCTGGAATTAAATAGCTAAATTAAGTGGCTGAAATAAATTTAATTTGTTTTGTAGGTGCATGGAGGGGGACGGCACAAGCTGATTCATGGGAGCTGCACATTCTTTCATTTAAGGAGTTAATTTAGTTAGCTTAATGACCTTCTTAACTGCTGATTTAGCTCCCCAAAGTGCCCATTCAGCTCACCTAAATTCATGCAAGGAGGCCAACCACCAGCAGCAGCTTGAGGCGTCACTTGAAATCATTTAGCTCCTTATTTTCACACCAATGGCTGTTGGGATCAGGTGCATTCATTAGCTGGAAAGTTAGCTAATTAAAGCTAAATTTTAAATGAAGTTATTCAAGGCATACAAGCCCCTTGGCCGAATATTAAAGGACCATTCTTCCCTTGGAAATTCAAATTGCACCTAGACCATCTAGAAGTCGTCCATCAACCTTCCATTCAAAGAATATGGACATGGAATTCAAGAGGATTTCTTCTAGATTTTTCAAGAATAGTCAAGCTTAAATTACTTAGCTATTAAGGATTACTAAGTGTCTATTCGGTTGGCATATGTTAGCTTATAAATACTTGGACATTTTCTTTGTAAAGGACTTTTTGCCAAATTTTATATCGATATTATGTAGAATTTACGAGAGCAATTTCTCCTATTTCGTTCTTAGGATTTGTTGGCTTATCTAGGAGTCTAGTGGCGTCAACCATCCTTATTCTATCCCGATACCAAGGTTCCTATCGTATATCGATAGTGGGTCGAGGTCCGTTAAAAACTACCAAACACCTAAACCTTTAGAAAACGTATAAGTAACCGGGTCGATACCTTTCTCGGTATTGGTTCTTACTTGTTTCCTAAAGTCCTAAACCAAAAACCCAAATTTTTAACTTTACTTTCTTAAATTGAAACCCGAGCCATTCAATTCTTTCTTTACTTCGAAACATATCCCAACTACATCTAAATTTCTTTCTTCTTCGATTCTCTGATTTACGATCGAACTCCAAGCATACATCTCATTTTCTCCTCGTGACCGGGATCGTATCATAACTTGTGTTGTGCAGATATTATATAGTTGGAAATTTTGAGGACGAAATTTCTTTAAGGGGGTAGATTTGTAACGACCCGAATTGGGGCCTAGTAGAATTGGGCTTATTGGGCCTCGACCATGGGAGTGTTTAAAATTTTTGAGAACAAGAGAATGGCCCTAATGCAAGTTAGACCTATTAGGTGAGTGACTTTGAAAGGTTAGGGGGCTTTTATGAAGTCCGGGATCAAACTTGGGGTTTAGGAAAATTTTGGTTTTAGGTGAATAAAACCTTGGGAGTTAGTAAGTAAGCTTTCAGAATAAAATGTGGAGAAAAATGTCACAAAAGGAGCTTGTGTTGTGGTGGCATGTAGCGTTTGGAGCATAGGAGAGGGAAAGTATTCGAATCCCATTGCAAGCAAAAAGGGATATTTATTTTGCTATGTTGGGATGGCCAGAGTTTGTGTTGGATTTAAACTCTGCTGAAGGAGGGATCTCACATCGAAAAGTTAGCACGAGGGAAGGTGAGAAGCTGGCTTTAAATAGAGCAATCTATGAGTAGAGCATACCTGGGTTATCGTTTGGGCATAGGAGCATTCAGAGCACGGAAGAGCTTCAGACTCCTATCAGGTGTGTATTTCACACTACTCTAGCTGTAGAGCGACAAATGCCGAAATATCGGTCACACGGCAATGGTAGCCACACGAGCATGCGAGCGCACTTGTGGGGTCTTCGATGCGATAGTTGAGGCCATCATGAGTGTTCTTGTGGGTTCAGGCTGTTTGGGCCACGATGGCCCTAAAGGGGCCAAGTGGACCCTATGAATAAATTGTATGATTGTATAGTAGGTATTGGGCTAGTCTATGTGAATCTCATATCTGTGGCTAGATTTGGGTTAAATGGGCCACACGAGCGTGTGGGCCCACTTGGGTCAAGAATGGGCCCTAGGCCCATTCGCATCGTTATCTCTGTTTAGAATACCTTGGTTTGTGAAATTATCGAAATACCCCTAGTTTACAAAATTACCGAAATACCCTTAGTTTATGAAATTACCGAAATACCCTCAAATGGTGAAATTATCGTTTTACCCCTAAACGATAAAATGATCGTTGCACCCTCGGGGTAGTACTAGTGTTGTATGTGTTAATTGTATGATTGAGTATGTTCGAGATGCACTGCATACAAGGATTAGTTATGAGTAGAATTATCAAATTACCCTTGGAGGGTGAATTATCGAAATACCCCTGGGTTGCAAAATTATCGAAATACCCTTGGTGGGTAAATTACTAAAATACCCCTAGGTTACGAAATTATCGAAATACCCTTAGTGGGTAAATTATCGAAGTACCCATGGATTGCAAAATTACCAAAATACCCCTAAAGGGGTGAAAATGTTTGTTATACCCTCGATTAGGGTTGAATGTTGTGCATATGATTCTGGTTACATTTTTTTGTTATATGTTTGCTATATTGCATTTATACCATGTTGCATGGGTTGGGTTTGATGTTCGGAGGAAGTGTAGCCCGGTGGCTTTACCATATATTATTTTGGTGGCTATGCAACATATATATAAGTTACTATTTCGATGGCTCAGCCACAAATACGTGATTAGCACCTGGTCTACAATATTGGTGTGATAGGTGGGGTGGGTTGACTCGATCCCCACAGGTGATGATTGGTCAGTATGGGGGTGTGATTTGTTGGATTGGGTTGGGCTACATTAGATTATCTTCATTTTCATGATATTAGGGCTTAGGCCCAGATTGATGTCGTATAGGCTTGGGTCCAGTTAGTAACCTTTTAGGGGATTACACACTATGTAACACCCCAAACCCGGCCCAAATACTATGACCGGATCTGGCATGTCACTTGAAAGGAATTTTATAAAATATCGCGAAATTCAGAAAAGTTTAAGTTATTTTTAAAATACCAAGTTTAGTGGTTCAATTGAGAACTCGTTATTTATTTAAGGAAAACTTAATTAGCCAAATTCTTGTGTTTAGGTGACATTTGAAAACACATGTTATTACATCTGATCAAGCTAGAGGTTTGTCGTAAGAAGAATCCATTTGTAAACTCATTATTTAAGTTGCATGGAAAACTTTATTTGCATTTTGTAAAAACATCATATCAATTATCTTGTATTTAAAGCATCTAAAACTTAAAACTGAAATTTTAAACCAAATTAATAGTGGCCTTATTACAAGATAGAATCCCAAAAACAATTTAAAGATAAATAAAGTTCTATTTAAAAAGAAGGAAAACTTTGCATGGCCACCACGTAATCCTCTCCGGCCCAGTCCATTGCACTATGTACTACCTGCAAAACATTAAGCAAAGGGGGTGAGTCAAAAGACTCAGTGCGTAATTTCCAAACACCAGCATTGGGCCCAAGCCCATTCATTAACCATCTAGGCCTTAGCCCCTTTTTCATAATCACATTGGGCGAAGCCCATTCGAAATCAGATTGGGCCTTAGCCCTACAGTACAGAATAGCAGATATCATATGCAAAATGATGCAAAAACCCAACCCAACCTAAATTTCCATTTGCTACACACCACCCGTTCCTACCAATCACACCAGTGGGGATTTCTACAATCGACCCTCACCGCTACACACCATCGATGGCAGTCATGCTGCAGTCAGCTGCTCATTGCCAAAATATGTGGCATAGCCACTAAAATAATGTGACAATGTCACCAAAATATGTGGCAGAGCCACCAAAATAATGTGACAAAGTCACCAAAATATGTCCCAAAGCCACCAAAATACACTGCCCCCTTCATCAATATCATATTCCCCCATGTCCATGCAACATACGATCATAGTAATGTAAATGCAACATCCAATGGCATACTCAAGATATTCAGGGTATATGCATATTCATGTAACGATAACACTTATCAAGTATTTTCAGAGAATGAACACACCTGGTGTTATGATTTTACCCTTTATGGGTACACAATGACTGTTACTACGTTTCTAGCTTTCCAACAACATACATATATATATTAATAATGTACAAAGAAGGTGTGGAAATTACACACCTATAAACACGAAGAATTACACTATCAATCTCGTTAACACCTTCACTCACAGGGATCACAACAATTTGCTTATCCCGCTCTGAAGCCGGCCCATAACCCAGTGGAAAGTCTCGAATGGCGAACACCGCACGTTTTTTGAACTTAGGGGTAGGGACTACGAGTCCAACCCCCTCCTTTGCTTGGCTGGTACTCAAATCCATGAAAAAGATCTTGGTCAGAAGACCGAGTTAAGGTATTAAAGAATATGAAAATGAGAATCTATGCCCAAAGAGAAGGAGTTTATACCTAAATCAATAGAAATCAGAGGCTACTAGACTTGGATTAAGGATTCACTGAAGTCTCTACACATTCACCAAATTAGAATCGGTTCTCCAATAACAGATAGATTCAAAGAAGTGGCCTTCCAGCCAATCAAGCGAATAAAGACCCCCTATGGCCTATTCCGCCAACAACACTTACCAATGTCCCCTCGAAAGGAACCCACACAAAGAAAGGATGATGGATGAACGCCCCTCCACCACAACCAATGCCCAAGATACAAGTTAGAACTTTCGATTAACCAACCAAAGAGAAAAATAAAAGAAAGCGAGAAGAAAGGCGAAGAAAATCCCTTACCAACGCAAGAGTGTACCAATTGAGGAGTCTATGTTCGGCTTTCAACAAAGTCGACTGGAAGAGTGCTAACTCTTGACACAAAAAGGGGTTCAGCCTTAAGGAGAAATAGAGAAGAAGTATGGAACCAATAGATGTTTCTTCTTTGAAAAAGAACTCATGACTAATGGTGACAAGAAGATGAACACTAGGTTTGGTTGAAGTGAAAGAAAGATGAGGGATAGGTTTCGGCAATGAAGAAACAAGTGGAGAAGATAGGGAGCAAGAAAGAGAAAAAGAAACAAAGGAGTGCTACAGCTTTGAGTAGATGAAAAGAGAAACAAAAAGGAGAATGGGAGCTTATGAGAATTTGGCAAAGGAATGGGAGCTTGAGAAGTGAAACAAATGAGAGAAGAAAGAAAAGAATAGAAGGGAAAAAGTGCCCAAAAAGGTTTCGACTTAACCAATGAGGAGATGAACAAATAATAACTTTAGGAGTTTTTAGCAAACAGAGAAAGAAAATGGGTTGAAAAGAAGAGCACACCAAATGCCGAAAGGAGAAATTCTCAACACAAAACACACACCAAAATTTTGGCACCTAAACCCCTCCACCAAAACCGAATGCCTACCCCCTCAAAAAGACCCCATATGATCGAATTCCCCCTAACACTACTCAAAAATTTGGCCAACTCCCTTCTCACCTCAATCCCTATGTTTCCTCCTTGATTCTCTTCTTAACCCTCTCTCCTCCACTCATTCAAATCGATTTGAATAATTCAAATCCCCAAATGCCTCTCACCACTTATTTAAAATGTTTGAATTAGTCCACTCCCACTCTTTAAGGTCCCTAGCCGAATCCATCACCTCTCATCTTGACGCCAAAATAAACACCAAAAAGGCAGACCATGCGACTCGAACCTGCTCCCTCACAGCTCCCCTGTGGCATCACTTACCTACATCCTAAGTGGTGTCTCGTTGCCACTTTGCCACTCATTTTCTTGTGTCAACAAACACAAGCAATCATCCTTAAAGCCTGACCCAACTAGCTCTCCCCTAAAGTGCCCAAAATTTAAAATTTCACCAAGGCTTCGACTTAACCCCGAGCCTTCTTGGGGTCCCCCAAACACAACAAATTAACAAATAAAGCATACCAACACATCAAAACATAACGATGCAAAGCCCCTAATTCTCGGATGTTACAGTTCTACCCCCTTAAAGAAATTTCGACCGCAAAATTTACCTGGTCAAAAGAGATAAGGGTATTGCTATCGCATAACATCCTCTAGCTCCCACGTTGCCTATTCCACACCGTGATTTTGCTACAAGACTTTGACCAATGGGACTGATTTCCTTCTCAGCACCTAAACATCTTGATCTAAGATCTGCACTGGTTCCTCCTCAAAGGACAGTTTTGATCTTACTTCAATCTCCTCCATCGACACAATGTGAGACGGATCAGAACGGTAATGCCTCAATATCGAGACATGGAACACATCATGTATTTGCTTCAACTCTGTAGGTAACTCAAGTTGATATGCCACTAGTCCCACACATTTCAATACCCGATAAGGCCCGATAAACTTGGGACTTAGCTTGCCCTTCCGTCCAAACCTCATTACCTTCTTCCACGGTGAAACTTTCAGGAAGACTTGATCACCCATAGAAAATTCTATATCCTTATGCTTCAAATCAGCATCGGATTTTTGCCTGTCGGATGCTTCCTTCAATTGAGTTCGAATCAATTTAACTTTCTCCTCTGTCTTTGAAATCAAATCCAGACCCAACATCTGACGCTCACCCAATTCTATCATGCAAGTAGGAGTATGACACCTCCGTCCATACAACGCTTCATAGGGCGCCATATGAATACTAGACTAGTAGCTGTTGTTGTATACGAATTCTGCCAATGGTAAAAACTCTCCCCAACTACCCCTAAAATCAATGACACAACCTCTCAACATATCCTCCAAGATTGAATTACCCTCTCAGACTGACCATCAGTCTATGGATGAAAAGTTGTGCTGAAGTCTAGTCTTGTACCCAATGCCGGATGCAGCGCCTTCCAAAAACGTGACGTAAACCTCGGGTCCCTATCCGATATGATCAACACTGGTACCCCATACAACCTCACAATCTCTGCCACATACAGCTTAGCTAGCTTCTACAGAGAATAGTCAACACAAACAGGTATGAAATGGGCGGACTTTGTTAACCGATCCATAATCACCCATATCGAATCTTTCTTAGTAGGCATAAGAGGTAGCCCACTAACAAAGTCCATCGTGATTCTCTCTCATTTCCACTGTGGAATCTTCACCGATTGTAACAACCTCGAAAGCAACTGATGTTCCACTTTCACTTGCTAACACGTCAAGCACTTACCCACAAACTCGATAATTTTCAGCTTCAATCTAGGCCACCAAAACTGTTCACACAGATCCCAATACATCTTATTCCCTTTAGGATGCATAGCATAAGGGCTACTATGCGCCTCCTAAAGAATCATCTGTCTCAACTCCACATCCTTTGGTACGCAGACCCTTTTATGAAAACACAAAACCCCATCACTGTTCAAATTATAGTCCTCTACCCACCATTCTTTACTTGCAGAAGTTGAGCACTCAAGACATCGTCTGACAACTGCTTCTTTTTAATATGAGTTATCCATGACGGCCTTACTTGAAGTTCAGCTAATAAACTCCCATCATCATACAGGCTGAGATGGGCAAACATTACCCTCAAATCTGATATTACCTTCTGTCTTAACACGTCTGCCACCACGTTAGTTTTACCCGGATGGTATTCGATTGAGCAGTCATAGTCCTTCAATAGCTTAATCCACCTCTGCTGTCTTAAATTCAACTCCTTCTGAGTAAGGAGATATTTTAAACTCTTGTGATTGGTGTAGATAACGGACTTCTCCCTATACAAGTAATGTCTCCAGATCTTCAGAGCGAACACTACCGCAGCCAACTCCAGATCATGTGTGGGATAGTTTATCTCATGCGGTATTAACTGCTGAGATGCATACGCAACTACCTCCCTGTCTTGCATTAACACAAACTCTAACCCCGTGTGTGAAGCATCACAATAAACTACGAACTCTTTCCCAACCTCAGGCTGAATCAAAATCGGAGCCTCTGTTAAGATCCTCTTCAGCTTCTCAAAGCTTCCCTGCTGCTTGCCTATCCAAACAAAAGGAACCCCTTTCCGCAACAACTTAGTTAAGGGTGCCGCAATTAAGGAGAATCCCTCAACAAACCTTCTGTAGTTCCAACTAACCCAAGAAAACTTTGAATTTCTTCCATAGACTTAGGCGGTTTCCAGTCCAACACAGCTTCAATCTTCCGGGTATCAACCCTAACCCCTCTGCAGATACAACATGACCCAAGATGGTAACTTCTTTCAACTAAAATTCACACTTATTGAATTTGGTGTACAGCTGCTTGTCCCTCAAAATTTGCAGAACCACACGAAGATGCGAATCGTGCTCTTCTTCTATCTTGGAATATACCAAGATGTCATCTACGAACACCACAACAAACCAGTCCAGATAGGCTTGGAATATCCGATTCATCATATCCATAAATGTAGCTGGCGCATTTGTCAACCCAAACGGCATCACTAAAAACTCATAGTGACCATAGCGAGTTTGAAACGCCGTCTTATGAATATCTGCTTCCTTGACCTAGAGCTGATGATATCTTGACCTCAAATCTATCTTTGAAAAGACCGAAGACCCTTTGAGCTGATCAAACAGATCATCAATCCTCGGCAGCAGGTACTTGTTCTTAATCGTCAACTTATTCAACTAGCGGTAGTCAATGCACATACGCATCGACCCATCCTTCTTCTTCACAAACAACACTGGCACTCCCCACGGAGACACACTTGGTCAGATAAAACCACGATCCAACAGCTCCTGAATCTAGGCTTTAAGTTCCATTAGCTCCTTCGGTGCCATCCTATAAGGGGCGATGGACACCAGAGCTGTACCTGGAAGTAGCTCAATTCCAAACTCCAATCACGATTTGGAGGTAACCTTGGAAGCTCTTCAGGAAAGACATCCACGAATTCCCTTACTGTTCTAACCTCATTAACAGTCACTTCCCTTGCATCCAATGCACTGATAAAAGCTAGGAATGCCCTACACCATTTCTGAACCATCTTAATAGTCTTTAACGCGGAAACCATGATAGACAAATAGTTTTTTCTTTCACCTATTACAACCACCTATTCGCCCTTTAGGGTACTCAACACCATTCGCTTAGCTACGAGAATCCAATTTAGCATGATGTTTAACCAACCAATCCATGCCTAAGATGAGATCAAACTCCCTGAATGGTAATTCCATCAAGTCAACCGGAAACAAAACTCCTTGAATTTCTAAAGGCACATCCCTAAATAATTTGTTCACTACCACGGATTGTTCTAAAGGGCTAACCACAATCATCTCTCTAGCAACTATTTTAGATTCTATACTTAAAGTCTCAGATACAGTACAAGCAACATAAAAGTGGGTCGATCCAATATCAATCAAAGTAATAAATGGCTTATCAGCTATAAGAAACGTACCGGTTATGATGTCCGATGCGTCTCCATCCTCTTACTGATGAGCTGAATAAACTAGACCCGACTGTCTGGCTTTTGCATTACCGACACCCCTGCCTGGTGTTCCACGAGCTCAACCAAAACCATTTCCCCTCCAATCGGACCACAACCTCTCAGAGGTTGTTGCACTATTCCTGAACTGAGTAAAACCCTGACCTAATGGTCAAACCTTATCCAACTCCTGTGAACAATCTTTGATCATATGATCCTTAGACCCACACTTAAAACATCCCCCAGTTCTTTTCCAACATTCCTTTGGATGCATCTTCCCACACTGAGCATATGGACAAAACTGACCCACTGGGGCAGGCACTGGAACTCTGGTTGGCCCAACAAACCTAGGCCTTTTCTGAAAACCCCCAGATGATCTTGACGATCCAAAACTTCTCTTACTTTTACCTCGATCTTTATCCCTATTCTGTCTCTCAGTCCGCCTTACTTCCTCAGCTATTTTAGCTTTTTCGACTAACATAGTAAAGTCCCTCTCCCGCTGTGGAGCTATCAATACCATCAACTTATCCTGCAGCCCATCTTCGAACTGCACGCAGCGCTCATATTCAATCGCCACTATACCTTGGGCGTAACGGCTCAGGCACAAAAATTTTGCCTCATACTCAGCTACGAATTTGTCCCCTTGTACCAAATTCAAGAGTGCTTTCCTTTGAGCATCCACATAATTGGCCCCAACGTACTTCCCTTGAAATGTCATCTTAAAGAAATCCTAGTCAATTTGATCCGCTGGAGTACCCTCTCTTATTATGAGCCATCACTAATATGCCTCATCCTAAAGAAGAGACACCGCTCCTTTCAGCTTCTCCCCTGCCGTGCAGTCTAGATCATCCATAATCCTCTCGACTGCCTCCAGCCAATATTCAGCTACATTTGGGGCCACTCCAGAGATACCCCTAAACACTTCAGCTCTGTTTGCATAAGTCGGTCAGGAACAGATTTTCAAGATACTATCCCAATGCTTGCCCCAGCAACTCTCTCCAACACATGCCACATTGCTTGAGACAGGGTATCATCCCCACCAGTTCTATCTTGCGATCCCGCTTCTACCACAGGTGATGCTGGCGCTTCACCTTTAGGCTCATGCCTTGTTTTCAAGAACTCAACCTCAACACCCTGGCCTCTACCACGGCCGCGTGCAACACGTCCACGCCCTCTGGCACTCATGTCTACCATTTCATCTTAGTCTGTTTTACAAATTTTATGCATTAGCTTTTCTTTCCACTATTGATTAATGAGTAGTTTTATGAGAATAGAGTTTTCAGTTGTTGTTGCATCACATCCTCTGACTCCCATGTGGCTTCCTCAGAATCGTGATTCTGCCATAAAACTTTAACCAACGAAACCTTCTTCCTCCATAATACTTTAACATCACGGTCTAAGATCTAAACTACTTCCTTTTCAAAAGTTAAATCAGGTCTCACTTCAATTTCCTCCACTGGCCTTATGTGAGATGGATCCAAACGATAACGCCTTAGCATTGAGACATGGAATACATCATGTATCTACCTCAATTCCAGAGGTAACTCCAGTTGATAAGCTTCTAGTCCTACATGCTTCAACACTCGATAGGGCCCGATGAACCTAGGGCTCAACTTGCCCTTCCGTCCAAACCTTAAAACTTTCTTCCAGGGAAAAACTTTCAGAAAAACTTGATCCCCCACTGAGAACTTTATATCCTTACGCTTCAGATCTGCATATGATTTTTGCCTCTTGGAAGCTTCCTTCAATCGAGCTCAAATTAACTTAAGCTTTTCCTCTGTCTCTGAAACCAATTTCGGACCAACAACTGTCGCTCACCCAACTCTGTACAACATGTAGGAGTACGACACTTACGACCATACAACGCTTCATAGGGTGCCATCTGGATATTGGATTGATAGCTATTATTGTATGCGAATTTCGCCAGCGGTAAGAAATCCTCCCAACTCCCCTAAAATCGATAACACAGCCTCTTAACTGTCTTCCAAGATCTAAATTACCCTCTCAGATTGACCATCAGTCTGTGGATGAAACGCTGTGCTGAAATCTAGTCTTGTACCCAACGCTTGATGCAATGCCTTCCAAAATTGTGATGTGAACCTAGAGTCTCTGTCTGATATGATAAACACTAGTACCCCATGTAACCTCACAATCTCTGCTGTATACAGCTTGGCCAACTTCTGTAGTGAGTAGTCAACACGAACCGGTATAAAGTGAGCGAACTTCATCAACCGATCGACAATCACCCATATTGAATCTTTCTTAGTAGGCGAAGAGGTAGCCCACTAACAAAGTCCATCATTATCCTTTCCCACTTCCAAAGTGGAATCTTCACTAGCTGTAGCAACCCCGAAGGCAACTGATGTTTCGCCTTCACCTACTGACACGTCAAGCACTTGCTCACAAACTCAATCACCTCTTGCTTCAGACCTAGCCACCAAAATTGTTCACGTAAATCCCGATACATTTTACTTCCACCAGGATGCATAGCGTATGGACTACTATGCGATTCCTACAAAATCTCCTGCCTTAACTTAGAATTCTTTAGCATACAAGCCTTTCCACGAAAGCACAATACCCCATCACTATTCACACTAAAATTTGCTGTCTCACCACCTGCCACTAGCTGAAATTTAAAACTTAGCAATTCATCTGATAACTGCTTCTCTCTAATCTGACGAACCAAGAACGCTTCACTTAAAGTTCAGCTAGCAAACTTCCATCATCGTACAAGATGAGATCAGCAAACATTGCCCTCAAGTCCAATATTACCTTACGGCTCAATGCATCTGCCACTACGTTAGCTTTACCGGGGTGGTACTCGATTGAGCAGTCATAATACTTCAACAACTCAATCCACCTTCGCTGCCTTAAATTCAACTCCTTCTAGATAAGGAGATATTTCAGGCTCTTGTGATCGGTATAGATAATAGACTTCTCTCCATACAGATAGTGTCTCCAAATCTTTAGAGCAAACACTATCGCAGCTAACTCAAGATCATGCATCAGATAGTTCACCTCATGTGGTCTCAATTGCCTAGACGCATATGCTACTACCTTCCCGTCTTACATCAACACACATCCCAACCCTGTGTGCGATGCATCACAATAGACGACAAACTCTTTCCCAGCCTCAGGCTGAATTGACACTGGTGCCTCAGTCAAAATCCTCTTCAACTTTTCAAAGCTTTCCTACTGCTTATCTGACCAGACAAATGGTACCCCTTTCCGTAATAACTTTGTTGGCGGTGCAGCGATTAACGAGAATCCCTCGACAAACCTTCTGGAGTACCCAGCTAACCCAAGAAAACTTCAAATTTCTGCCACAGACTTAGGTGGTTTCAAGTCTAACACGGCTTCAATTTTTTAAGGATCAACCCTAATCCCCTCAGCAGACATAACATGTCCCAGAAAGGTAACTTTTTTCAACCAAAATTCACACTTTTTAAACAAATACATATTAACTTACCTTTTGTTGAAGCTATTTTCCAGATGCCAAAGTATGCAAAATTCTTAAAGGAACTTCTCACAAGCAAAAGGAAGCTAGAGGAAGTATCAAAGGTGGAGCTTAATGAAGAGTGTTCAGCCCTTCTCCAAAATAGACTACCACGGAAGTTAAAAGATCCAGGGAGTTTCACTATTCCTTGCTTAATTGGTAGTTTAAACATCACGAAAGCATTAGCGGACCTAGGCGCTAGTATCAACTTAATGCCTTACCAATTGTTTAAACGGCTAGATCTTGGGGAACCAAAACCCACTATGATGAGTATTCAATTAGCTGATAGATCTATTAAATATCCTAGAGGAGTTATTGAAGATGTCTTGGTAAAATTTGATAAATTTATTTTCCTTGTTGATTTCATTGTGTTAGACATGGATGAGGACATCAATGTTCCTTTAATCTTAGGGCGTCTTTTTTTAGCCACTGCTAGAGCTATTATTGATGTAGGTGATGGCCAACTAGCACTAAGGATTGGTAATGAAGAAATTATTTTCCAAATTTAAGATGCCATGCGATATTCTACAAAGCAAGATGATTCTTGTTATTTTGTTGACACTACTGATCATATTATTAAAAATTCATTACAGGAAATCCTGTAGGATGACACGATAGAATTGTGTCCGCCTCAAGGAGAGGGGGAAGAGGATGAAGATAATGAGATCAGCTTGAATACATCATCATTCAGACAAATGAAAGAAGAAAACATTGAAGAAGATGACGTATTAAAACAGAAACCTTCCATCAAAGAGCCGTCCAAATTGGAATTAAAACAGTTACCAAAACATTTAGAATACACATTCCTTGGGGACAATTCTACGTTACCAGTAATCATCTCTTCAGAAGTAGAACCCAAGGAAAAGGAGAAGCTGATAAAGGTACTAACAGAACACAAGAAAGCCATAGCTTGAAAAATTTCTAACATCAAGGGAATAAACCCCGCGTTTTGCACCCACAAAATTTTAATGGAAGAAGAATATAAACCGCGAGTGCAACCTCAGCGACAATTAAACCCTAACATGAAAGAAGTTGTCAAAATTGAGATAATTAAACTTCTAGATGCAGGAATAATTTATCCTATTTCTGATAGCACTTGGGTAAGTCCTATACAGGTAGTTCCAAAGAAATGAGGAATGATGGTAGTGCCCAACGAAAAGAATGAGTTAATTCTCACAAGAACAGTTACAGGGTGGAGAGTCTGTATAGACTATAGAAAGCTGAATGATGCCACCAGAAAAGATCACTTCCTCTACCCTTCATTGATCAAATGTTAGAAAGACTATCCAAGCATATGTACTACTGCTTCTTGGACGGACTCTCCGGCTACTTCCAAATTCCCATAGCTCCGAAGACCAAGAGAAGATGACATTTACATGCCCATACGGTACATTTGCTTATCATAGAATGCCTTTTGGATTATGTAATGCTCTTACCACTTTTCACCGTTGCATGTTGGCAATTTTTGACGAACTCGTAGAGGACATCATGGAGGTATTTATGGACGATTTCTTGGTATTCAGTAATTCTTTCCAGCTTTGCCTTAAAAATTTAAAACGAGTTCTAATTAGATGTGAAGAAACAAACCTTGTTTTGAATTGGGAAAAATGCCACTTTATGGTTAGAGAAGGGATTCTTTTAGGACATAAGATTTCTAGAAAAGGGATTGAGGTAGATAAAGCAAAAGTTAAAACCATAGAAAAATTACCTCCTCCTAGTTCAGTTAAGGCTATTAGAAGCTTTTTAGGACATGCAAGTTTTTATAGAAGATTTATTAAAGATTTTCCAAAATAGCTAAGCCTTTAACAAAATTACTAGAAAAAGATGTTCCTTTTAATTTCAATCAGGAATGTTTAGATGCATTCAATGTCCTTAAAGATAAATTAATAAATGCACCGATTATAATTGCACCTGATTGGAACTTACCCTTTGAACTAATGTGTGATGCAAGCGACTTTGCAGTAGGTGCAGTTTTGGGACAACAAAGAGACAAGCATTTTCAGTCGCGCAAGAAAATTACACCACTACTGAGAAAGAATTGCTCGCTGTAGTTTTTACTTTTGACAAATTTAGACAATATCTAATATTGTCTAAAGTTATCATTTACACTGACTATTCAGCTCTTCATTATCTTTTAAACAAACCTGATGCAAAACCTAGACTTAAACGATGGATTTTACTCTTACAGGAATTTGACTTGGAAATACAGGATAAGAAGGGAGCTGAGAATCTTGCGGCAGATCACCTCTCAAGACTCAAAAATCCACACACCAAAAAGCTTGATGAACATGAAATAAATGATTCGTTTCCCAAAGAACAACTCTATTCTTTAACGTATTCTGAAGTACCATGGTTTGCAAATATTGTGAATTATTTAGCAGCTAACGTCTTGCTAAGAAAATTAACACATCACCAAAAGAAGCGATTCTTTACTGATGTGAAAAATTATTTTTGGGAAGATCTCTTTCTTTTCCACATATGTACAGATCAAGTAATTCGAAGATGCATTACAAAGATAGAAGCAAGCAAAATCCTGGAACATTGTCATTCAGGACCATCAGGAGGAGACTATAGTGGTATTAAGACAGTACACAAAATACTCGAATCAGGTTATTACTGGCCCACTCTATTTAAAGGTGCCAACAGGTATGTTACCTCGTGTGATATGTAACATCCTGATAATTAGGGGTTATGCATCTTTACTTAATTGAATGTTATTGCATGCCTAATTATGATTGAGTGTGTTTTGGAAGTTCATTTTTGAACTTCATTATGTAAGTGAATGCTTAGTGAAACTTTTAATTTTTAATAATTAAGATGGAGCTAAGCAAGATAGGCTTTAAGAAATAATGACAAGGGGTTTTAAGCATAAGATGAGTAATTAGCAAAGTGGTAAGGGTGCTTGGATGAGTGCTTGAGGGGAGAGGTTCGAATCCCCTAGCTAGCAAATGGGAGGATTTTATTTTTGTTTCCTTCCCTATAGTGTCGGTCAAGACTCTTCTAGAATGGATGAGCATCTTTTTAATTTTGGTTAATTGACCATATGAAAAAGGTAAGCTAGAAGATATGGCATGGAATCATGAAAGGATGGTAAGATGGGGGGGACAAAAGGCTTGAAGTAAGGGCAATGTTTTGGAAGCTTTTTCATGGTCATTTGACCATGAACCTAGTCGATTTTAGGGGCTAAAGGGGATGGTTAATTGTGATAGCAATCTAAGGGTTGATGGGGAAGAAATGTGGAGGAAAAAGGGAATTATGTTGGCATTCTAGTTGGTCAAATTTGACTTTGAGTTAGGGGGTGATAGTTGGCCAAAAACTCTAGCATTTTGTACATCTTTTCTCATTTTTCCAAAAGCTCTCCTCCTAGCCTAATTTTGCTAATGATATTAGGTAAAAGTTTTACTTTATTTTGGCTTTTATTTTGACCATTTTGGTTAAAATACCTTTTCTCTCAAATTCTTGTCTTCTTTAGTTAAAAGCATCAAAAGTTTGGAAAAACATTCTTCTTTTCTTTTTCCCTCATTGTCGAAAGTACCAAAGTTCAAAGAACTACTTCTTCTTCAATTTTTTCCCTCTTGGCCTAATGCAAATAGGTCCCTAAACCTATCTCTTTTCTTTTGGAAGCATCTTCATCATCATCTTTTCTTCTTCTTCTCTTTCTCTCTTCTTTCATTTTTCATTTTCTTTCTTCCTTCTCTCAACCGAAACTACCTTCTACTAAAACCAAAATCAACATTATTTTCATCTCTTTTGTCAATCGAATCATCTTCTATTTCGATTTCCTTTCTTCTTTTCTTTTATTGAAAATTGAAACCATTTTAGCCATAAATCACTATCTTTTTCTCTTTTCTTTTTGTGCAAACTGAAATCACCAAATTTATTTTTTTATTCTCTTTTTTTTGTTCAAGACTGAATCTTCAAGTGATCAAGTAAGGTTTTTGTCAATTGTTTTCATTATCTCTTTTTACTATAGTCGATTTAGAAACATAAATCTCTTATTTTTCTCTCCTAGGCCGAATCCTTGGAAGGGATTTTTAAGGATCTTTTTTAGAAACCAACGTTTTAAGAGAAACCTTTCGAAATCATCCAAGGTAAGAATATCACTTTCGGTTATATTAATCATTTTAGATAGTTTATTAACTAACTTTATTTTAGGGGTGATTTTGAGACTAACAAGATAGGTACGAAAAGAGCAGTACGGAGTGTTTGGAAGAGAGGGGCACTATTTTACCATCGAACTTCAAACGAAGGGCTGTATCAGCGATAAGATATTTTCCACTGGGTTGTGGACCCTCTGCTAACGAAGATCAGTTATTTGAAGTAGTGCGTACAATCGAACCACTTTTCGTTGGTGGGTTATCAGTGGGTTTTGATCCATCTAGCGAAGAAAAATCACAAATAACGGTTGTTCGAGAATCCGAGGGTAAGGATGTAGATCTCTCATCAATAGTATAGTTTTATTAGTAATGGTGTATACTAATCTAGTGTGATAATTAATTAGGTGTTGACGAGCGAGAAGGTATCATTCTCACAGTCATAAGGTGTGTAACCTTACAATAAAATCTCATAGATCTATTTTTAAATGTGATTACATGACAATGTGTTTGAAAATGATTGTGGATACCATTCATTGGTATACAATATTCAGGTATGTTTACCCCAATATTTCGTTAATTTTGCTATATGCATAAATGTGAAATAAGTATGATTATATTATGATTTTGGGGTAAATGGCATGAAAAATGAATAATATGTAAGTGCATGGGCATATGGGTGAATTTGAAAAAGGGGAAGTATTCTGGTGGTTTTACCACAATATCCGGTGATTTCGGTCACATATTTGAAATCCGGTGACTTGGTCACATATGTGAATCTGGTGACTTGGTCACATATTTGAAATCTGGTGACTTGGTCATAATTTTGTCCGTGGCCTTGCCACAAAATTATAAGGGCGATGTGCATGTTGACTGCAGCAACTGCCTTCGATGGTGTGTAGTGGATGGAGGGTCGATTTAGTAATCCCCACGGTGTGTTTGGTTGGTACGGGCATTGTGTAGCGGATGGATATTTAGGTGGGCCGGGTTTGCATTCATTATATGTTATATCCATGTGATTTTTTTTAAAATGATTATTATTTGATCTGTTATGAAAATGGGCTTATGGCTAATCATGACTTAAATGGGCCTATGATTATATATGTTATAAATGGGCTTGAAAGGCTATGATCAAATGGGCTTTTTAATGTATGTGTTACACATTGAGTTTATAACTCACCCTTTTGTGGGATAACTTTTCGATGATTCAGTAGTGCGATGGATCGAATCGACAAGGATTTCGAGGTGTGCAACGCTCAAATAAAGTATCTTGGAAATTTTCCTACTTAAACTTATTAAATTAATTTTATTATTTAGAATTTATTATGGGTTTTGCTATTTTTATGTAATAAGGCCACTATGAACTGTTTTTTTTAATTTTTGTGTTTGGGTTTATTTTCTGCCATGGACAATTATCAATTAAATAACTAAATGGTTTTCGATAAATACTTTAAAAATGTTTTGACACTAATATATATATATATTTTTTTAAAGTAATAAATAAATTTTTCATTACGTTTGGTTTTACATTAACTTATTAATTTCTCTTAAAAATAATGTTTTAAGAAGATATAAATTTACTTTACAATTTGATTTCAACCCGATCCTTAACGTAATCTATTTTTTTCAAAATCATCAAGTTTTTCTTAAACAAAGCGAGAATTTGTTAAAGTTTTACTCGAGAAACATATCAAATTCGGTCAGGCTTTTTGGCCGGGTTTGGGGTGTTTCAACTTGGTATCAGAGCCCAGTTTTAAACTCTCGACCTTGGGTTTTGAAGCCCACAATATTTTCAAAAGTTGGCCCAAATGACTTTTTAAAAGTTTTCTTAAGTTAAAATGGTTTTATAAGAGCATGGCACTCGGAATTCTCGGTCCAGATCCATCAGGTAAGTATCTTTATTGATATGAATGTATGATAAGCCTAAGGAAACTATACTTTAGAGACATGGACCCTAGGTGTTTGTGTACTACTACGAAAAAACCACTGAATATCTGTTTCATAAAACTTTCTCTTAATAAGAGGTGAAAAGACTCTAATGCATAAGACTTTTTCGTAAAACCAGATAATACGCATAGTAGACATGAGTTCTAGGGGACGTGGTCGTCGTGGACGTGAAAAAGGAAGAATGTCTGTGTCAA
Organism: Gossypium rotundifolium; assembly: GCA_025506655.1. NCBI lineage: Eukaryota > Viridiplantae > Streptophyta > Magnoliopsida > Malvales > Malvaceae > Gossypium > Gossypium rotundifolium. The sequence goes on along the minus strand of CP106722.1, from coordinate 86,687,307 downwards.
AACCAGTTAGATCTGGTCAAGGTTTCGAGAATGAAGCTCTGCCACTGGCTGTTGGGGTGGAATTTCAAGAGCAAAATGGAGGAGGTGACACAGTATCACAAGCTGTATATCAAGTATTGGAATGAGTAGCAGAAGCTAGTACTGGAAATGGGTCTCGAAAGTCAGTAGCTGAGAGACTAAGATCAAATGGAGCTGAGGTTTTTAGGGGAGTATCTGGAGTAGCCCCAAATGTAGCGGTGTACTGGTTAGAGGCAGTCGAGAGGATCATGGACGATTTAGACTGTACTGCTAAAGAAAAATTGAAAGGTGCTATTTCACTACTCCATGATGAGGCCTACCAGTGGTGGCTCACTATCAAGGAGAGTACCCCTGTGGATCGACTGGATTGGGGGTATTTTAAAATTAAATTCAAAGGAAAATACGTTGGAGCTAGCTACATCGACTCCCAGAGAAAGGCATTTCTGAATCTAGTGCAAGGCAATAAGTCGATAGTTGAATATGAAGCAGAGTTTTTACGACTTAGCCGTTATGCCAGAGGGATAGTAGCTACTGAATATGAACGGTGTGTCAGATTTGAATATGGACTTAGAGATGAACTGCGAGTGATGATTGCTCCACATCGGGAAAGAGACTTTGCAATCTTAGTAGAAAGGGCAAGAATAGCTGAAGAAGTTAAGCGGACTGAGAGACAGAACCAGGATAGAGGCCAGAATAAGAATAAGAGAAGCTTTGGGTCTTCAGGGTCATCCAGGAATTTTCAGAAGAAACCAAGAAATGATGGGTCGCAAAGTCAGCAGACTGCTACGGGTGGACAACATTGTGCTTGTGCTCAATGTGGGAAGATGCACCCGGGAGAGTGTTGAAAAAAGACCGGGGGATGTTTCAAGTGCGGATCTAAAGACCATATGATCAAGGATTGCCCAAAGAATTTAGATAAGAACCACCCAAAGTCGTCGTATGCGTTAATCAGTGGCGAGAGGTGAACAATGAATAGATAAGGGCCGTGGTCCAAATGGAAGGGGTAATGGTTCCAGTAGAGGTCGCGGGACTTCAGGCAGAGGTAGTGGTAGCTCTGAGGCGAGACAGCCAGGTCTGGTATATGTAGTTCGTCGCAGAGAGGATAGTGACGCACCTGATGTTATCATGGGTACGTTTCTGATTTCTGGGTTGCCCTTTATTGCTTTGATAGATATAGGGTCAACTCATTCCTATATCGCTAGTGAAGTATCTGGAACTTTGCATGTGACTTCTGAGACTGTACCTAGGAAGATGACTGTACTTAGTCCTTTAGGACAGACAGTAGTAATAGACAAAGTTTTTAAGGAAGTACCTTTAGAAGTTCAAGGGACGCAGTTTCCGGCTGATTTAATGGAGTTGCCATTTGGGGAATTCGACCTGATCTTAGGCATGGACTGGCTTGTGAAGTATCGTGCAAATGTGGATTGTGCTGCTAAACGAATGTCCTTGAGAACTATTGATGACAAAGAAGTTGTAGTGATGGGCGAGAGACGGAACTACTTATCTAATGTAGTATCCGCTCTTAAGGCAGAAAAGATGGTTAGAAAGGGATGTGTAGCCTTCCCGATGTTGGTGAGTGCCTTGGAGGCTAAGGAAGCAACTGTTGAGGGAGTCAGGACTGTGAATGAATTTGTAGATATTTTTCCAGAAGAACTTCCAAGATTGCCTCCGAATCGAGAGGTAGAATTTGGGATTGAATTATTGCCTGGAACAGCGCCAGTTTCTATTGCTCCATATAGAATGGCACCGAAGGAGTTAGTTGAGCTTAAGGCTCAGATTCAGGAGTTGCTTGATCGTGGATTTATCTCACCTAGTGTGTCTCCATGGGGAGCACCGGTCCTAGTTGTGAAGAAGAAGGACGAATCGATGAGGATGTATATAGACTACCGGCAGTTGAATAAGCTGACCATCAAGAACAAGTATCCTTTGCCAAGGATCGACGACTTGTTCGATCAGCTCAAAGGAGCTGCAGTATTCTCAAAGATTGATTTAAGGTCGGGGTATCATCAGCTTAAGGTAAAAGAAGTGGATATCCATAAGACGGCTTTCCGAACTAGATATGGGCATTATGAATTTCTGGTAATGCCATTCGGATTAACGAACGCCCCAGCTGCGTTCATGGATATGATGAATCGAATTTTCCAGCCCTACTTGGATCAGTTCGTTGTGGTATTCATAGATGACATCTTGGTGTATTCTAAGTCCGAAATGGAACATGATGAGCATCTCCGGATTGTGTTGTGAGTTTTAAGGGAGAAGAAGCTTTATGCCAAATTCAGCAAGTGTGAATTTTGGCTGAAAGAGGTTGCGTTTTTAGGCCATGTGGTGTCTGCAGAAGGAATAAGGGTGGATCCTCGGAAGATTGAGGCTGTGCTAGATTGGAAACCACCTAAGTCTGTAACTGAAGTTTGCAGTTTCTTGGGGTTAGCCGGATACTATAGAAGATTCATCGAAGGATTCTCATCAATAGCTGCACCTTTAACAAAATTGTTGAGAAAGGAGGTACCTTTCGTGTGGGCTGGTAAGCAACAAGAGAGTTTTGAGAAGCTCAAGAAGGTTTTGACTGAAGCTCTGGTTTTGATTCAGCCTGAGGCAGGGAAGGATTTTGTCGTGTATTGTGATGCTTCTCACACGGGATTAGGATGTGTTCTGATGCAAGACGGAAGGTAGTTGCATATGCGTCTCGACAGTTAAGACCTCACGAGGTTAATTACCCGACACATGACTTAGAGTTGGCAGCAGTAGTCTTTGCTCTTAAAGTTTGGAGACATTATTTATACGGGGAAAAGTCAGTGATATACACGGACCACAAGAGTTTGAAATATCTACTGACTCAGAAAGAACTGAATTTGAGGCAGCGAAGGTGGATAGAATTATTGAAAGACTACGACTATTCTATCGAGTACCATCCGGGCAAGGTGAACGTGGTGGCAGATGCTCAAAGTCAAAAAGTGGTGTCAGATTTAAGGGCGATGTTTGCACATCTTAGTCTTTACGATGACAGGAGCTTGTTGGCAGAATTACAAGTTAAGCCGACATGGTTGAGTCAAGTGAAAGAGAGACAGTTAGTAGACGAAGATCTAAGTGTAAAGCTACGGCAGGTACAGAATGGGGAATTGGAAGATTTTGGTATTAACAGCAATGGGGTATTGTGTTTCAAAGGTAAATCTGTATGCCGAGGGATCAAGAATTGAGGCAAAAGATTCTTTAGAAGTCGCATAGTAGCCCTTATGCTATGCATCCTAGAGGAAGTAAGTTATACTGAGATTTGCGAGATCAGTTTTGGTGGCCTGGTATTAAACGAGAAGTTACGGAGTTTGTAGGAAAGTGCTTAATGTGTCAGCAAGTCAAGGCTGAACATCAAGTACCTTTGGGATTGCTTCAGCCGATAAAGATTCCACAGTGGAAGTGGGAGAGAATCACCATGGACTTTGTTAGTGGGCTTCCTCTTACGCCTACTAAGAAAGACTCAGTATGGGTGATAGTGTACCGAATGACGAAATCTGCACATTTTATCCCAGTTCGGGTTGATTACTCTTTGCAGAAATTGGCGAAGTTATATGTGGCTGAGATTGTGAGATTGCATGGAGTGCCGGTGTCAATTATTTCGGATAGAGATCCGAGGTTTACGTCTCGATTTTGGAAAGCATTGCATCGAGCTTTGGGCACAGATTGATTTCGATCGGCATTTCATCCACGGTCGACGGCGGTCTGAACGAGTAATCCAAATCTTAGAAGATATGTTAAGGGATGTGTGATGGATTTGGGAAGTTGGGAAGAGTTCTTACCATTAGCGAAATTTGCGTACACAATAACAGATTACCAAGCCAAGATTCGGATGGCACCGTATGAAGCACTATATGGACGGAAGTGTCGCACTACTACGTGTTGGATGAACTAGGGAACATCGATTTTGGGTCCGAAATAGTGACTAATCAAGAAAAGGTTAAGGTAATCCGGCTCGATTAAAAGAAGCATCCGATGACAAAAGTCATCGCAGATCTAAAGTGGAAGGAAATAGAGTTTGCTGTGGGAGATCAAGTATTCCTAAAGGTTTCACCTTGGAAAAAGGTGATGAGATTTGGTCGCAAAGGAAAGTTAAGTCCCAGGTTCATAGGACCTTATCGCGTTTTGAAGCGGGTCGGACCTATGGCATATCAGTTAGAATTACCTTCGAAATTGAAGCAAATGCATAATGTGTTCCATGTTTCAATGTTACGCCATTACCGTTTGGATCCATCTCATGTAGTGCCAGTTGAGGAGGTGGAATTAAGACCAGATTTGTCATATGAAGAGGAGCCAATTCAAATTTTGGAGCGAGATGTAAAGGTTTTATAGAGAAAGTTGGTTCCTCTCGTCAAAGTATTATGGTGTAATCATGGATCAGAAGAAGCTTCGTGGGAACCGGAGGAAGCGATGCGACAGCAATACCCTCACTTGTTCTAGCCAGGTAATTTCGAGGACGAAATTATTTTTAAGGGGGTAGAACTGTAACATCCTAATAATTAGGGGTTATGCATCTTTACTTAATTGAATGTTATTGCATGCCTAATTATGATTGAGTGTGTTTTGGAAGTTCATTTTTAAACTTCATTATGTAAGTGAATGCTTAGTGAAACTTTTAATTTTTAATAATTAAGATGGAGCTAAGCAAGATAGGCTTTAAGAAATAATGACAAGGGGTTTTAAGCATAAGATGAGTAATTAGCAAAGTGGTAAGGGCGCTTGGATGAGTGCTTGAGGGGAGAGGTTCGAATCCCCTAGCTAGCAAATGGGAGGATTTTATTTTTGTTTTCATCCCTATAGTGTCGGTCAAGACTCTTCTAGAATGGATGAGCATCTTTTTAATTTTGGTTAATTGACCATATGAAAAAGGTAAGCTAGAAGATATGGCATGGAATCATGAAAGGATGGTAAGATGGGGGGACAAAAGGCTTGAAGTAAGGGCAATGTTTTGGAAGCTTTTTCATGGTCATTTGACCATGAACCTAGTCGATTTTAGGGGCTAAAGGGGATGGTTAATTGTGATAGCAATCTAAGGGTTGATGGGGAAGAAATGTGGAGGAAAAGGGGATTATGTTGGCATTCTAGTTGGCGAATTTGACTTTGAGTTAGGGGGTGATAGTTGGCCAAAAACTCTAGCATTTTGTACATCTTTTCTCATTTTTCCAAAAGCTCTCCTCCTAGCCGAATTTTGCTAATGATATTAGGTAAAAGTTTTACTTGGTTTTGGCTTTTATTTTGACCATTTTGGTTAAAATACCTTTTCTCTCAAATTCTTGTCTTCTTTAGTCAAAAGCATCAAAAGTTTGGAAAAACATTCTTCTTTTCTTTTTCCCTCATTGCCGAAAGTACCAAAGTTCAAAGAACTACTTCTTCTTCAATTTTTTCCCTCTTGGCCGAATGCAAATAGGTCCCTAAACCTATCTCTTTTCTTTTGGAAGCATCTTCATCATCATCTTTTCTTCTTCTTCTCTTTCTCTCTTCTTTCATTTTTCATTTTCTTTCTTCCTTCTCTCAACCGAAACTACCTTCTACTAAAACCAAAATCAACATTATTTTCATCTCTTTTGTCAACCGAATCATCTTCTATTTTGATTTCCTTTCTTCTTTTCTTTTATTGAAAACTGAAACCATTTTAGCCATAAATCACTATCTTTTTCTCTTTTCTTTTTGTGCAAACCGAAATCACCAAATCTATTTTTTTTATTCTCTTCTTTTTGTTCAAGGCCGAATCTTCAAGTGATCAAGTAAGGTTTTTGTCAATTGTTTTCATTATCTCTTTTTACTATAGTCGATTTAGAAACATAAATCTCTTATTTTTCTCTCTAGGTCAATCCTTGGAAGGATTTTAAGGATCTTTTTGGAAACCAACGTTTTAAGAGAAACCTTTCGAAATCATCCAAGGTAAGAATATCACTTTCGGTTATATTAATCCTTTTAGATAGTTTATTAACTAACTTTATTTTAGGGGTGATTTTGAGACTAACAAGATAGGTACGAAAAGAGCAGTACGGAGTGTTTGGAAGAGAGGAGGCACTGTTTTACCATCAAACTTCAAACGAAGGGTCAGATATCGGTGATAAGAGATTTTCCATAGGGTTGTGGACCCTCTGCTAACGAAGATCGGTTATTTGAAGTAGTGCGTACAATCGAACCACTTTTCGTTGGTGGGTTATCAGCGGGTTTTGATTCATCTAGCGGAGAAAAACCACAAATAACAGTTGTTCGAGAATCCGAGGTGATACAGTCCGCCTCGAGGAGAGTCGAAATGTATGCTAGTTGCCCAATCGTCTACGAGGATGATTTCTAAGCCTTCGGGTAATAATGAGAAAATATGGAAGCGCTGCGGAAGCTTTAATTGAATAGTAGATGGTTCGGTTTGTTAGAAAGAGACAATAAAAAAAATAGATAAAAGGATAATTTTGATGGAGCTGGATGAAGGAACTTAAACAAAGAATCGATTCAACACTAAGAAGTGTTACCCCGGGTTCTATGTTGTTTAAGGTGGAAAATGGAATCGAAGGTGGACCACGACCCGTTATCTAGGTAGATAAGAACCGATGGTATAATTGGATGAAAAGAACAAGTCTAGACACCACAAGCAACTTGATAAGTCTAGGAAACTTGCACGAAATTGAAAAGGAGACTAGCTCACTTGATGAACAAAAGTTCATATGTTTTAATTCAAGATTAACCTCCTTTACAAATAAAAATATCAAATATTTATAGGCTACTAAAGTGCCAAATTAATGGTCATACAAAATACCTTAAAACTAAGTAAAATTAAACTAGATTAAGCTAGAAAATCTAGAATAAAGTCTTTTGACTTGCTTGGCTAGGTTGGCGAATATGGCCCTTCAAATGCATGCATATGCGACTGAATGTGGAGGGGAGAATCACAACATGGTCTTTGATGAACTTGCAAAGAAAATTCGCCAAGTGAGCTTTGAATGATGAACCCTTGAAAATCGAACAGCCATGCATTGTTCAAGGTCTGTCTTGAGAACATGAAAAGCCCTCCCAAACTCCCATACCATCTTTTAATTGTTTCCCACGCTTGAGAGACATACCAGCAAAGAAATTAAGTTCATCTTCTTTATGGCCTTATCTTTTACTTTCCTCAAGCACTCCTTGAATGTCAAGCACACTCACCATGCCTAGGAGAAAGCAACCAAGACTTTAATTCACGCCTAGAAGGAAGGAATCAAGACATTAAATGGTGCCTTTTGTTGAACACGAAAAAGCACATTGAAAATGAAGCATTCAGCCATCTTTTGTGCCATTCAAAGCCATGAATGCTACTGATTTATTAAGCTTCTTTAATAGCCTTAATTCCATCCAAAGCATGTTCCCACACTTCCATAAATATGGTCTCACGATGTCATGTTTTTGACTTGTTTTAATGTAAATTTGGGAGATATAAATGGCCACGTTGGAAGCATAAACATCATCTCATTGAAGTCCCATGCATGCTGAACGTGGTTCATTAAAATTCCAGCACATGTGCTTTTGTTGTTCACGAAAAAGAGGCTTTGGAAGCTGAACAATCAGCTTATTAAATTGCTGCCGTCCATGCCTTTTAATGATGCCAATGCATGCTCCAACAAAGCATTAAATTCGGCGTACAAAGTGTGCTGCACATTAAGGCATTAAATGGATGCCCCATGCTTCTCCAACAAGGCATTAATTGATGTTCCAGTTGCTGCTCATTAAAGGTGCCGCCCATGCTTCCAACAACTCATTAATTCGCCATGAGGAAGAGTGAAAAGGCTCCTTATTAATGTTGGCCGAAAATCCCTAGAGAACACCAAAGTTCAAGAGCCTTTAATACCCTCTTCATGCCGTCAATGTATTGAAACTCGCAGCAAATTAATTAACCCATTAGTTAATTTAAATCAGCACATTAATTGGGGCAATTAGACACCATAAATTCGGCAGCCCTTTAGACACATTAAAAACATGTTTCAACTAGAACAAATTACATAGCTTGCATTAAATTCGGCTGAAACAAGACAACCTTAAAACAGCATTTATTCTTGACAAATTAATTACTTGTATTTAAAAGAGCATAATAAACATTATGAATTAAATCCAGACTCATTTATTTAGTTAATTAACTTGGGCTAATTTTTGACTAACTAAACTACTTTAATTTATTTAAAATAAATGCAATCAGCTTATAAAGCTGGAACGAGCGCCAATAAATATGCAAATCATTGGTGCACCGGGCGTGCCCGTATCATCCCTCCCCTCTTCAAGACGATTCGTCCTCGAATCGACCTGTTGGTTTCCCGAACAGAATTTCTTTTGACTCGATTTTCCTCGATCAAATGGGATGGATGATATTCGCAACACCGCAAGAGGTATCCATGAATTAGCGAAATCAATTTCAAACAACAATACAATTCAAATATGAACGCCACGTAACACATAAACCACACGCAAATGGACTTAATCACTTTATCGTACAAAATGAATAATGCCTTGTCAAATATTTGGAAATTAATGGAATAAGCGCCATGACATGCATTCGATTCAAAGGGATACCACAAGTCAAATCCAACATGAGAATAACACATCAAGTGATAGATATAGTCGCTATAAGCAAGTAATGAAGAAAACGATATGGCACATGAAATTTATCAACCAATTCTTGCATTGAACGATATACTAAATCACTTGCACATGAATTATAACAATTATTGAACACAAGAATATTTTCACAATGAACAAAATGGATAGATCATAAATAGGCAAAATAGATCGATTAAGCATGTAATGATCTAAATGTTTCACAACAACGAAATTGTCAACGCAAAGCTTTTCATCATTCAAGAGAGCAAAATGTATCAACGGTTTGTAAGACTCACCTTTATGCACGATAAACAAAGATCATTTTACCTTTCTCGAACATCACAAACCTTCTCTCCATAGGCATGTAGCGAGTCGAAGCTTCGCGTTCGATCCAAATGCATTTTCAAATGGTAGGTGAACAACCATAAGAATTGTTTAAGGAACGAATAAAGATGGAAAACAAAGTTGACAACATTCGTTACCTCATTCAGGAACCTTATATCAAGAAGATAGGAAACTTTCAAACAAGAAGAACCATCTAAATGATACTTGAGTTTTCCACAAATCAAATCAGAACATATTCCCGGTTTAAAAACATGCGTTTGATTATTTAAATCAAAATATATCAATGGTTTCGAAAAATCAAATAGGTTAAACCAATAAGAATTGTGCAAACTCAAAATCAAACGATCAAAACTCTTGACTTGTTTTAAAACTATTTTGCAAAAACTCAAAGTTTTCGTATTGAAAAATGAACTAATCTCGTAATATCCACAATCAAACAGGTTGGGATTAAGAGAAAAATCGTCGTTATACTTACTCGAGTCTTGCATTTGTTGGATTTGCGTCTCTCCACCTTCACACTTCGTATCACAATGATCATTATGGAATAAAGTCGTCTTATCATCATTTAAAACATCACAATTATTCGAGGGATGGCCAATGACAAAATCATCCACATAATCACAATTTTTAGAAGGATTTGGCAGAGACGGGGTCATTTCGAAACACTTACCTTCCTGACCTTCTGGCGTAGGCGATTCCATCTTACCTTTTTCAACCAATTGGAAACATCGCTCGTCGGGAAGATAGTGAAGTTGATAGTCATCGTTTGGTTCCTCGAAAACCTGAAATGAAGAAACAGAAAAAGGACCGATATCCGAAGAATTAGTCGAAAAATCACTCTCTTTTTCTTGCTTTTCTCGTTCATTCTTTTCTCTCATTTCTTTTTCAATTTTACTTTCTTCTTTTTCAATCTCTTTTTCAATTTTTTTCTCGATTTCTTTTTCTCTCACGATCTCTTTTTCTTTTTCTTTTCTTTTATTTTCTTTTTCCTCTTTTTCATTTGATCTTTCTTTTTCATTTTGAGTACAACAAGAAGATGATTCAAAAGAACTAAAAATAGAAGGATTTGATTCTAAAATCGAAGCGATGTTCTCATAGATGTCACGATCTTTGTTTCGCCTTGATTCCTTAGTCGAATAGGAATCTCGATTTGAATCACTTCGAGAACAATCTTTCGTGGACGAGTACTCGTAGCTTTCTTCTCTATGTCTCAGGAGTCTTGACGAATACGAATCTCGATGATAATCCTTTCTCACATAATCAAATGGACTTCTTGATGAAGACGAATCTTGATAGAAGTCTCTTGATCTTGAAGTCGATGATGAATGGGAGTCATGTCGGAATTCTTTTCTGGAATAATCATCGAAGGTAGGTCTCTGAGATGGTCGCCGATCCGTTTCTCGACTCGTTGTAGTGTGTTTTCGTCGAAATTTTTCCTCTGCTCGGTCCAAATGCCTTTGTATTGGACTTAACTTTTTCGCGAGCATTCGGTCCATTTCGTTCACCAAAAATTGAAAGTCATCTGTAGAGAGTTCTTCTTGAAACATGTTCATTGCTGAAAATAAAATACGTTATACAAAAGAAAATAGATAGAAAAGAGAAAATACCTTACCACAAAATCCTCACGAGTCACTCACAAAGAAAATCACTCACACTCGTGTTTAACTCATATGATGGCTTTTTCTTTGATGATTTCACTCGTGCCTTTTTCCACTCTATCTCGTCTCACAATTTCGTACTTCGTTTTGAAAGACTCATCGTGGCTTGAGGGTCGGCTTCAAAGGGGTTTCAAGGGATTGATGTCGGGTATAGGTAGGCTGAACAAAAGAAAAAAAAAAATTTGGCTTCGGGTCCGTTGAACAAGGAAAAATTTTTGGGGGGGTAGAAGAAGAAGAACAAAGTAATACTAAAAAAAAAAATTTCCACTAGCCTTTTTTTTTTTTCACCACACTTTTTTTTTTTAACTTGTATATTTTTTTTTCAATTTTCGTTTTTGTTTTTTTTAATTTTTTTTCACTTCACATACAATATATTGAAATACAAAAATGAAAATTACAACTTACAATTTTTTTTTAATTTCTCTCTTCCTTTTTTTTTAACTTTTTTTTTCAACTTACGAACTTATTTCGGCTTCTCGTACGTCATCAAAAAATCCTCGTTTTATGGCTCTGATACCAGATGATACAGTCCGCCTCGAGGAGAGTCAAAATGTATGCTAGTTGCCCAATCGCTCACGAGGATGATTTCTAAGCCTTCGGTAATAATGAGAAAATATGGAAGCGCCATGAAGCTTTAATTGAATAGTAGATGGTTCGGTTTGTTAGAAAGAGACAATAAAAAAATAGATAAAAGGATAATTTTGATGGAGTGGATGAAGGAACTTAAACAAAGAATCGATTCAACACTAAGAAGTGTTACCCGGTTCTATGTTGTTTAAGGTGGAAAATGGAATCAAGGTGGACCACGACCCGTTATATAGGTAGATAAGAACCGATGGTATAATTGGATGAAAAGAACAAGTCTAGACGCCACAAGCAACTTGATAAGTCTAGGAAACTTGCACGAAATTGAAAAGGAGACTAGCTCACTTGATGAACAAAAGTTCATATGTTTTTAATTCCATATTAACCTCCTTTACAAATAAAAATATCAAATATTTATAGGCTACTAAAGTGCCAGCCGAATGGTCATACAAAATACCTTAAAAACTAAGTAAAATTAAACTAGATTAAGCTAGAAAAATCTAGAATAAAGTCTTTTGACTTGCTTGGCTAGGTTGGCCGAATATGGCCCTTCAAATGCATGCATATGCGACTGAATGTGGAGGGGGAGAATCACAACATGGTCTTTGATGAACTTGCAAAGAAAATTCGGCCAAGTGAGCTTTGAATGATGAACCCTTGAAAATCGAACAGCCATGCATTGTTCAAGGCTGTCTTGAGAACATGAAAAGCCCTCCCAAACTCCCATACCATCTTTTAATTATTTCCCACGCTTGGAGAGACATACCAAGAAGAAATTAAGTTCATCTTCTTTATGGCCTTATCTTTTACTTTCCTCAAGCATTCCTTGAATGTCAAGCACACTCACCATGCCTAGGAGAAAGCAACCAGACTTTAATTCACGCCTAGAAGGAAGGAATCAGACATTAAATGGTGCCTTTTGTTGAACACGAAAAAGCACATTGAAAAATGAAGCATTCAGCCATCTTTTGCGCCATTCAAAGCCATGAATGCTACTGATTTATTAAGCTTCTTTAATAGCCTTAATTCCATCCAAAGCATGTTCCCACACTTCCATAAATATGGTCTCACGCATGCTGCTGTTTTTGACTTGTTTTAATGTAAATTTGGGAGACATAAATGGCCACGTTGGAAGCATAAACATCATCTCATTGAAGTCCCATGCATGCTGAACGTGGTTCATTAAAATTCCAGCACATGTGCTTTTGTTGTTCACGAAAAGAGGCTTTGGAAGCTGAACAATCAGCTTATTAAATTGCTACCGTCCATGCCTTTTAATGATGCCAATGCATGCTCCAACAAAGCATTAAATTCGGCAGACAAAGTGTGCTGCACATTAAGGCATTAAATGGACGCCCCATGCTTCTCCAACAAGGCATTAATTGATGTTCCAGGTTGCTGCTCATTAAAGGTGCCGTCCATGCTTCCAACAACTCATTAATTCGGCCATGAGGAAGAGTGAAAAGGCTCCTTATTAATGTTAGCCGAAAATCCCCTAGAGAACACCAAAGTTCAGCAGCCTTTAATACCCTCTTCATGCCGTCCAATGTATTGAAACCTGCAGCAAATTAATTAACCCATTAGTTAATTTAAATCAGCACATTAATTGGGGCAATTAGACACCATAAATTCGGCAGCCCTTTAGACACATTAAAAACATGTTTCAACTAGAACAAATTACATAGCTTGCATTAAATTCGGCTGAAACAAGACAACCTTAAAACAGCATTTATTCTTGACAAATTAATTACTTGTATTTAAAAGAGCATAATAAACATTATGAATTAAATCCAGACTCATTTATTTAGTTAATTAACTTGGGCTAATTTTTGACTAACTAAACTACTTTAATTTATTTAAAATAAATGCAATCAGCTTATAAAGCTGGAACGAGCGCCAATAAATATGCAAATCATTGGTGCACCGGGCGTGCCCGTATCACGAGGGTAAGGATGTAGATCTCTCATCAATAGTATAGTTTTATTAGTAATGATGTATACTAATCTAGTGTGATAATTAATTAGGTGTTGACGAGCGAGAAGGTATCGTTCTCACAGTCATAAGGTGTGTAACCTTACAATAAAATCTCATAGATCTATTTTTAAATGTGATTACATGACAATGTGTTTGAAAATGATTGTGGATACCATTCATTGGTATACAATATTCAGGTATGTTTACCCCAATATTTCGTTAATTTTGCTATATGCATAAATGTGAAATAAGTATGATTATATTATGATTTTGGGGTAAATGGCATGAAAAATGAATAATATGTAAGTGCATGGGCATATGGGTGAATTTGAAAAAGGGGAAGTATTTTGGTGGTTTTACCACAATATCCGGTGACTTCGGTCACATATTTGAAATCCGGTGACTTCGGTCACATATGTGAATCTGGTGACTTCGGTCACATATTTGAAATCTGGTGACTTGGTCACAATTTTGTCTGTGGCCTTGCCACAAAATTATAAGGCGATGTGCATGTTGACTGCAAAGAATCGCCTTCGATGGTGTGTAGCGGATGGAGGGTCAATTTAGTAATCCCCACGGTGTGTTTGGTTGGTACGGGCGGTGTGTAGCGGATGGATATTTAGGTGGGCCGGGTTTGCATTTCATTATATGTTATATCCATGTGATTTTTTTTAAAATGATTATTATTTGATCTGTTATGAAAAGGGGCTTATAGCTAATCATGACTTAAATGGGCCTATGATTATATATGTTATAAATGGGCTTGAAAGGCTATGATCAAATGGGCTTTTTAATGTATGTGTTACACATTGAGTTTATAACTCACCCCTTTTGTGGGATAACTTTTCAGATGATTCGTAGTGCGATGGATCGGGTCAGCAAGGATTTCGAGGTGGCCAACGCTCAAATAAAGTATCTTGGAAATTTTCCTACTTAAACTTATTAAATTAATTTTTATTATTTAGAATTTATTATGGGTTTTGCTATTTTTATGTAATAAGGCCACTATGAACTATTTTTTTTAATTTTGTGTTTGGGTTTATTTTCTGCCATGGACAATTATCAATTAAATAACTAAATAGTTTTCGATAAATACTTTAAAAAATGTTTTTGACACTAATATATATATATATATGTTTTAAAGTAATAAATAAATTTTTCATTACGTTTGGTTTTCTGTTAACTTATTAATTTCTCTTAAAAATAATGTTTTAAGAAGATATAAATTTACTTTACAATTTGATTTCAACCCGATCCTTAACTTAATCTATTTTTTTCAAAATCATCAAGTTTTTCTTAAACAAAGCGAGAATTTGTTAAAGTTTTACTCGAGGAACATATCAAATTCGGTCAGGCTTTTTGGGCCGAGTTTGGGGTGTTTCAACTTGGTATCAAAGCCCAGTTTTAAACTCTCGGCCTTGGGTTTTGAAGCCCACAATATTTAAATTTATATACGAACCAAATTCATATATTAATTCTCATTATGTGTACAACATCCTTGTACATATAATATATTTAATATTTGATTGCCCAATTAAATTAATTCTTTAATTAATTTAATTCATGTGACAATCAAACACAATACCAACTATGTTTCATTCCGTTCATTTCAACCATAGGGTGTGACCCTGTAGGTTCTTGTAACGTTAGCAGTAATACTAGAACGATTCTAATGTCACAAACAATGAGTGGCATCTAGCAATGCATCATTGCTACCTAAGTTACAAGAAGTCATGATTCGACATAACTTTTTGTGATTAACTTTTCATGCATTAATCCTTAAGTCCTTTATCTCTAGAATAGATACAAGTCATGGAATAGTCACACTTGTATAGTCCATTCCATGTTTCTTGATATCTTGAGTAGACTATGATATATAAATTAGTATGACATCTCATGTCAATTTATTTGAGCATGGCCATGCATTTCTAGTCTCACTCAATCAAGTGGCCTAAGATATTACTCCAATTATGTGGGAGGGACTTATCCTATATTGATCAACAATATCCCTCTACATAGATTATGGTATATCAAACATCAGCCTTTATAAAACAACTAGTTACGGTGTACATTTGACTTATCAAAATATACGACTCACGATGTTGGGATAATGATTATCTCAAGTCTAAGGATCATATACATATTAATCACTATGAGTAATGTTGTGACAATTACATAATAATCCAAGAAACATACTCATAGTGGGTCAGTCCAATATGATGTTCTCTAACACACATATTCATGCATTGATTTTGACACTCCATATCAATGACAACTCTTTATCATCAATCAACTACATGTTAGTCTTAATGCATTATTGTTGTCTTAGTCAACAATAATACTTGACTAAGGATATTTTAAGAATAATCATAATATTCTCAGGACATTATTATAAAACAGTTTATTTGTACACACAGAAGGAAAAATTAAAATAATAATGACAACGCTTTATATTAATAAATATGGTAAATCAAGTATGTTATTACAACCATCTCATGATTGATCTTTGGGCATACTTTTACACAATGATGCTAGGGTAGTAGTTAAATTTCACAAGAAACTATTCTCCCAATTCGGGACACCTAGAGCCATCATTAGTGATAGGGGTACTCATTTCTGTAATACACAATTTGAAAAAGTTCTAAAGAAATATGGAGTATGCCACAGAACAGCCACCCCATATCATCCTCAAACTAGTGGGCAAGTTGAGGTAGCAAACCGAGAGCTTAAGCACATTCTAGAAAAAACGGTTGAATCAAATAGGAAAGATTGGGCAATTAAAGTAAATGATGCTTTATGGGCCTACAGAACAGCATTCAAAACACCCCTAGGGACATCCCCATACAAGCTTGTATACAGGAAAAGTTGTCATCTACCATTCGAGGTAGAACACAAAGCTTTTTGGGCAACAAATTTTTGAATTCTAACCTTAAAATTGCAGGAAAGAGAAGAATGATGCAGATGAACGAGCTGGATCAATGGAGAACGGAAGCCTATGAGAACACAAAACTATACAAGGAAGCAATAAAGCGACACCACGATGCTCGTCTCAAGCGATTGAAACAATTCAAAGTAGGAGACCTGGTCTTACTATACAATTCAAGGCTTAAACTATTCCCTGAAAATCAAGTCAAGATGGTCAAGCCCATTCATGATCAAAACAATCTTTCTATACGGCACCATTGAGGTAACTCATCCCACAAAAGGCACATTCAAGGTAAATGGTCACCGGCTTAAAATTTATAATGGTGCAGATTCTGGAGATATGAGAGAGGAGCTTCTGCTCCATGAACCCTCCTTTAGAATCGAAAACAGGGAAAGTCTAGCTTAAGACTATAAACAAACGCTTCTCGGGAGGCAACCCAAGTGCTAACACACTAACATTGAACTTTGTCTTTCTAAAATTTTTCTAAAATGATCTAACAAAATTGCAGGATTGTTAACACAGACTTGAACATGGGCGTGCTAATGACCGTGTATAAGACAGGGGACACACCACGGGCATGGCCGGATCAGTGCACAAATAGGGAAAAATTCTTTTCAACAAACACGGGCTGTGATATCAGACATGCCCGTGCTTTTCAACCGTGCGAGGTTATAGACTTGTCAAGCATGGGCTATACACAGTCGTGCCCCACGACCGTGTGAAGCTACTGACTTATTAAGCACGGGTAGAACACAGTCGTACCCTACGACCGTGTGGACATACTGACTTATCGAGCATAGGATACACATGCCCGTTCGACCCAACCGTGTGAATCAAAACACGAGAGTGGCAACTTCAACACGACCGTGGAAAATCCACCTGAATGCGCCTAAAACCCAAAATCGCAAAAAGCACGGACAAATTAAAAATGACACAGGCGTGGCGATTGACCGTGCCCCAGCCCCTATATATAAGTCTAACCGTCATCCCCCAATTTCAAACCCTAAAAATCTAAATTTCTAAAACCTTTTCTCCTCCAATCTAGCTACACAATGGTTCCCTCCACCCAGAAACACCTCCCTTCACCATTTTCATCCTAAAAAAAAAAACCACCCACAAACCTTGCACACGCCCGCACCACAGCCATGCTCATGAACACCACACTTCTGCCACAACCATGTTCGCAACATAGTAATCACACCACTATCGTGCTCCGCCTGTGCTCCCACCGTGATCAATCCTTCTACACCGTACTTGGTTCTCTTTTCTTGACTTAAATAGTTGATAATAACTTTACTTTCATATTTTGTTAGCATTGAATTATTATTTTTAGGAATCTTGCTCAAAAATTTAGGCTCCATGAATTGGTTGTTATTTCATGAGCATGAGTAGGGATAAACTATTGCATTTTAAGGATTCACAAGGTTGATGCATTTCTTTGCTCACTAATGATTTATGCTGATTAATGTTCTAAATTTTTAGAATTTTCATGATTTAATTTTGGCTATATTATTGTTGAAAACCTATTTTATAGTTCATTACAAATTTCAGTCACCATGTCAACATCTCGAATTAAACAATCAGCCCCAAGCAAGAAAAGAAAAGGGGCCGGATCATCATCCACAAGCGCTTCTACCGAGTTCTGACACCCATTCCTCAGATTCCCTCAAGCAACTCAAGAAGAACGATACAAAGCATTTCGAGATAGACCCCTCGGACCAGTAGATGCATCGATTGGGATGCCCTGCAACAAGTCAGACTCACTAGAGATGTTCGAGCTCTCATCTCAACGGAACCATGGAAGCAATTTTTTGCGATCGTAGAACCCACATACTTGGAACTCATCTCAAGTTCTGTGCCACATTCACCCTACAGACAATAATGACACAATTTGACGATACCGGCACAATTAAATTTTGCCTAGGGGCACAGTACGTCAACTAAGCGTACCTCAATTCGGATCGACACTCAGACTCTATACGTCAGAATTTATAGAAGAAAATCCACTTTCCGAGTTAAACAGAGAACTCCACTGCACCCCTATCTCATGTTGCCACAACTTACAACCCACTAAACGTGACTACAACCCTAGTCACTCCAAAGCGACTGCCCTTCTTCTACCTCTCAGGTATCTTCATGCTATTCTCGCTCATACTATTACAGGTCGCAAAGAAAGCACCAGTGCCGTCAACAAACAAGATGTTTATTTCTTATAATGCATGTTCGAAGGATATGTTTTCGATGTGGCATATTTTATTGCATGCATAATGCAGCACCAAACCTATCAGCACAGGAAAGGAATCTTGTCAATGGGGCCTTACATCATGAGACTAGCCCCACATTTCGATCTTCTTAACACCGACAATCAGATTGCCTACCTCACACTGATAGGGAACATGGCACCTCAAGGCATCCAGATGATGCTCCACATGAAGATGATCAAGCACCGTCGAGGCACTGATCCCCTCAATACAAACTAGCCACAAACGAGGAGGTGCCTGAGGACATTACTAATGATGTCCCAACAGTCCCAAGCTAGCAGCCATCCTATCCAGTAGCTTCGATGGAAGATATCTCTGCACACCTCACACGCTTCGAAAGCGATCGCACCTAGCAGCTTTCATCGACATTTGCTTGACATTTTGATGGGATCGAGGCTACCCTTCAGCAAATCTGCCATCACTTTCATATATCACCACCGACACCTCCACAGGATCTAGTTGACGATGAAGACCTCTGAATCCTCACTTTCATATATCTGTCATTTACTTCCTTTATTTTAAAACTTTTTATTTGATGTTGCATTTAAATTTGAACTTTTACTAGTATTACATTTTTTCTCATTTACCATTGGCTATCTAATTTCTTAAGAATCCCTAACCAATTATATACTACAAGATCATTAACAAAGTAACTTTGCAGAATTACACACCTCACACACACAAACTCCAGGATTATCTAGATTTCAGGGAGTATTACTTTCCCCACTTCTCTTTTTGATTTGGCATCTAATTATCATTATCTATCTTTGTACATTGAGGGCAATGTACATCTTAAGTGTGGGGGTATAGTGCCTAACTTTTTGCATAATTCTCAAAACCCTGAATTTAATCTTGATCTTAAGTATTTTTCTCATATTACTAATTAGGGTGAAATTTCTAATAATTTATGATTTTTATTGATATGTTTTAGAGTAAGTCATAGTTAATTGTGCATTGATGATTAAATTTGAAGAATACTAGGGAATCGAGCATGATAAGTCTACTTTTTAAAAATTAAAAATTGATAGGTTGTTGAATCGAATTTGAGTATCACCTTGAAGTTCAAAATTTATAAGGATTGATTCAAAAACACCCATAATTTTTGTGAGATTTTGAGCCTTATAGATCATATATTCTTTTTCATGCTCACTTTATTAACTATGAGTGTGTCAACTTTGAACTGTTATTCTAGAACTTGCCTCGTTTATACATGTCGAGACCACATTAATGATTTGATATACAAAGATGATAAAGGCACCTAGGATTTAACCCACTTACTCAATAAAAAGCCTACCTTTACAAATTAACCCCTAGTGAACCCTGTTGAATCCTAACAACCTTCTTATTATTGAATTACCCGTTTAATATTAACCCAAAATCCCTTTGTATTTGTTATCAACATTCTTTTGACTACCCCTCTATCAAGAATTGATTTGATCAGTTGCTGAATTAGGTTATTTCAATTATCAAAGTCCCTTCTATTATGTTTTACTTAGTTTGTTCTTAAAAAAAAATCCAAGTTTATTAAATATTAGTAGTATATAAAAGAGCTTAGAGCATTTAAACTCCAATTGTTGAAGAAAAAGCTCGTATTAAAGTATAATAAAATTTTAAGTGATGAAAATACTCTTTATTATAGAGTAATTATCAATAGTGGTATTATTAGTTTTCATTCGATGTAAATATTTATATTTAATTCATTATTTTTAGATTAGGTAATTAGTCAATTTGATCTCGATTCTAACCCTTTAATTCAGCCTGTACCCACACCCTTAACCTTAGACCCTTTACAACCCTGATAAAGACCTTTTGATCTGTGTATCATCTTATATGCAGTGGTGGTGATTTAATTTTCAGGCAAGCCTATGGGATTAACTTTTCAGGTTCGACTTAGAGTGCTTATTCTTGAACCTTAAACACTTCGAGTGATTTGAGTGAATCTTTTGTGAGGATGTCAATCCTTGTCGGTTTTGAATAAAAGGTAATTACTTAGATAAGGGGAGACACCTATGTTTTCGTACTACTACAAAGGTATGACTTATCTTGATTGAATCTTTAGGGTTCTTTGAGTTGAATTATCCATGTATAAATTATCTATGAATTATGATAAGAGATTGTCAATAGGAATTATGAATTATGGAAAGTTCGTTTTAATTATAAGTTGAGAATTTTGCTTGAGGACAAGCAAAAGCTTAAGTGTGGGGGTATTTAATAAACCGTAAAAGTAACATATTTTAATCCCATATTTAGTATGCTTTTGGATGAATTATCCTTGATTTATGTAAAAAGTTGCTCTTAATCCTTTCTTTTCATGTCTTATACCCAGGAAAGCACCTAAGGATAAAAAGAACGTAAAACGAGCTTAAAACAAACTAAATTAGGCCAACCTAAGAATTCGATAGGGCTTGGCCCAAAGCCCACACGACCATGCCTCACCGATTACCTAGAGCACTGCCTCAACTCCATCACACACGGTCATGCATCATCCATTTAACACACACAGACGTGCCTAGTGATTTACACGGCCGTGCCCAAAATGACAGAATCAAGGCACAGCCTAACCTCGAATTGCACGGGCGTGTGCCATGGGCATACCCCAATCGACAGACCCAAAGCACGGCCTAAACCCCGATTCACATGGCTGAGCCTCAATCAATAGAATAGAGGCACAGCCTAAAAGATGACTTACACAGGCGTGCCCTGGCCGTGCCCCTGCCACGGGAATGAGTAATTTTACTCGAAATTGGATGCTTTAAGCCAAAGAAACATACTCCTAAGTCTACTTAAACACTCTAATAGTAATTCTACTTGAAAGAGATACTTAGGAGCCAAGTAAAGCATCTCAAAAGCCTATATAAACAACCCAAGGCAGACATTGAAGGGACAGCTTTTTGGCAAAGGCTTTTGTCAAAGCTTTCATTGAATCACTTGAAGATAGACAGTTGATCCATCTCAAGAAGTCAAAACTCTATTCAAGACAGAGGATCTCTCCTTCAATTCCTTCAGAGGTTTTAGGGATTTCTTATGTTTTGTTTTATCTTTTCTCTTGAGATGTTTTCTTATTTAGTTATGAACTAAACCCTTTAGATACCTGAAGGGAATGAAATCTATGATGGATTTTGTAATTTGATTTCTAAATTATATGATAAGTACTTAGTTTGTTCTTAATTATGTTGCTTAATTTAATCTGATGTGCTTAGGTGGAGGAGAAATAGACCCTACCTAAGAGTAGATCTAACATAATTGAGCGGAGTTGATCGGGCGCCTAGAGATAGGGTTACGAGATTTTGCTGGATTAGGGTGAAACCTAATATGGGAATCCATTGATCGATTTACTGCTTCCTTAGGGGGTTATTATAAGAGAATGGGAGTTCCACTAATTAACCTAAGGTTAGATGTTACTCACCTCAAAAGAGGGTTTAATATAGGTTAAGGAGTCTCACGGATCAAGCTAAGTAAAGAAATCATATGGTTTGGGGAATAAATAATAAGAGAAGTCATAGGTGGATTCTTCCTGAGGGTATCGTTTTCATCAACTGAGTTTTCCTAAAGTCTTTCTCCAATTCGTTCTTTTGTCTTTGCATTTAGTTTAAGTATTTCATTAGTTTTAATAAATTAATCACTCCATATTTCAGGCTAAATAATAGAAAGAAAGTGAGTAGTAGTACTTTTAGGTTCCCTTGGGTTCGATAAGATATTATTGCCTAAACTATACTACTGTTAGATAGGTGCACTTGCCTCTATCATTGTCATAGTTAGTCTACAGGTTTGATCATTCTTTATAAATATTAAAACTCGACTGTTTGACACGATCAAGTTTTTCCTTATAATTTTTGTACTTCAAGGTGATACTCAAATTCGGTTCAACAACCTATCAATTTTTAATTTTTAGAAAGTAGACTTATCATCCTCGATTCTCTAGTATTCTTCAAATTTAATCATCAAATGCACAATTATCTATGACTTACTCTAAAACATATCAATAAAAATCATAAATTATTAGAAATTTCACCCTAATTAGTAATATGAGAAAAATACTTAAGATCAAGATTAAATTCAGGGTTTTGAGAATTATGCAAAAAGTTAAGCAACAACATTTTATACAACCATTCATCATTCGCAACCAAAGTGTCCCTTAAATAGGTCAATGAGACCTTAATCATGCTTTAGAGTAAGGTCGAGACTAAACCAAACACATACAGAATTCCTCAAAATTTTAAACTTTTCTAAGTTATGCAAGACACATGCTCGTGTGGGCAGGCTGTGTGTCTTCCACGAGCATCAAACACTCCTATGTGTCTTAGCCGTGCAAAGTCTAAGCCTGTATACTGACTTTTCCAGATGACCACTAGCATGCCCGTGTACCATGGCCTTGTGCTCCTAGGCCATATACTGACTAAACCACATGGCTACCAGGCATGTTCGTGTACCAAGGCCGTGTACACTTAATTAACTATTGACTTAGTCCCACGGTCACTAGGCATGCCTGTATGCCACAACCGTGTGACAAAATAGACCATTTGAAAGGCCAAAATGCAACCACTTTAGGGTCTTACCTACAAGCAAAATACCAATTCAACTTATGTACAATTAATCACCAAAAACATGTTAAGATAACCATTCAATCTCTACATTCAAATCCAATTCTATTCATGCCAAATTACAAGACTAAAACTCATGTAAACACAAGCATAATTCATCCATACTTACCTTTCATGAGCTCATTCTTTTGATCAATCAAACATGTTCATGGTGCATTCTTATGCCTACCAAATCTTTAACCAATTCATAAGCTATCTAGCCATGCCAAAACATACATCATATATCATCTTCATAAAGGCAAAATATCAACATATATTTAGCCACAGCACATGGCTAAGATCACATCTCATTCTTAACCAAATATCTAGCCTTTACATGTAATATCTAGCTATATACATTTTCAAAATGTACCAAAATGAGCTTGAGTAGTGTGATGATGATCCTCGACGGTCTTCGAGCCTTCAATAGCTTTGATGATCTATAAAATAGAGAAAACACACACAGGGTAAGCTTTCAAAAGCTTAGCAAGTAATCTACAAATAAACTTAACTTAAAATACACATAGCATATGCATCTCTCATAAAGTTTGGTTCAATTATATAGCCATAACTTCTCACATTTTTCATCTCATCATAACATATGAACATAGCTCATATAGCCTAATTTTTCATAGATGTGTACTTAATAAACGTACCTAAAATAGATTTACAATTCACATGACATTTCATGTCACAGACTAGCCCATTGAACTGTTCAGAATCTAATAGGATACTCAGAAAGCATTGGAATAATCGTACAATGCCAACCTCTCGGACGAGGTCTTACATGTATTTAGATATCAATGCCACTGTCCCAGACAGGGTCTTACAAGAATCAATACGATTCCAATGTCCCAGACATGGTCTCACACATAAATCTTGTATCGATGCCAATGTCCCAAATGTGGTCTTACAAAAAATCTCAAATCAACGCCAACGTCCCAGACGTGGTCTTATATGATAAAATGGAATAGATACCTATGTCATGACATAGCTAATCCTATCTATTCCTAGGTTCGTACGGGACTTCTCGAACATTATCACTATGTCGATCTTATCTCGAAATTCATGTGCACATCACCTCATAAACATTCATCATTATCAATAATCACATGAACATACATATTTCAATACAAATACGTTTAATTGCATAATGATTTACCTCAAGTTCGATTTAACGAGGAATGGATACGGCTACTCAATTACTTTTGCTTTCTCGTGATCTAAGTTCGATTTCTTCAGTTCTTGATCTATTCATGTTCAAATGTAATCTATTTATTCACTAATTCATTCAATTTAATCCAAATACACATATTTAGGGCAATTTTCACCTTTTATCAATTTAGTCCATTTTTCTCAAAACATCAAATATACAAAATTTGTTCACACACATGCATAGCTAAAATTCTCTAGGGACCATACAAGTCCATATTTTCTATCAATTTCACAATTTAGTTCCTTAAATTGCTATTTTCTTAATTTAGCCCTAATTAGCTAAATTTATCAAAATTTCAAGAACAACACATCATCAAACACATATCTCTCATTTAACACCAAAACTCATCACAAAGCTCACCATTTCATCAATGGTACATTTCATAAACATCATCAATACACAAAATCGAGACATAGGTTTTGAAGCATTTGAAACAACGATTATGAAAACATATAAATTATTAAAAATCGACCGAAAACATACCTTGAATTTAAGCCCTCAAATGGCTGAATCTTAACTTGTATATTTTCTTCTTTTTCTTAGCTAAATTTCGGCACAAAAAGATGATAACCATCATCTTTCATATGTTTGCTTTATTTAATATACATATTAATGCCATTTTACAATATTATCCCTATTACAAAACATTTATAACATATAAACATAAGGCCATTATTGACTTTTAATCATCCACTAAGTAATTATTGGCTTGTTTGCCTCATAAGGCCTCTTCCTTTAAAAGCCACAACATATGATTGCTTTAACATATAACATGCAAATTTCACATTTAATACAATTCAATCCTTTTGTCAAGTTAAACACTCAGATGAACAAATTAACTTACAAAAATTTAACACATGCTTAATAACTCATCAATGGCATAGAAAATAATATTAAAATATTTCACTGACTCGGATTTGTGGTCCCAAAACCACTGTTCCAACTAGGGTGTAAATCAGACTGTTATAATTCTCCCCCTAGGGATTTTCGTCCCCAAAAATCTTACTGTTAAACAGATTCGAATATTGTGGCCTCATTGAATCTTCAAGCTCCCACATAGCCTCTTCTATTTCGTGTCGATTCCATAGTACTTTCACTAACAGAACTTTCTTGTTTCTCAACTCTTTCACTTCACGAGCTAAGATACGAACTGGTTCCTCTTCATACGTCATATCAGTTTGAATTCTAATTTCAGATGGGGCAATTACATGTGAAGGATTGGATCGATATCTACGGAGCATCGAAACATGGAATACATTGTGTATCTTTTCTAGCTAAGTGGGCAACCTTAATCTATATGCAACAGGCCCAACACGTTCAATAATTTCATACTGCCCTATGAACCTCAGACTCAACTTGCCTTTACGTTTGAAACGAAGTACTTTTTTCCACGGAGACACTTTCAGAAACACTTTGTCACCGATTTCAAATTTTATATCTTTTCGCTTCAAGACCGCATAAGACTTCTGACGGTCAGATGTTGATTTCAGACTATCACAGATTACTTTCACTTTCTGTTCAGTATCTTTTATCAAATCAACCCTGTGTAACTTGTTTTCACAAAGCTCAGTCCAATACAGAGGTGCATGACATTTACGTCCGCACAAAGCTTCATAAGGTGCCATTTTGATGCTTAACTTATAACTATTATTATAAACAAATTCAACCAATGGCAGGTACTATTCCTACGTACCATCAAATTTAAGAATGCGGCATCTCAACATATCCTCAAGAATCTGAATGATCCGCTCGGATTGACCATCCGTTTGCAGATGAAAAGCTGTACTGAATTCAGTTTCGTGCCTAAAGCTTCTTGCAACTTCTTCTAGAATCTTGATGTAAATCTCGGATCTCTATCTGACACAATGGATAGTGGCACCCCATGCAATCTTACAATATCAGAAATGTAAACCTCGGCTAGTCTATCACGTGACTAATCAGATCGTACCACAATAAAATGGGTAGATTTTGTTAATCGATCAACTACGACCCATATCACATCTTTCTTTCTCGGAGTCAGGGAAAACTAGAAACAAAGTCCATTGTCACTCTATCCCATGTCCACTCGGGAATTAGAATTGGTTGTAGCAAACCAGACGGAACCTGATGTTTAGCTTTAACTTGCTAATAGACTGAACATTTCGATACAAAATAAGAAATATCTCACTTCATACCAGACCACCAATAGTGTTGTTTCATATCATGATACATCTTTGTACTACTCGGATGAACAAATAAACGACTGGTATGTGCTTCATTTAAAATCAACTGAATCAACTCTAGATTTCTTAGAACACAGATACAATCTTGAAATCTTAAGCAATCATCAACAACTCTAAATTCAAAATCAGGATTCAAATTACATTGAGCTCATTTGGCTAACAACTCATTATCAAATTTCTGAGCATCACATATATGCTGTATAAACAATGTTTTTGCTTTTAATTCAGCTATCACAAAACTATCATCAGACAAATCTAACTGAGCATTCAAAGCACATAGTGCAAATAATGATTTTCGACTCAGTGCATCAGCAACAACATTTACTTTACTCGGATGATAATCTATCACCAGCTCATAATCTGTAACACCCCAAACTCGGTCTATGCGTTAAGACGAGATTTGGTTTGTTACATAGATCTAACTATCTTAAAGATTAAGGTGAATCAGAAATTACAAAATCATTTTAAAAATAAAGTTTAATTAAAACCAAGAGAACAATTTAAGTTTGATGCATAAGAGAAAGCATTAGTTGGAAATATTATTATTATTTAATATTAAATTGTCAAAACCCAAAAGTAATTTTTTAATAAAAGTTAAAAGTATTTAAAATTAAGAATAGATAAGGTATCTCATATGTTTGAAAAGCCAAAGTAATTTAAGAAAACATTATAGGATAAACATAAGCCCATATTAATAGTCCAAAACATAATTTAAATCCATCCACACATAAAATCCATAAAACATTAATAGAGGCCTTATTACATCATACCCAAAATAGCAATTTAAAGAAAATACTTATTAAAAGTTCAAAGTTTATTTAACCCATGTTTGCGGATGGCTCGCACGAAGTCATCCTCGGCCCAAGTCCACGTCAATTTCCATTACCTGAGAGGAAAAATTTGAGGGTGTGAGTTACTCAGAACTCAGTGTATAACTTACTTACTCTATCCACTGGGCCAGATCATCAAGTCATAAATATTGGGCTTGAGCCCATTAATAGATTTAGCAAAAAAATAATGTGATACATGCAAAATGAAATTTCCCACCCAAACTTAATTTCCATCCGCTACACACCACCCGTACCATCCATCACACCTATGGGGATCAAGTCAACCCACCCCGTCAATACACCAATCGTAGGCATTTAGCCATTTTATATTTGTGGCAGAGCTACCGAACTAGATTGTGACAAAGTCACCGAACTAGAGTCATTGAGCCATTAAAATATTTGTGGCAGAGCCACCGAACTAGAGGCAATCAGCCATTTAATTATTTTGTGGCAAAACCACCGAACTAGATTTTGGCAACAGGCCTTTCTTCTCTTCATCATTTATCCCAACCCATGCAACATGTATGCATAATAGTCTATGTACATATGAAAATTTGCAAAAATTCCCAATTTACGTGTGATTCAAAATTTCAGGTTTTTATTAAGGCCCATAATACAAAATATCATTTAGCCAATTTAACAATCTTGCAACTTTGGCCCATTTAACGATCTAGCAGGGATTTCGACCCATTTAATGATCTAGCAGGGATTTCGGCCCATTTAACGATCTAGCGGGGATTTCGGCCCATTTAATGATCTAGCATACTTTTTGGCCCATTTTACGATCTAGCAGGGATTTCGGCCCATTTAACGATCTAGCAGGGATTTCGGCCCATTTAACGATCTAGCAGGGATTTCGGCCCATTTAACTATCTAGCATACTTTTTGGCCCATTTTACACATGAGACATAAAATTTACCTTTTACCAATTAACTCATCGAGGGCGTTTTTGTAATTTTCACTATTTTAACCATTTTCATGTAATTTCACCAAAAATACCAATTATTTCGTAATGTACCGATTTTGTTGTTTTTATGATTTTGCTCAATACTACGGTATGACATCTAACCCGAGATAAGTGTGAAGTTACACACCTTGATATCGTGAGTACTAAACCTTCCCACTCGTCAACACCTAAACGTAACACGAACCATTAGAACACTTTCATTTATTAAAAATATACTATTGATAAACGATCTAAATCTTTACCCTTTTGATTTTGAACCACTTCTATTTTTGGTTTCTCCTCGATTGTTGATTCATTGCTCGATGAGAATCCACGAACGTACAAAGGCTCGGGAGTACGAATAACCTCAAACAATTGATTCTCCTCGGTTGAAGCTCCACAACCCGGTGGAAAATCTCAGATTCTCGAAACAGCCCTTCGTTTATAATTAGAGGGATTAACGGAACCACCCCTCTTTTGAAGACTATGGACTGCCCTTTTTTGCCCTATCTTGAATGTCTCTAATGACATAAGATCATTAGTCCGACTATAAAATATCGAAATATAGCTAACGATTTATAAGATTTGAGATTTGGATTACCATGATTTTCTTCGTTCCTCGAGAAACAATCGAGCGATTATGTCCCTAAAATGAAATTGATTAATAACTAACTATACTAATATAATGAATAAGAATCCTTAAAATAAAATCTCCTTACCTTGATTCTTGAAATCAATTCCAAAGTTCCAAAAATACTCAAGATCACCTTGAGTTTCTACCCTCCAAAATCTCACTAATGTCCACGATTGGAAAGATAATTGAGTAAGAAGAATTCAATTATGATTAAAGGAAATCGGTTGTGATCAAAGAAAATGGAAGAAATTTTGGCACAAGAATAAGTTAACATTCGGCCATGGATGAAAGAATTGGAGAAAATTTTAATGAAGAAGAAAATGAAGAATAGGGAAATAGAAGTAATATAATTCAGTTTCAAGAGAGAAAGAGGGAAAGAAAAGAGAAGAAAAGGGTACTTAGTTTAGAAGAAAATGCATTCAGCAGAGGAGAAGAAAATGAGAAAATGAAAAGAAGAAAGATACTTGTTTGCCTTAGTACTTTCGGTCACAATGAGAAGGAAAGATTTGGGAGAGAAAAATTTCAAAACCAAAATGGTCACAATAGAATGGCTCAAAAAAAAGAATTATTTACCCAAGTATGTTGGCAATATTTCGGCTAGAGAGAATATAGGTGAAGGGAAAAGATATTTTTGCTAAGAAATGACCAAATGAAAGTGTTCTCCTAACATCCAAGCTTACCATCCCCTCAACCAAAACCGGCCATCCCCCCTAGCCTCAATGCCGTCCAAATACAATGGTCAAAAGGCCATTAGGAAGTTTCCAAAACATCTTCCTACACTTAAGCCTTTTTTCCCTCCTTTTTCCTTAAGTTGAAGAAACATAATCCCCCAATTCAAGCCCTTATATTTAGCTTTCCAAAACCTTAATCTTCTTACCAAATAAAAATAATCCAACTCATCCTAACCTTATCTCCTTGCCGACACATGCATAGGCTAAAGCAAAAAAATAAAAATTCCTAATTGCATGCTAGGTGATTCGAACTCCTTCCCTCATGTCCAACTCATGGCGCCATCACCACTTTGTCACTAGCTCATCTTATGCAATCTTTTTGTACTTAATTAATTTAGGTCTCAAGATCACCAAATTTCTTTACTCTAAAATACACTTAACTAATATTTTTATTCTAACTCCAAGTAAACCCGAACTAACATTTAGCAACATAATGATACTCAAATATTTAGGATGTTACAATTCTACCCCCTTAAAAGAAAATTTCGTCCTCAAAATTTACCTGATTAAAAGAGGTGAGGATATTGTTGCCGAATTGCATCCTCAGGCTCCCACGTAGCTTCCTCCGCTTTGTGATTATGCCATAAAACTTTGACCAATGGCACAGTCTTCTTTCTTAGCACTTTAACATCCCGATCTATAATTTCCACTAGTTCTTTTTCAAAAGACAAGTCTGAATTTAATTCCATTTCCTCTACCGGTACTATATGAGATGGATCCGATCTATAGCGTCTCAGCATGGAAACATGGAAAACATTATGAATTTGACTCAACTCCGGAGGAAATTCAATTTGATAAGCCACTGGACCAACATGCTTCGTCACACGATATGGCCCAATGAACCTAGGGCTCAACTTGCCCTTCTTTCCAAATCTGAAAATTTTCTTCCAAGGTGAGACCTTCAGGAAGACCTGCTCTCCCACAGTAAACTCGATATCCTTTCGCTTCAGGTCTGCATATGACTTCTGTCTATCCGAAGCTTCCTTTAACCGTGCTCGAATAACTTTTACCTTTTCCTCTGTTTCAGATATCATTTCAGGACCCAACATCTACCCTTCGCCCAATTCAGTCCAACAAGTAGGAGTACGGCACCTACGACCATACAATGCCTCATAGGGTGCCATCTGAATGCTAGACTGATAGCTATTGTTATACACGAATTCTGCCAATGGTAGAAAATCCTCCCAACTACCTCTGAAGTCGATCACACATCCCCTTAACATGTCTTCCAATATCTGAATTGCTCTTTTCAACTGACCATCAGACTAAGGATGAAAAGCCGTACTGAAATTCAACTTTGTCCCCAAGGCTTCATGCAAAGCTTTCCAAAATCGTGATGTAAATCTAAGATCCCTGTCTGGTATAATAGACACTGGTACCCCATGCAACCTCACGATTTTAGATACATACAGCTTAGCCAATTTCTGTAATGAATAATCCGTACGAACCGAAAGAAAATGAGCAGTCTTCGTCAAATGATCAACTACTACCCATACGAAATTTTTCTTAGTAGGTGTTAAAGGTAACCCACTAACAAAATCCATAGTTATTCGCTCCTATTTCCAAAGAGGAATCTTTACTGGTTGTAACAAACCTGACGGTAATTGATGCTCTGCCTTCACTTGCTGACAAGTCAAACATTTTCTTACAAACTCATAAATCTCACGCTTCAACCCTGGCCACCAATACTGTTCACGGAGATCTCGATACATCTTATTTCCTCTGGGGTGCATAACATAAGGGCTATGATGCGAGCACACCTGGGGCCTTCAACATTTTTTGAAGTGATGAGCTCGGATCGTCGAGACCAAGTGTTGTGGGGCTCATGTGCATCTTCGTTCACTTCTAAATTGAGCCGGATTAGCTCATGCCAGCTCAATTTGAGCTTATTTCAGCTCATCGAGCTGATTGCTTAAATTTATTACTTTTAATAAATTGAATTTTATTTTATTTATTTTTTCTAAAGCATTTTAATGCATCTAAAACATTTTAAAATTGGTTGAATTTAATTTGTTTTAGCTCAAATTAATTTTATTACATTTTCTTGCATGTTTTTAAGTTGTTTGAAACATGAATTAAATGTGCAGATTTTTATGGTTTAATTAGGGGCTGCTGAATTTTCAAGTGTCCTAAATGGTGTCCTTTAGTTGTCCAAACATCCCTAGATGAGTCCATTGCATGAGATTAATGTTATTCATGTGATTTGGAGTGTTTTAATATGGGTTCATGTCCTTTGTAGGTTCAACCAAACATTGGAGTGAATTAAAGAATATACATGCACCTAGGTGCATTGTACCTAGCCGAATGTATCATGAACCTTGGAGATACATGGGACGGCTGGAGGCATGCATGTTGCTACTCATTATGAACCTTCAAGACACCTTATTCAGCCAAGGATCAATGGCCCTTCAAGCTCCCCAAGGTACAGCTGAATGTACCAATCCATTAAAGAAAGGTTCATGCACATAGAGTGCATTGTATGTGGCCGAATGCTTCCATGTGCATTGGTAGATGCATGTTCTATTGGACAAGGCTTAAATGCTGCTCATTATTCATCAAAAGACATCAATTAAAGAGCATAATTAAGGCAAGGGACGTACCTGGCTGTTGCATGCATCCTTGAAGGCTTTAAAATGCATTCATCCTTCTAGAATGATGCCCCTTGACATCCCCAAAGGCTGCCCATTAACTTGGACGAATTTTTGGGCATTCATCCTTCTAGAAACCATCCATTGGAGTGCCCTTGCTGTCCAAATACAATCAGCTCACTTCCTTCTCCATTAAGGTTGCTATTGGTGTTCCCAGAAGCTGAACATGGACATGTCTTCAAGCCTTCATCTTTCAAGTGAATTCACCCACCTAGAAGCTGTCCATTTGGCTACCAATCAGCTGAATTTTGCCAAGGATTTCAATGGTTTTCTTTCTAGATTTTTCCAGCAATTTATGGCTGAAAATTAACTTAGTCATTAAGTGTTTTATGACTATTCGGTTAGCTCATATTAGCCTATAAATAGTTGCTAAATTTCATTTGTAAAAGGACAGTTTTATGAACCTTTATAAAATTTATGAACTTTTGTTCATTGAGTGAGTTTATTCTCCTCTTCTATTTCGTACAAGTTTCATAGACTTATCAAGCTCGCTTGTGGCGTCTATCACTTGTTCTTCCATTTAACTATACCTTAGGTTCTTATCATCTTTGATAACGGGTCTTTGGTCCATATCGATTTCCATCATCCACCTTAAACACATTAGAAACCGGGGTGACACATCTTTGGTCCATATCGTTTCTGTTTAAGACCTATCTTCCATTTTCCACCATCTATCTTTACCCTTTATTTTTTTTCTTTGTTAAAATCGAACCTATCACCTAAACTGACTCCTTTTCATTTCTCTAAACCTCCATTCCTAACTTATCCATTTCTTAAATATAAATTCAATTCAAAGCTTCCGCATTGCTACATATTTTCTCATAATTTTCGAAAGGCTTGTAACCTCCTCGTAGACGATCGGGCAACTCGCATACATTTTGACTCTCCCGAGGTGGAATCGTATCAGGCTACTATGTGCCTCCTGTAGAATCATTTGCCTCAATTCTGAGTCTTTAGGCATACAAACCCTTCCACGAAAACACAGTACTCCATTCAAGTTTATACCAAAATCCTCTATTTCATCCCTTTCAACCTGTTGGAATAAAAGTCCCAACTTTTTATCTGATGTCTATTTTTCTCTGATTTGTTCTAACCACAGAGGTTTCACCTGAAGTTCTACTAATAAACTACCATCCTCCTACAAACTCAAATAAGCAAACATTGCTCTCAAATCAGATACCACCTTACGACTTAACGCGTCAGCTACCACGTTAGCCTTTCCAGGATGATACTCGATTGAGAAATCATAATCCTTTAATAATTCCACCCATCTCCGTTGTCTCAAATTCAACTCCTTTTGGGTAAGGAGGTACTTAAGACTCTTGTGATCCATATAAATGATAGACTTCTCACAGTAGAGATAGTGCCTCCAAATCTTTAAAGCAAAAACCACTGTGGCTAATTCCAAATCATGAGTAGGGTAGTTTACTTCGTGCGGTCTCAACTGTCGAGAAGCATAAGCCACCACCTTTCCATTTTGCATCAGCACATAACCCAAACCCGTGTGAGACGCATCACAGTAAACAGTAAATTCCTTTCCAGCCTCCGGCTGAATCAAAACTGGTGCTTCCGTCAGAATCTTCTTCAATTTCTCAAAACTCTCTTGTTGTTTTTCAGTCCAAACATACGGTACTCCTTTCGCAATGCTTTAGTTAGGTGCGAGAATCAACGAAAACCCCTCAACAAAGTGTCTATAATAACCAGCCAATCCTAAGAAACTCCAAATTTTAGCTACCGACTTTGGTGGTTTCCAATCCAGAATAGCCTCAATCTTCCGACGATCCACCCTTATTCCTTCAGCTGATACCACATGACCCAAGAAAGTCACTTCCTTTAGCCAAAATTCACATTTACTGAATTTGGCATAAAGTTGCTTATCCTGAAGTAGCTGCAATACTATACGCAAATGTGTGTCATACTCCTCATCATTTCTTGAATAAACCAAAATGTCATCTATAAACACCACCACAAACCGGTCTAAATATGGTTGAAAGACTCGGTTCATCATGTCCATAAATGCGGCTGGTGCATTGGTTAATCCAAATGACATCACCAAAAACTCATAATGTCCATAACGAGTTCTGAATGCCGTCTTATAAATATCTGCTTCTTTCACCTTAAGCTGGTGATAACCTTATCTCAAATCAATTTTGGAGAAAACTGAAGCTCCCTTCAATTGATCAAACAAGTCATCAATTCTCGGCAAAGGATACCTATTCTTGATCGTCAATTTATTCAATTATCTGTAATCAATGCACATACGCATCGATCCATCCTTCTTCTTCACGAACAAAACTGGTGCTCCCCACGGAGACACACTCGGTCGTATAAATCCCCGATCCAGCAATTCTTGAATTTGAGCTTTAAGCTCCGCCAACTCCTTCGGTGCCATTCTATAAGGAGCAATGGACACTGGAGCCGTTCTGGGCAAAAACTCAATACCAAATTCTACTTCCCGATCTGGAGGTATACCAAAAAGTTCATCGGGAAATACATCTGGAAATTCCTTCACCATTCTCACTTCATCCACAGATAACTCTTTGGCATCCAAAGCACAAATAAAAGCTAGGAATGCTCCATACCCTTTTCGCACCAACATTTCTACCTTCAACGCCGATACCACATTTGCCAAGTAATTCCTTCGTTCACCTATCATTATTACTTCTTTATCATCCGTGGTTCTTATTGACATCCGCTTTTTAGCACAATCCAAATGCACCCGATGCTTAACCAACCAATCCATGCCCAGAATGAGATCAAATTCTCAAAAGGCAATTCCATCAAATTCGCCAAAAATACCTCCTCTTGAATTTCTAAGGGCACGTCTCTAAACAGTTTATTTACAATTACCGACTGTCCTAAAGGACTAATTACTGTCATCTCACTATTGGTAATTTTAGATTCTAAATTTAGGTTTCCAGATATGGCACTAGCAACATACGAGTGGGTAGAACCAATATCTATTAAAGCAGTAATAGGTACATCGAAGATGAAGAACATACCAGTTATTACATCAGGTGCATTGCCATCCTCGCGGCGTCTAACTGCATAGACCAATCTTGGTTGTCTTGCATCTGTGTTACCTCTAGGACCATTGCCTCGACCCGGTGCACCCTGACCACGTCCAGCCCCATTACCACCACAACCTGGTCCACGGCCTCTCGGTGGCTGCTGAGTACCTCTGGCCGACTGTGCATCAGTATTACGAACTTCCTGAGTCGTATCCGTACGTCGAGGGCAATTTCTATATTGGTGATCCATTGAACCGCATTTGTAACAAGCACCCGTTTTCCTCCAGCACTCTCTAAAATGCCTTTTTCTACATTCAGCACAATCTCGACTTTGATTATTAACTACCGGTGCTCTACCTTGAGCTGGTTCATTATTCTGAGGCCTCTTCAAAAACCTTTTTGAAGAACCCGACTGCTTTATATCTCTTTTGTTCCTAAATCTTTCTCGATTCTGATGTTCTGAGTTCTTAGCCTCTTCGGCTATCTTGGCCTTCTCCACAAGCGTCGCAAAAGTTCTAATTTGTTGTGGGGCAATCAGAACCCTCAACTCATCATTCATTCCATCCTTAAATTGCACACAACGTTCATGATCTGTTGACACTATTGTCCGAGCGTAACGACTCAAGCGTAAAAACTCAGCCTTATTCGCTGCCACTATCTTACTCCCTTGAACAAGATTCAGAAACTCCTTCCTTCGGGCGTCCACATAACTTGTTCCAACATATTTTCCTTGGAAGGCAGCTTTAAAGAATTCCCAAGTAATCAGTGCAGCCTCGGTGCCTTCTCGAATAGTAAGCCACCATTGATATGCCTCGTCTCTTAGCAAGGACACAGCTCCTTTCAGTTTCTGCTCGACAGTGCATTCCATATCATCCATAATTCGCTCCACAGCTTCGAGCCAATATTCAGCCACATTCGGAGCTACACCGAAAACTCCTTTAAAAACTTCTGCATTATTAGACTTGAGTCGTTCTGAAATCGACCCCCGAGTTGTTGGCCCAATTCTAGTTCCAGCGACCCTTTCCAAGAGTCGCAACATTGCTTGCGTCAAAGCATTGTCTTCTTCCATATGATCATGTGACCCTGTCTCACTCTCAAATGAAGCAGGTGCATCCATTTCCAGCATATGATTTGGTGCTTCAGTTGCACCTCTAACACCTCATCCTCTTCCACGGCCACGTCTATCGCGTCCACGACCACGTCCTCTAGTGCTCATGATGACTAATTCGATTTAATCTAATTACAAGTTTTATGAATCAGAAAATTGTTTCAGTGTTTATTAACGGTGTTTTATGAGATTTGAGAGATAAAGTTATTTTTCGCAATACATCCTATAGTCTCAATCTCTACGATTTTTAACATCTAAAACTAGAAGTTCTAGAGTGGTCCTATGATCATATCATCATCATAATAATTATTCAGTAATGAATACTTACTTGACTTGGTGCCGGATGCTTGTGGTGCCATACTAATCTTTAAAACATAATTGAAATAATTTCATACAGAAGTTATTTGCTGAACCCAACCACAGTCGAGTTTTGAAACTGGCTCTGATACCATTAAATGTAACACCCCAAACCCGGTCTATGCGTTAAGACGAGATTTAGTTTGTTACATAAATCGAACTATCTTAAAGATTAAGGTGAATCGAAATTTACAAAATCATTTTAAAAATAAAGTTTAATTAAAACCAAGAGAACAATTTAAGTTCGATGCATATGAGAAAGCATTAGTTGGAAATATTATTATTTAATATTAAATTGTCAAAACCCAAAAGTAATTTTTTTAATAAAAGTTAAAAGTATTTGAAAATTAAGAATAGATAAGGTATCTCATATGTTTGAAAATCCAAAGTAATTTAAGAAAACATTATAGGATAAACATAAGCCCATATTAATAGTCCAAAACATAATTTAAATCCATCCACACATAAAATCTATAAAACATTAATAGAGGCCTTATTACATCATACCCAAAATAGCAATTTAAAGAAAATACTTATTAAAAGTTCAAAGTTTATTTAACCCATGTTTGCAGTATGGCCTCCACAAAGTCATCCTCGACCCAAGTCCACGTTAATTTTCATTACCTGAGAGGAAATATTTGAGGGTGTGAGTTACTTAGAACTCAGTGTATAACTTACTCTATCCACTGGGCCAGATCATCAAGTCATAAATATTGGGCTTGAGCCCATTAATAGATTTAGCAAAAAAATAATGTGATACATGCAAAATGAAATTTCCCACCCAAACCTAATTTCCATCCGCTACACACCACCCGTACCATCCATCACACCTGTGGGGATCAAGTCAACCCACCCCGCCAATACACCAATCGTAGGCATTTAGCCATTTTATATTTGTGACAGAACCACCGAACTAGATTGTGACAAAGTCACCGAACTAGAGGCATTGAGCCATTAAAATATTTGTGGCAGAGCCACCGAACTAGAGGCAATCATCCATTTAATTATTTTGTAGCAAAGCCACCGAACTAGATTTTGGCAACAGGCCTTTCTTCTCTTCATCATTTATCCCAACCCATGCAACATGTATGCATAATAGTCTATGTACATATGAAAATTTGCAAAAATTCCCAATTTACATGTGATTCAAAATTTCAGGTTTTTATTAAGGCCCATAATACAAAATATCATTTAGCCCATTTAATAATCTTGCAACTTTGGCCCATTTAACGATCTAGCAGGGATTTCGGCCCATTTAACAATCTAGCAGGGATTTCGGCCCATTTAACGATCTAGCATACTTTTTGGCCCATTTTACAATCTAGCAGGGATTTCGGCCCATTTAACGATCTAGCAGGGATTTCGGCCCATTTAACGATCTAGCAGGGATTTCGGCCCATTTTACTATCTAGCATACTTTTTGGCCCATTTTACACATGAGACATAAAATTTACCTTTTACCAATTAACTCATCGAGGGCATTTTCGTAATTTTTACTATTTTAACCATTTTCATGTAATTTCACCAAAAATACCAATTATTTCATAATGTACCGATTTTATCATTTTTACGATTTTGCTCAATACTACGGTATGACATCTAACCCGAGATAAGTGTGAAGTTACACACCTTGATATCGTGAGTACTAAACCTTCCCGCTCGTCAACACCTAAACGTAACACGAACCATTAGAACACTTTCATTTATTAAAAATATACTATTGATAAACGATCTAAATCTTTACCCTTTTGATTTTGAACCACTTCTATTTTTGATTTCTCCTCGATTGTTGATTCGTTGCCTGATGAGAATCCACGAAGGTACAAAGGCTCGAGAGTACGAATAACCTCGAACAATTGATTCTCCTCGGTTGAAGGTCTGCAACCCGGTGGAAAATCCCGAATTCTCGAAATAGCCCTTCGTTTATAATTAGGGGGATTAACGAAACTGCCCCTCTTTCAAAGACTATGGACTGCCCTTTTCTGTCCTATCTTGAATGTCTCTAAAGACATAAGATCATTAGTCCGACTATAAAATATCGAAATATGGCTAACAATTTATAAGATTTGAGATTTGGCTTACCACGATTATCTTCGTTCCTCGAGAAACGATCGAGCGATTATGTCCCTAAAATAAAATCGATTAATAACTAACTATACTAATATAATGAATAAGAATCCTTAAAAGAAAATCTCCTTACCTTGATTCTTGAAATCGATTCCAAAGTTCCAAAAATACTCAAGATCACCTTGAGTTTCTACCCTCCAAAATCTCACTAATGTCCATGATTGGAAAGATAATTGAGTAAGAAGAATTTGGTTATGATTAAAGGAAATCGGTTGTGATCAAAGAAAATAGAAGAAATTTTGGGACAAGAATAAGTTAACATTCGGCCGTGGATGAAAGAATTGGAGAAAATTTTAATGAAGAAAAAAATGAAGAATAGGGAAATAGAAGTAATATAATTCGGTTTCAAGAGAGAAAGAGGGAAAGAAAAGAGAAGAAAAGGGTACTTAGTTTAGAAGAAAATGCATTTGGCCTAGGAGAAGAAAATGAGGAAATGAAAAGAAGAAAGATACTTGTTTGCCTTAGTACAATTTTGGGAGAGAAAACTTCAAAACCAAAATGGTCACAATAGAATGGCTCAAAAAAAAGGAAAGATTTGGCAATATTTCGCTAGAGAAAAAAAGATGTTTTTGCAAAACCAAATGAAAGGTCACAACATCCAGCTTAATGGCCTCAAAAAAATGGTCAAAAGGCTTGTTTCAAAACATCTTCCTACACTTAAGCCTTTTCCCTCCTTTTCCTTAAGTTGAAGAAACATAATCCCCAATTCAAGCCCTTATCTTTAGCTTTCCAAAACATTAATCTTCTTACCAAAATAAAAACAATCCAACTCATCCTAACCTTATCTCCTTGCCGACACATGCATAGGCTAAAGCAAAAAATAAAATTCCTAATTGCATGCTAGGTGATTCAACTCCTTTCCCTCATGTCCAACTCATGGCGCCATCACCACTTTGTCACTAGCTCATCTTATGCCATCTTTTTGTACTTAATTAATTTAAGTCTCAAGATCACCAAATTTCTTTACTCTAAAATACACTTAACTAATATTTTTATTCTAACTCCAAGTAAACCCGAACTAACATTTAGCAACATAATGATACTCGAATATTTAGGATGTTACATAATCTTTCAATAATTCTAACCACCTTCTTTGTCATAGATTCAAATCTTTCTAGGTCATCAGGTATTTCAAACTTTTATGATCTGAGAACACGTGACATTTCTCACCATATAGATAATGGCGCCAGATCTTTAATGCAAACACAATCGCAGCTAGCTCAAGATCAAGCGTCGGATAGTTCTTTTCATGAGGCTTCAATTGTCTCGAGGCATAAGCTATAACATTGCCTTCCTGCATCAAAACACATCCCAAACCGTTTAACAAAGCATCACTATATATAAAAAATTCTTTACCCGATTTTGGTTGTACTAACACTGGAGCTTCTGTTAATAAAGTTTTCAACTAATCAAAACTTTTCTAACATTTATCAAACCATTCAAATCTAACATCTTTCTGAAGTAGTCTAGTCAACGGAGTAGCTATCATTGAAAATCCTTTTGCAAATCGATGATAATAACCAGCTAAACCCAAAAAGCTATGGACTTCAGACACGTTCTTTGGAGGTTCCAATCTAGAATAGTAGAAATCTTGCTCGGATCAACTTGAATTCTAGAAGCTGACACAATATGTCCCAGAAAACTAACCTCGTGTAACCAGAACTCACATTTGCTGAATTTCGCATACAATTGCCTTTCTCTCAGAGTTTTCAAAATAATTTTCAGATGTTCAGCATGGTCATTTTCATCACGTGAATAAATCAATATGTATCTATGAACACCAAAACAAATTGATCTAGATACGATCTAAAAATTCTGTTCATCAGATCCATAAAAACAGCAAGAGCATTGGTTAGTCCAAATGTCATAACTAAAAACTCATAATGCCTGTACCTCATTCTGAAAGTAGTTTTTGGTATGTCTGAATCTTTCACTCTCAACTGGTAATATCCCGATCTCAGATCAATCTTGGAAAATACAATAGCTCCTTTTAACTGATCAAATAAGTCATCAATTCTGGGCAATGAATATTTATTCTTTATGGTCACTTTGTTCAACTAAAGATAATCAATGCACATTCTCATCATGCCATCTTTCTTTTTCACAAACAGGACAGGAGCAGCCCAAGGCGAAAAACTCGATCTAGCAAACCCTCTATCAGCCAATTCTTGCAACTGTGACTTTAACTCTTTCAACTTTGTTGGTGCCATTTTATACGGAGCTATTGAAATAGGTGTAGTACCAGAAAACAAATCTATACCAAATTCAACTTCATGTATCAGAGGCAAACCTGGTAATTCTTTAGGGAATACATCAGAAAACTCACAAATAATTGGCACTGATTCAACTTTCTTTTCAGACATTTTCAAATCAATCATATAAGCAAAATATGCCTCATATCCCTTTTTCACATATCTTTGAGCTTTCAATATCGATATCACAGTAGGAAATCCATTTAAATCATTATTCGGACATCTCAAATCAATAGTCTTTCTTTTATAGTTTCCAACAGCATCATGCAATGTCAACCAGTCCATACCCAGAATGATATCAAACTCATCAAATGGCAAAAGCATCAGATCAATAGGGAAACATATATCTCGAAACATTAACGGACAGTTCTTGCATACTTTGTCAACTAGAACACTTTTACCTAAGGGATTCGATACTTTTATAGCAAACTCAGTAGACTCTACAGGCAAAGTCTTACTGAATACTAAATTCATGCATATATACGAATGAGTAGAACCAGGGTCTATCAATGCAATCACAAAAGTATCATAAAGTGTAAAAGTACCCGTTATAACATCTGGAGATGAAGCTTCCTTAAGAGCTCGGATAGCATACGCTCTGGCAGGCACTCTAGCTTCGGATCTCACAACAGTATCTCTCACAGTTCTCTGACTACCACTGACATTTCTTACATTCTTCGAAGGTCTACCTCTCACAGGTGCATTATCAGATCTCGATTCTGAACAGTTTCTAGCTCAACAGACTCAGGGCAATCACAAATAAAATGATCAAGTGATCCACATCTAAAGCATCTGTCATTTAATCTACAACTTCTCGGATGCCTTTTTTCACAATGATTACATTTAGGGTTCTCGGATCGAACATTTCCAATACTTGCTATTGAAGTTAAGCTCATTTGTGATCTAGTTCGATTTCTATTCGAATGTCCCATATTATCTCTTGAACGACTTTGATAATCTTTGAACTTCTTCAAAGCAGACTGAAATGTTCTACTCTAAAATCTCATCACCTCTAGCTTTAGACTCAGCTTTTCTTTTATCTTTCCCGAGTGCCTCATCTTTGCACGCTCGATCAACGAGTACTAAGAACTCTTTTATTTCTAAGATCCAAACTAACAAATAGATATATTCATTAAAGCCGTCTTCGAATCTTTTGCACATTATTACTTCAGATGATATACATTCTCGGGCATACTGACTTAGTCTCACGAACTCTCGTTCGTATTCAGTAACAGTCATATAGCCCTATTTCAATTACAGAAATTCTTTCTATTTTTGATCGATGAAAC
Organism: Gossypium rotundifolium; assembly: GCA_025506655.1. Taxonomy (NCBI): domain Eukaryota; kingdom Viridiplantae; phylum Streptophyta; class Magnoliopsida; order Malvales; family Malvaceae; genus Gossypium; species Gossypium rotundifolium. Next base: position 86,645,012 of record CP106722.1, on the reverse strand, counting down.
ACTGACTAATGTATTTCTTATGAAACTCAATCTGAAAGAAATCCCATGTGACCCGTTCTTTTGGAACAACAGAAATCAGAGTTTTCCACCACTGATAAGCTGCATCTCGAGCAATGATACAAAACATTTTATGCATTCTTCCAGAGTAAGAGACATTTCATCAAATACCCAGATAGTATTTTGTAACTAGAACTCAGCCTTTTCAACATTATCATCACTAGTACCCCTGAACTCTTCAGCCCCATACTTACGGATTTTGTGAACCAGAGGCTTATTCCACATATTCAAATTTGTAGTCAGAGGCATATCAGATGTCTGAGGGGGATTAACCGGGGGCAGAGGTTGTGAAATAGTCAAGTTATTTCTTATGAATTGAGTAAACCACTCACTCATCATCTAGAAGAAGGCTTGTTTAGTTTCTCCCTTCCTGATCGCTCGAAGCCGATCTCGAATCAGAGGGCACTATCCCTTGCGTAGGAACAGCCGCATTACTTTCTACGTCATCAGCTACGACTCTTTCGGGATCCATTTCTATACAAGAAGCACATTTTACACGTCAGGGTTTATCACACTATCACAGTTTAGATATATGGCATGTGTAGCTAGACTCTGACATGCTACGTTAGTCTGAGAATCAACTAAATCATAGCTCTGATATCAACCAAATGTAACACCCTTATCCCGTATCCGTCGCCAGATTAGGGTTAAAGGTGTTACCAAACAAATCAAAAACTTTTACAACATTTTATACAACCATTCATCAACCGCAATCAAAGTGACCCTTAAATAGGTCAACGAGACCTTAATCATGCTTTAGAGTAAGGTCAAGACTAAACTAAACACATACAAAATTCCTCAAAATAATTAATCTTTTCTAATTTATGCAAGACACACGCCCGTGTGGGCAGGCCGTGTGTCTTCCATGAGCATCAGACACCCCCATGTGTCTTAGCCGTGCCAAATCTAGGCTTGTATACTAACTTTTCCACGCGGCCACAAGGCACGCCCGTGTACCATGGCCGTGTGATAAATCATAAAAGTAACATATTTTAATCTCACATTTAGCATAATTTTGGATGATTTATTCCCTGAATTGTGTAAAAAGGTGCTCTTAATCCTTTCTTTTCATGTTTTATACTTAGGAAAGCACCTAAGGATGAAAAGAATGAGAAACGAGACTGAAACGGACCAAATTGGGCCAAAGAAGAAATTGACACTACCTGGGCCCAAGACCACATGGTCGTGCCTCTCTAGTTTACTCTAACACGGCCTGGACCTGAAATAAATGGGCATGTCTCTTCAGCAGACTCAACCACGACTGAAATTGATTCACACGGGTGTGTTCTATGGCCGCTCTCTGCATGCCCAAGAGGAGTTTTACTTGAATTTAGGTACTTAGAGGCAAAGAAACACATTCCAAAGCCTATTCAAACACCCTAGTAGGAATTCCACTCATATTAGGATACTTAGGGGCCAAGTAAAGCATTCCAAGAGCCTATATAAACACCCTAAGAATAACCTTCAAGGGGCGGTTAGCTAGGCTAAGGAGCTGAGCCAGAAAGGTCAGATTTGTGGGAATCACTCGAAGATAGCTAGTTGATCCATCTCAAGAAGCCAAAATTCTACTCAAGACGGTGGATTTCTCCATCAATTCCTTTAGAGAGTTTTAGAGATTTCTTATGTTTTGTTTTATCTTTTCTTCTAAGATGTTTTCTTTTATTGTTATGAACTAAGCCCTTCAGATACTTGAAGGGGATGAAACCTAAGACGGATCTTGTTATTGTTTTCTGAACTACATGATAAATATTTGATTTGTTCTTAATTATGTGTGCTTAATTCTTGTGTTAATATTTTTGGGATATTGATTCAAGTTGAATGTGCTTAGGTGGTGGAGCAAAAGTCCCTGTCTAAGAGTAGATATAGCATAATTAAGCGGAGTTGATCGTGCGCCTAGAGATAGGGTGACGAGATTTTGCCAGATTAGGGTGAAACCTAATATAGGACTCCATAGATCGAGTTAATGCGATTCTAGGGGTTTTAATTAGAAAGAGATTTCAATTAATCAACCTAGGGTTAGACGTTATTTGCCTCGAGAGAGGGTTTAATATAAATTAGGGAATCCTACGGATCAAGTCAAGTGAATAAATAAATGCAGTTCGAGTTAGATAACAATTGAAGTCTAGGTGGATTCTTCCTAAGGGTATCGTCTTAATCAACTGAGTTTTCCCAACAGTATTTCCCCAATTTATTCTTTTTATCTTTACGTCTTTAGCTTAGTAGTTAGTTTTAGATTAAACAACCAATCACTTAATATTTAGGCTAAATAATAGAAAGAAGGTTATTATTAGTACTTTTAGTTCCTTTGGGTTCGACAATCTGGACTTGCCTAAGGTATACTACTATTCGATAGGTGCACTTGCCTTAAGTCGTTGTCAAAGTTAGTTTCCAGGTTTGATCATTCTCTTTATAAATTTTAAAACTCGACAAAACAATGATCAAGTTTTTGGCATCGTTGCCGGGAACTAAAATATTAAGAAAGCCCTATTTTTATTACTTTAGCCATTTTTTCCTGTAATTTATTTTTTATTTTTTAGTTTTAGTTTTAACCTTGCTAATTTTCTTTCTTTCTTTTCCAACACAGGTACCCCTAGTTTATGACTAGAAGGAACCCGAAAGGACCACTGTATACGATAGTGATATTGAAGCTACCACTCGCAGGAATCGCAGAGAAATTAGGCGAGCCTTAAATTACAGAGAATAAGAACAACGAGGCGGATCCAATCCTACTGAAGGGATAGACGAGAATAATCCACAACCACAAGATGTGGTAGAAAATAATGCTCCACGTACTATGTATGATTATGCTAAACCTCATTTTACAGGATCAGAATCGAGTATTGTTAGGCCTGCTATAGCTGCTAATAATTTTGAATTAAAGCCTAACACTATACAAATGATTCAACAATTTGTTCAATTTGATGGTTTGCAGGACGAAGACCCGAATACTCATATAGATAATTTTTTAGAGTTCTGTTACACCTTCAAAATAAATGGCATTTCTTATTATGCCATACGTCTTCAGTTATTTCCCTTTTCACTAAGGAATAAAGCCAAGCAGTGGTTGAACTCATTACCACGAGGGTCAATCACCACATGGGATCAAATGATCGAAAAATTTTTATTAAAATATTTCCCACCGGCCAAAATAGCCAAATTATGAAATGATATATCTTCTTTTGTGCAGATGGATTTAGAGAAATTATACGACGCATGAAAGAGATACAAGGATCTCTTGATAAGGTGTCCGCACCATGGTTTACCCTATTTGTGGTAGGTTACAAGGCTAACAAAATCAAGTCCAATCTTTCAACACGGTATAATGAATAAAAACCTTGATAGTGTAAACCCCCACCCAAACCTCATCCGCTACGAGCCAACTAATTGATTCCATTTTATATTTGTGATGAACCATCGAACTAGATGGAACCCGAACGAACAAAAATATTTGTGGCGAACTCCTAAGGCAAAGCCCTATGAGTTTGTTGAAGATATGTCTATGTACATATGAAAATTTGCAAAATTCCCAATTTACATGAATAACTATTTGTGGGCCCATTTAACGGTTACAAGGACAAAACTAACAAAATCAGTAGGAGTTTTTAACCTCGATGCAATAACCATGCTATCAACATTTTCATGTAATTTCACCAAAATACCAATTATTTCATAATGTAGAGATAATGAATAAAATAAGTGTGAAGTTACCTTGATAGTTTGTGTTCTTTAGCACTTTCATTTATTAAAATATACTATTGATAAACGATACATTTATTTTGAACCACTTCTATTTTTGATTTCTCCTCGATTGTTGATTCGTGGCTCGAGAGTACGAATAATCTCGAACAATTGATTCTCCTCGGTGAAGGTCAAAGACTATGGATCGCCTTTTTCATCCTATCTTGAATGTCTCTAAAGACATAAGATCATTAGTCCGACTATAAAATATCGAAATATGGCTAACAATTTATAAGATTTGAGATTTGGCTTACCACGATTATCTTCGTTCCTCGAGAAACGATCGAATTATGTCCCTGATTAATAACTAACTATACTAATATAATGAATAAGAATCCTTAAAAGAAAATCTCCTTACCTTGATTCTTGAAATCGATTCCAAAGTTCCAAAAATACTCAAGATCACCTTGAGTTTCTACCTCCAAAATCTCACTAATGTCCACGATTGGAAAGATCATCAGTACCCACATTTGGCATAGGAGAAGAAAATGAGGAAATGAAAAGAAGAAAGATACTTGTTTGCCTTACCAATCCAAGTATTTTGGCAATATTTCGGCTAGAGAGAATATGGCAAGGGAAAGATGTTTTGCTAAGAATGACCAAATAGGTAATAATTTTACCATCTAATAATAACCTCAATTATAGAAATACTTATAATCCAGGTTGGAGGAACCACCCAAATTTTTTGTGGGGAGGTCAAGGAAATCAAGGAAATCAGAGACAAAAATCTCCTCCAAATTTCCAAAATCAGCCTTGTCCACAGGAAAAGAAGCTGAACCTTGAAGAGTTGCTGACAAAATTCATGGCAGCCATAGATACCCGTCTCCAAAAAATTGAAACAACGCTCGATAATCAACAACCATCGATCAAAGAAATTAAGAACCAAGATGGGGAACTTACTAAGTTAGTTAGGGAAATTACTAAGTCAGTTGGACAACTTGCAAAGTTAATTTCTGAACGACCGCAAGGGCGTATACCAAGCAACACTGAGATTAACCCAAAGGAGCAAATCCAAGCCATCATAACCCATGATAGTATAGGGTTAGATGAACCCAATTCAATACAAGAAAATGAGGTAGAAGAAGGTAAAATTGAGGTAACACAAGAAAAGCCAAAACTGGTAATCAAAGAGTACCAAGCCCGCATACTTTATCCCGAAGTGATGAAGAGAGATGATACAGAGGAATAGTTCGATAAGTTTCTTAAACTTTTAAAGAAATTACATATTAACTTATCACTTCTTGAAGCTCTTTCACAGATGCCAGATTCGAGAAAATTTTTAAAACAACTCTTGACGAACAAGCGTAAGTTAGAAGAGGAGCCACATATGGAATTAAACGCAATGTGCTCAGCAATTCTACAAAATAGACTACTATGGAAGCTAAAAGATCCAGGGAGTTTTACGATTCCATGTTTAATTGGTAGACTAACAGTTGATAATGCTTTGACTGATTTAGGGGCAAGTATAAATGTCATGCCTTATAAAATGTTTAAACAACTAGTTTTAGGGAAACCCAAACAAACTAGGATGAGTATTCAATTAGCTAATAAAACTGTTAGAATTCCTAAGGGTATTATTGAAGATGTTCTTGTAAAAATTGATAAATTTGTTTTCCCAGTAGATTTCATTGTCTTAGACATGGATGAGGACAATTCGATTCCTTTAATCCTAGGAAGACCCTTTTTAGCAACTGCCAGGACTAAAATTGATGTTGGCACAGAAGAACTCATTCTTCGTGTAGGTGATGAATCGATCAGTCTACAAGCTCTTGACTCGACCAAGACATCAATTGATGAAGGTGAGAAAGTAAATTCAGTTGATGACAAATTTGTTCACCTTTCACCACAGGATCCACCACAAAGCCACGAACCTAAGCCGGATCATAGACCTCGTGCAAATAAAGAAGAACTTATAAGGAATGAAGCCTTAAGGTCGACGAATTAGAAGCATGGAAGACATACTGTAAAGAAGAACCGGATCCGCACGAAGCAAAACCAAAGGAGCCCCTAGAAAAGATCATAGGAATGTCGAACCACTTCAAAATAGGAGATCAAGTACTGTTAAAGAAGAAAGATCCATGAATTACCATGTCAGACCTAAATATAAATGAAGAAATCCCTCTTGAGGTATGCAATATCTTCCCATACGGGACAGTCGAGGTAAGCAATCCCATATTCGGTACTTTTAAGGTAAACACTTCTCGACTTAAACTTTATCATAAAAATAGAATTTACAGCATGATGAAAGATATTCAAACTTTTAAACGACCCTAATTTTTGCAAATACAAGGAAAGTCTAGCTTAAGACTTTAAACGAGCGTTTCTCGGGAGGCAACCCAAGCACTAACCCTATTTTTTTACACATTTATTTTCATTTTAGTTTCTTTTCTTCTCTTCATCTTAAATACCTAGTTTTAAACTAACCAAAAGTGAAGATTTCCAGACCACAGGGCCTTGCACACAGTCGTGGCTGTAGCCATGTGGAAGTATAGAATCTCCATACTGATAATGGCAGAAGAGGAATGAGTCAGAAATAATCAAATCTTCGAGTCACAAACTCCAACCACCACCACACCGACACTGACAAAACACCACGGCCGTGCGATGCAGCCGTGGATGACACTAACTTATCACCAACAGGCGTGGCAATCTGTAAAACGGGCGTGGGTGAACAACATGCCTAGACACACGCCGTTTGAGGTGGCCGTGTGAACAACACGCCCACAGTCCATGGGCATGGGAAAGTACCAGACTTGAAACTATATTTAAAGCCACCCCTCTTCCCTTCTTTCTCACCTACTCCCCATCTTCTTCCTTCCTTCTTTTTCTCAAATTTCTCTCCTCTCCATAACAAGTCTCTAAACTTTGAAGCCTACACATATCCATGTCAAAGAAGTAGAAAAATCCAAGCATAATCTCCCAGAGGGAGATCGACCTACATAAGTTCATGCCGCCGCTTCATCCACTCTACAAGCCAAGGGTCTTGAAGACCATTTAACTTTTATTCTACTTTTCTCTTTTGCTTCAATTTCCTTCTCTTTGACTCTCTTATGCTTAATTTCATTTATTTTATTCTAGTTTCTTGGTTTTAGGTTCTTCAGGCTACTAGGAAATCACATCGAAACCATGACCACCGGCTCAACATAGCCTTAGGAATCACACCCACCTCGCTAACCATCAACAATAAGGACTCCTAGTCCATTCATCTTTTATGTTAATCTTATCTTACTTTCTGTTTTCTTTCCCTTTAGTTTTCTTGTCCTTAAATACATAATTAGTTTAATTTAAATGTGTCTTAATAATTCTTGGCTAATCCATCACGAATTTCCCAATTTCCTCATCTAGCACAGTGACTGTTGGCATCCACCACAACACCACCGCCTCCTCCTCCAAATCAGGTCGGAATAGTGATCCCAGAAGAAATTCAAGATGTGTCACTTCTCCCCTTCTCTTTTGATTTCAGTATCACATGATTATTTATCTATCTTTGTACACTGAGGGCAATGTACATCTTAAGTGTGGGGGTAAAAGTGCCTAACTTTTTGCATTATTCTCAAATCCCTGAATTATATCTAGTTCTTAAGTAATTTCCTCATATTTCTAATTAGGATAAAATTTCTGATGATTTATGATTTTTATTGATATGTTTTAGATTAAGACATAGTCAATTGTTTATTGATGATTTAAACTTTAAGATACTAGAGAATCAAACATGATAAGTCTATTTTTTAAAAAAATTCTAGGTTGTTGAACTGAATTTGAATATTACCTTGAAGTTTGAAATTTACAGGGATTGATATCATAAACCCATAATTTTTGTGAGATTTTGAGCCTTATAGAGCATATATTTTTTTCCATGCTCACTTTATTGATTATGAGTGTGTCAACACTGAATTGTTATTCTAGAACTTGCCTCGATTATACATGTCAAGACCACATTTTTATTTGATATACTGAGATGATAAAGGCACCTAGGTTTTAACCCACTCACTCCACTAAAAAGCCTACCTTTACAATTAACCCTTAGTGAACCCTTTGATCCTAACAACCCTTTTTATTGATTCACCCAATAATATTAACCCAAAACCCCGCTCATATTTGTTATCACCATTCCTTTGACTACCGTTCTATCGAGAATTGATTTGATCAATTGCCTAATTACTTTATTTCAGTTGATAAAGTTCTTTCTTATATTATGTATTTATTTGATTTGTTCTTAATTAAAAAAATCGAAGTATATTCAGTATTAGTATTATGAACAGTGAGCTTTTGCAAATTAAAATTCCACCTATTGAAGAAGGAGCTCGTATTATTAGTATTAGTATTACAAATTTTTAATTGATGTAATTGTATTATCAATTCATTTTTTTCTTTCTAGATAGGTAACTTGTCAATTCAATCTCGATTCTAACCCTCTAATTTAGCCTTTTTCCACACCTTTAACCCAAGCCCCGTTACAACCCTTAAAAGACCTTTTGATTTGTGTATCATCTCATATTACAGTGGTGGAGATTTGATTTTTAGACAAGCCTATGGGATTAACTTTTCAGGTTCGACTTATGAGTGCTTTTTCCTAAACCTTAAACACTTCAAGTGCTTTGAGTGAATCTTTAGTGTGGATGTCAATCCTTGTCAGTTTTGAATCAGAGGTAATTATTTAGATAAAGGGAGACAGTTATGTTTTCATGCTACAAATATATGACTTAGAACTGTTTGAATCTTTAGGAGTCTTTGAGTTAAATTATCCATGTATAAATCATTTATGAATTATGATGAGGCATTGTTAATAAGAATTATGAATTGTGGAAAGTTCGTTTTAATTGTAAGTTAAGAATTTTTCTTGAGAACAAGCAAAAGTTTAAGTGTGGGGGTATTTGATAAACCGTAAAAGTAACACATTTTAATCCCACATTTAGCATACTTTTGAATGATTTTTTCCCTGAATTGTGTAAAAAGGTGCTCTTAATCCTTTCTTTTCATGTTTTATACTCAGAAAAGCACCCAGGGATGAAAAGAACGAGAAACGGGCCTAAAATAGACCAAGTTGGGCCAATGAAGAAATCAACACGGCCTGGGCCCAAGACAACACGATGTGCCTCCCTAATTTACTCTAACACAGCCTGGACCCAAAATACACGGGCGTGTCTATTCAATAGACTTGACCACGGCCTGAAATCGATTCACATGGGCGTGTTCCATGGCCGTGTCCCTGATGCGGCCAAGAGGAGTTTTACTCAAATTTGGGTACTTAGAGGCAAAGAAACACATTCCAAAGCCTATTCAAACACCCTAATAGGAATTCCACTCAGATTAGGATACTTAGGGGCCAAGTAAAGCATTCCAAGAGCCTATATAAACACCCTAAGCATAACCTTCAAGGGGCGGTTAGCTAGGCTAAGGAGTCGAGCTAGAAAGGTCAGATTTGTGAGAATCACTCGAAGATAGCCAGTTGATCCATCTCAAGAAGCCAGAATTCTACTCAAGATGGCAGATTTCTCGTTCAATTCCTTTAGGGAGTTTTAGGCATTTCTTATGTTTTGTTTTATCTTTTCTTCTGAGGTGTTTTCTTTTATAGCTATGAACTACGCCCTTCAGATACCTGAAGGGGATGAAACCTAAGACGGATCTTGTTATTGTTTTCTAAACTATATGATAAATATTTGATTTGTTCTTAATTATGTGTGCTTAATTCTTCTGTTAATATTTCAAAGATATTGATTCAAGTTGAATGTGCTTAGGTGGTGGAGCAAAAGTCCCTGTCTCAGAGTAGGTCTAGCATAATTAAGTGAAATTGATCGCGCGCCTAGAGATAGGGTGACGAGATTTTATCAGATTAGGGTGAAACCTAATATGGGACTCTATAGATTGAGTTAATGCGATTCTAGGGGTTTTAATTAGAAAGAGATTTTAATTAATCAACCTAGGGTTAGACGTTATTCGTCTCGAGAGAGGGTTTAATATAAATTAGGGAATCCTACGGATCAAGTCAAGTGAATAAATCGTCTGGTTCAGAGGTAGATAACAAGTGAAGTCTAGGTGGATTCTTCCTAAGGGTATCGTCTTAATCAACTGAGTTTTCCCAATAGTATTTCCCCAATTCATTCTTTTTGTCTTTGCGTCTTTAGCTTAGTAGTTAGTTTTAGATTAAACAACCAATCACTTAATATTTAGGCTAAATAATAGAAAGAAGGTTATTATTAGTACTTTTAGTTCCTTTGGGTTCGACAATTTGGACTTGCCTAAGGTATACTACTATTCGATAGGTGCACTTGCCTTAAGTTATTGTCAGAGTTAGTTTCCAGGTTCAATCATTCTCTTTATAAATTTTAAAACTCGACAAAACAACATCACCGTGTGCTCTTAGGCCATATACTGAATAAACCACATGGCTACCAGGCACGTCTATGTGCCAAGGCCGTGTACATTTAATTAACTACTGACTTAGTCCCACAGTCACTAGGCATGCCCGTGTGACAAAATAGACCATTTGCAAGGCCAAAATGCCAGCCACTTTAGGGTCTTACGTACAAGCAAATTACCAATTCAACTTATGTACAATTAATCTCCAAAAACATGTTAAGATAACCATTTAATCTCTACATTCAAATCCAATTCCATTCATGCCAAATTACCAGCCTAAAATTCATGTAAACACAAGTATAATTCATCCATACTTACCTTTCATGAGCTCATTCTTTTGATCAATCAAACATGTTCATGGTGCATTCTTATGCCTACCAAATCTTTAATCAATTCATAAGCTATCTAGCCATGCCAAAACATACATCATATATCATCTTCATAAAGGCAAAATATCAACATATATTTAGCCACATCACATGGCTAAGATCACATCTCATTCTTAACCAAATATCTAGCCTATACATGTCATATCTAGCTATATACATTTTCAAAATGTACCAAAATGAGCTTGAGTAGTGTGATGACGATCCTCGAAGGTCCTCGAGCCTTTAATAGCTTTGACGATCTATAAAACAAAGAAAATACACACACAGAGTAAGCTTTCAAAAGCTTAGTAAGTAATATACAAATAAACTTAACTTAAAATACACATAGCACAAGTATCTCTCATAGAGTTTGGTTCAATTATATAGCCATAATTTCTCACATTTTTCATCTCATCATAACATATGCACATAGCTCATATAGCCTAATTTTTCATACCATCTCATCATTTTTTAGCTCATATTCATACTAGTAAGCTCATATAGATACTTACCTTTCATACACACCTTGTGTACTTAATAAACGTACCTAAAATAGATTTACAATCCACATAACATTTCATGTCACAAACTTGCCCATTGAACCGTTCAGAATCTAATAGGATACTCAGAAAGCATCAGAATAATCGTACAATGCCAACGTCTCAGACAAGGTCTTACATGTATTCAGATATCAATGCCACTGTCCTAGACAAGGTCTTAACGAATCAATACGATGCCAATGTCCTAGACGTGGTCTTATACGAAATCTCAAAACAACGCCAATGTCCCAGACGTGGTCTTATATGATAAAATAGAATAGATACCTATGTCATGACATAGCTAATCCTATCTATTCCTAGGTTCGTACGGGACTTCTCGAACATTGTCACTATGTCGATCTTATCTCAGAATTCATGTAACATCTTAGTCTTGTGTGCACATTGAGTCCGTTGACTCACCCCATTGTGGGAAATATTTTGGTGATGAACAAGGATGACGAACGGACTCAGTAGACCTTGAGGTGGCCATGATCCATTTGAAGATTCTATTTAAATTTGGACTTCATTTATTTATGTTTAGTACCTTTAATTTCATTTTGGGTTTTATTTGATGTAATAAGGCCATAAGGCCCAGTGGATTTTCTTATTCTGCTTCACTTTAAATTATTATGTTACGAACTATTATGATTAAAGTTAAGTGTTTTTTTTTTAAAACCTTAAAAATTATTTGTCACCTTAATAAAGTTGGATTTAAAAATTTACCTAAATGGGTTTCCAATCTAAGCCCGATCCACAACAACATTTTCTAAATATTTTTTTTTAAATTTCTCTAAGTATCGAAACTTTTTGAACCCAGTTTATTTTAGGAACATACCAGATCCGGTTCAGGCTCGTGGGCCAGGTGTGGGGTGTTTTAATTTGGTATCAGAGCCCAGTTTTAAACTCTCGGCCTGTGGGCTAAGGCCCAAAATGTTTTCAAAGCGAGCCAAATGATTTTCTTTAAAAATAAGCAGGCTTCTGGCATGGCCCCTAAGTCTCTGACCCGCAGTCCACCAGGTAAGTACCCCTAACTCTATGTGTGATTCTGTGAACTGTATAAGGGTAGAAGAGGCATGGAACGTAGAATAGAATGATAGGAACTTGAACCCTAGGATTAGACTACTCAAACACAAAACCACATAAGATTTAATACACTGAACCAACCTATGCTAAGTCACTGAGCTAGTGGTGTGGTAACCTCAGACGCATGTCTAGGATTGGATCCTAAGAGCACAGTATTTAAGTCCTAGTGACTCACCTCCTCTTGCAGAATCCTACAGTGCGTAGCTTCTGGTTCACCATAACTCGAGGGTTCGATGGTGTGGCAACCTCTATGCATGTCTAGGAATGGTTTCGGTGGGAGCTTGGTATTTAAGCGATCCGTGACTCACCTTCTCTCCACACGAATCACGCTCAGTGCGTAGCTTTGGTTCACCCCGACCAAAAGGGCTCGGTCATAGGCTAAACATAATGACTAAAACCCGAAGGGAACTAGCCATGTTTTAAAAAAAAGAAGAGAGAACAAAACAACAAACCCTAGTTTTCAAACCTTTAAAACTTTCTTTTAAATATGAGAAAATTATTTTTACAATATTTTCGAAAAACTCTGATTTGCGAAAATTACAAAATGCCCTTAGCGGAAAAATTATCAAAACGCATACGTTTGTAAAATGTTCAACTACTCAACAACTTTACCAAAATTTTATGATTTCATAAACATTCAAAACCCTAATTTGTAAAATATCAAAATACCATGATTTTGGAAAAATTATAAAATTGCCCTAACTTACAAAATTACCAAAATGACCTCGATTTCCAAAATTTTTGCAACATCCCCATTTTTGATGGAACCATTTTGAAAAGAACCTCAAAGTTTTACAACTTTTGAAATACCCAAAATTTATTAAATTTTACAAATTTACCGATTTGTGAAAATTACCAAAATACCCACGAGGTCAAAAATTACCGAAATACCTCGATTTTAAAATTTTCCAAATTACCCCGAGATTTTGAATTTCCAAAATAATTTTTGACAAAATCACCAAGGAACCCTATTTTGACAAATTACGAAAATACCAGAGGACAAAATTACGAAAATACCCCGGGTAGTGGAAAACAACAACAACAACAACAAAACTACAATGTTTCTCTGAATGAACGGAAGTTCATACTTGTTTGATGGATGAATGAATGAATGGAAAAGACTGTGTGTTTGTATGATACGAAAGAACCACTCTTAAATCCCTTTTCATAAAACTCCTTCGCTGGTAAATAAGTGGAACAATGACTAATTCATAAAAATTTCTTAATCAGATCTCGACGTTAGAAAATGAGCTCTAGAGGACGTGGTCGTCGTGGTCGAGGAAGAGGAAGGATGATCGTGTCGGAACCCGTTAGGTCGGGTCAAGGGTCCGACAATGAAATGCCACCGCCACCACCAACCCCAACATTAATGTTGAGCGCGAGCTCGGATGGGGAAGATCTTGTGTCGCAGTCAGGTCTTGCGAGTTTTGGAATTGGTGGCAGGTGCAGGAGGAAATTCAGGAAATCGAAAGTCGGTACTTGAACGGCTCCGAGCTAATGGAGTGGAAATGTTTCGAGGAGTATCTAATGTGGCACCCAAAGACACCGAAAATCTTGGTGGAAGCAACGAGCGTATCATGGATGAGCTTGACGACTCGGAGGAAAAGTTGAAAGGGATGGTGGCATTGTTACGCGATGAAGCGTGTCGATGGTGGTTAATCTGTTGTGATGGTACCACGGCTAAAAATTTGACCGGGAATATGTTAAAGAGGCATTTCGGAAGAAGTATGTAGGAACCGGTATATGAGATGAGCAAAGGAAGGCTTTTCTAGGGTTGGTACAAGGGAGTAAGTCCGTCATGATGATATGCGAAATTCTTGAGATTGCACAAACTTGCCCGTTGAACCGCTTCGTAATCTAATAGGATACTCAGAAAGCATCGGAATAATCGTACAATGCCAACGTCTCAGACAAGGTCTTACATGTATTCAGATATCAATGCCACCGTCCTAGACAGGGTCTTAACGAATCAATACGATGCCAATGTCCTAGACGTGGTCTTATACGAAATCTCAAAACAACGCCAATGTCCCAGACGTGGTCTTATATGATAAAATAGAACAGATACCTATGTCATGACATAGCTAATCCTATCTATTCCTAGGTTCGTACGGGACTTCTCGAACATTGTCACTATGTCGATCTTAGCTCAGAATTCATGTACACATCACCTCGTAAACATTCATCGTTATCAATGATCACATGAACATACATATTTTAATACAAATACGTTTAATCGCATAATGACTTACCTCGAGTTCGGTTTAATGGGAATGGATATGGCTACTCGATTACTTTCGCTTTCCCGCGATTTAAGTCTGATTTCTTCAATTTTTGATCTATACATATTCAAATGTAATCCATTTATTCACTAATTCATTCAATTCAATCCAAATACACATATTTAGGGCAATTTGCAAATTATCCCTCACATTTTCACCTTTTATCAATTTAGTCCATTTTTCTCAAAACATCAAATATACAAAATTTGTTCACACACATGCAAAGCCAAAATTCTCTAGGGACCATACAAGTCCATATTTTCTATCAATTTCACAATTTAGTCCCTCAAATTTTTAATTTCTCAATTTAGCCCTAATTAGCTAAATTCATCAAAATTTCAAGAGCAACACATGTTCATCAAACACATATCTCTCATTTAACACCAAAACTCATCACAAAGCTCACCATTTCATTAATGGTACATTTCATAAACATCATCAATACACAAAATCGAGACATAGGTTTTAAAGCATTCGAAACAACTATTACGAAAATATAGAAATTATCAAAAATTGATCGAAAACCTACCTTAAATTTAAGCCCTCAAATGGCTAAACCTTAACTTGTATATTTTCTTCTTTTTTTAGCTAAATTTCGGCACAAAAAGATGATAACCATCATCTTTCATATGTTTATTTTATTTAATATACATATTAATGCCATTTTACAATATTATCCTTATTACAAAACATTTATAACATATAAAACATAAGGCCATTATTGACTTTTAATCATCCACTAAGTAATTATTGGCTTATTTGCCTCATAAGGCCTCTTCTTTTAAAAGCCACAACATATAAGTGCTTTAACATATAACATGCAAATTTCACATTTAATGCAATTCAATCCTTTTGTTAAATTAAACACACACAGAGACAAATTAACTTACAAAAATTTAACACATGCTTAATCACTCATCAATGTCACAGAAAATAATATTAAAATATTTCACTAGCTCGAATTTGTGGTCCTCAAAATACTGTTCTGACTAGGGTATAAACCAGACTGTTATAAATAACATAGTTGACCCTCACCCACAAGTGTTCAAAGGTATAAGGGTCCTAATGTATTTGAGTCCCCACAATCTCACTTGACTGTTAATGACGAGATTGTCGAAAACTTAGTTTTTGAAAGAGCTCCTCATCTTGATTTGGTTAATACTCATAATCTGATTGATGATGATTTCTTTACTTAGTAATAAGAAGCATTTTTTTTGCTAATAAGTATCACATTGGCATGATTTTCAATGAGGTAAGATTAGATTAGCCAGAATAAAATTTGGTCTTTTGTGATAAAAAGTTGATAGTGAAATGCCTAGTCTACTTGTGAGTGATGAATTTGAATTTTTGATTTGTTGCGTAAATTCCACATGTTTGTGCAAGTTTGTTCGAATGAACTCATATCCATTCGGCTTTCCAAGGCAGCATCGTATGCATGTACACACTTATTGGCAAATCACCTTCAAGTTTATTCAGCTCAACACTTAAATTCCATTAAGTTAAGCTAATTGGGAACACCAAAGTCCAAGGCTATTGGCATCACCAAGGCATGGGAGACCTCAAAGGACTAGTTGAAGAGCTTAAAGAGTAATCAGCTTAATTAAGATGAATTAAAGTCTGTCCATTCGCCTAAACCTTATTTTTAGCCATAAATATTAAGCTCATTTCATGTAATTCAGACTTTTGACACCTTTTTGAGCAATATAGGTTTTGTCAGTTATTTCAACTCTCTTTGCTTCTTTTGTGACTCAATCTTACTTATCTAGCTTAGCTAGTGGCGTCATCCTTGATTCACTTGAACTTGTCACTCAAATGAGTATGGCGTTCAAAAATATACCATTGGTTCCTATCTCAATTTAGCGAATCAAGGTTTTATATATCTTCCTATCCATCTTAAGTGTTGTTATAAGTTTCGGGTCAATACTATTTATAGTATTGGTTTACTCTTCAACCTTAAGCCTATTCCAGCCCATCAAATTTCCTAATTTAAATTACCTAACCCTTTATTTGAGCCAAACAATAACTTAACTATATCTGAAACATTTGAACCCTTCTTTATTAAACCTATACTTAGCCAATTTCAGTTTTAACTTCAAGTTGAATGATACTTCTCAATTTTACGATTGGGGACATTCACGACTCAAAAACACTCACGAGCACGATTTTGCATCACCAAGCTTGATCAATTAGTCTTGTTATAGGTTCTGTCAAAACTAGATCAATGATACCCGTGACAGCTTACTTGATACGATCTCATCTCCTGAGTTTATTTCGAGTTGTAGTGTTGCCTGATCGTAAAATAAAGAAGTTTCATTCAATTTGAAGTTGAGTGAATTCAGCTAAGTGTAGGCTAAAGCGAAGATGGTTTTTAAGTGTTTTGGAATAGTTTAAGTGAATGTTTTGGTTAAATAAAGAAAAATAAGATAACTTTGAAAGGAACGATTCGGATGGATGGAAAAGGCTTAAGGTCAAAGAAAGACCAATACTATAAGGAATATTGACCCGAATCTTATATTGACTTTTAAGGTGAAAAGGTTGATAGTTAAAAAGGACCTTGACCCACTATCTATGAGAAGATAGGAACCAAAGGTATCGGGGCTAAATGCCACACTCAAAGAGTGATAAGTTCATAAAGAAAACAAGTTGGACGCCACTAGCAATGCTAGATAAGTCAGCTTGAGTCTTAGAAGAACAATGAGAGTTGAATTAAACTCAAAAAGATGTAAAAATTCATAAAAGTATCAAAAGTTTTCTTAACCAAAATAATGTCTTCTTTCTATCTATTTATAGGCACTATTATGACTATTTGAATGCCTATTTGTGACCTTTCACCTTCAGTAATTAACTAAGGTTATTACAAGCTTTGATTTTGTTTTTAACTCATGTAGGAAATCCAATGGTCATGTCTCTTCATTTGATCCTGGTGTAGATGAAAAGGCATGATTCTATCCATTAATGGAGACTTAATGTGTTCTTATTGTGCCTAGTTGATGTCCCTTCAACTCCTTTGTAACTGAATTGTAACAACCTAGTTTTAGCTAAATCGAAATTGTGGTTTTAGAACTACAAATCCGATGTTAAAAAATTATTTTAATATTATTTTATGTGTTTACAGCATGAAAGTATGAATGTGATAAATTTTCATGAAGTAATTTTACCGTTTAATTGCTCAATTTGAGAAAAATGACTTAATCACGTAAAATGCAAAAGTTGCATTATATTAGTTAAAGGTGTCAATTGGCTTTGGCTTTTAATTATGATGGCCTTAAATGGTAATTAGACCATTTTAGTTGTTAATGGACATTAATGGACATCCACTATATGATTTTATATGTTTATTATTAAGGTTAATATAGTAATTCATTAATAAAGGTTGATAAAATAAAAAAAATAAAAGGAATTTTGTCCATCTTTCTTTCTTGTGATTGAATATTGAAGAAGAAAGGAAGCCATTGAAGCTTTCTAGGGTTTGGCACTTGTGAGCTTTAATTGGTAAGTGTTTTGAGCTTAGATTTTAATAATTTTTACGTTTTTGAGATTGTTGCTTTGTATTCTAGCTAGCCCGTACCTTAGATTTTAAAATTGGTAAAGATTTTGAGAGTTGCCATTGTTAAATCTGTGTGTTCTTTGAATTTTGATGATAGTTTATGAAAGTTTGTTAACAATTAAACTAGTTTTGTAAAGTGATTTTGGACAAAAATGTCAAAAAGGGATTAAATTGTGAAATATACAAACTGAGTGGTTGAAATGCTAAATAAATGAAAGTTTTGGGCTGCTAGGGACTTATATGAAATTTGGCCAAGCTTGGGTTTAAGAAATTTTGTGAATTTTTTGTATTTGTGAAATAGAGACTAAATTGATTAAATGTGAAAGTTTAGGGGCTAAAGTGTAAATTGGCCTAAATGTATGTTTTGGACTAATTTGAATGAGTGATTGATTAAAGAAGTTAATTTTGAATATATTTAGATTAAGAAAAGAGGAATCCGTAATTAGATCGAGGGAAAGGCAAGATTATCGAGTAATTGACTCATTTCGCTATTTTCGTACTCGAGGTAATTTTGTTTGTGACGATTTCTTTATAAATGTATGTTAAATGCTTTAATATTGCCTAAACTGTGATTATGAGATTTTTATTAATGTATGAATTGTAAATATGATTCTACGGAAATACTCGAAGATGGTGGAATCAACAAGCTAAAAGTCCCGGTTGAACCCGTAAACAATCTCAAATGATGAGTGTTTAGTGGCTAAATGAATTGATCTATTATAAGTGAATTCGATGTGCAATAAGCACTCCTCCCACGACTTCAAGTTCTTTCGTATGATAGCTCGCAACACTCCTCCGTTTGGCCATCCATTTGCGGGTGACAAGTTGTCAAAAACAGAAGCTTGGTTCCAAGTTTTCCCCACAATGACCTCTAAAAATGATTGATGAATTTCGTGTAACGGTCAAAAATAATTGTCCTCGGGATTCCATGTAATCTAACAACTTCCCTAAAGAACAAATTGGCAATTTGAACAGCATCATCAATTTTTGTGCAAGCTATAAAATAAGACATTTTAGAAAATCTATCAACAACAACAAAAATTGAATCCTTTTCAGTTTTAGTTCTAGGTAAACCCGGGACAAAATCCATGGAAATGTTGACCCATGGCCCCTCGGGTACTAGTAAAGGTGTGTATAAACCATGTGGCTTAATCGTCGATTTTGCTTTCTTGCATGCCACGCATTGAGCACAAACTATCTCGACATCCCTTTTCATCCTTGGCCAAAAGAAATGCTCTTGAAGCATCGCCAAGGTCTTGCCCACGCTAAAATGGCCGATGAGGCCTCCACTATGTCCCTCGTTCACTAATAAATCTCGAATGGAACTTTGTGGGATACAAAGCTTTCCTTTTAGAAAAAGGAAACCATCGTACCTGTAAAACTTATCAACAGTAACATTTTCACAAAATGCATACAACTCACCAAAATAAACATCAGAAACATATAAATCTTTCAAAATGCAAATCCAAGCAGTTTTGAATCTAAATAAGACAAGAGTGTATACCTCCTTGATAAAGCATCAACAACGATATTTTCCTTACCTTTCTTGTACTTTATGACATATGGAAAAGATTTTAAAAATTCTACCCACTTGGCATGACGTTTGTTTAGTTTTTTTTGGCCCTTGAAGTGCTTTAATGCCTCATGGTTAGAATGAATTACGAACTCCTTAGGCCACAAAAAATGCTGCCAAGTCTCTAAGGCTCGAATTAGCGCGTACATTTCCTTGTCATAGGTTAGGTAGTTCAACGTGGCTCCGTTTAATTTCTCACTAAAGTAGGCAATGGGCCTCCCATCTTGAGTTAGAATAGCTCCGATCCCTACACTTGATGCATCACATTCAATTTTAAAAGTTTTAGAAAATTCAGGCAAAACAAACAAAGGAGCATTAGTTAGATGGTCCTTAATAGAATTGAATGCTTTCTCTTATTCCTCGTTCCATTGAAAAGATGAAGTCTTCTTGATGACACTCGTCAATGGTGCGACCAAGGTGCTGAAGTTAGGAACGAAATGCCTATAAAAGCTTGCCAAGCGAAGGAAGCTTGATGCGAGCACGCTGGGGCCTCCAACATTTTTCAAAGTGATGAGCTCGGATCGTCGAGATCAAGTGTTGTGGGGCTTGTGTGCATCTTCATTCACTTCCAAATTGAGCCGAATTAGCTCATGCCAGCTCAATTCGAGCTCCCTCAAGCTCATTTTAGCTCATCGAGCTGATTGCTTAAATTTATTGTTTTTAATAAATTGAATTTTATTTTATTTATTTTTTCTAAAGCATTTTAATGCATCTAAAACATTTTAAATTGGTTGAATTTAGTCTATTTTAGCTCAAATTAATTTTATTACATTTTATTACATGTTTTAAAGTTGTTTTAAATCAAAAATTAAAGTGCAGATTTTTCTATTAAATAGGGGGCTGCCGAATTTAGTATGTGTGCTAAATGTGTATTTAAGTTGTCCTAAGTGTCTATTAAGATGTCATGAACGTGTTTAATTTATGTTCAACTGATTTGGAGTGGATTTAATGTGTGATTCATGCTCTTGTAGGTACAGCCTAATCTTACATGAAGCATTGATGAGGTTCATGCACCTTGGTGCAATGTACTTGGTCAAATTCATCAATGAATCTAGAGGTGCATGGAACGGCTGGAAGCATGCATTATGACAGCCAACTTTTGGCCATTCAAGGCCCCCCCATTCAGCTGGAAAGAAGACTAAGTGCATGGGTTAAATTCATGAAGATTTTTAAGCTGAAATTAAAACAAGACAATGACTTATTTAATTTCTTTGGGGCTGTTCGTGCAATGCAAAGGTCAAGGGGATTTCAATGGCTGAATTAAACACTTGCAAGCCATTTAAAGACATGTTTAATTGCTAGAAATATTTCAAACAAAAGGTGCAGCTCATTCTCCATGTTGGCCGAACCTAGACAAGCCTTTTCAGCTCCTTTGCTGTCCAAATTCGTTCAGCCACTTCCTTCTTCATTTAGAAGACTTTAAAACGTCCCAAATGGCTGAATTTACATATCCAAGTGGGCTACTCACGTTCTCCTTTATTGCTAGACACTTTTCAGCCAAAAGAGACCAAATTAAGAGCTCAATTAATGCATGGGACGTACCTAGCTGCTGCATTCATCTTCAAGTGACTTAAAATTCATTTTTTCTTCTAGAAAGCTGCCCATTAACATTCCCAAAGGCTGCACTTGGACTTGGAAATTTTGGGACAAATAATCTTCTAGAAACATGTCCATTGGAGTGCCATTGATGCCATATACATACAAACGAATTTTGCAAGCTTACAAGGCCACATTCAGCCAAATTTTGCTAAGCAAACCAAGGGTTTTCTTCCAGATTTTTCAAGCTTAATCTAACCACATTTACTTAGTCTTTAAGCTTTGTTAGTGACTATTTGGCTAGCTCTTCCATAGGCCTATAAATACTTGTTGTTTTCCATTTGTAAGGGGGTTAAGTTTTTGATAAAACATATATGAACATTTGTTCATTGAGTGAGTTATCTCCTCTTCGATTTTGTACAAGTTTCATAGACTTATCGAGCTGTGCTTGTGGCGTCTATCACTTGTTCTTTCATTCATTTATACCATCCATTCTTATCACTCTTGATAACGGGTCTTTGGTCCATCAACGACTACCATTTTTTTTCACCTTAAACATTATAGAAACCGGGGTGACGTTTGTTAACGTTGAATCGTTTCTGTTTAAGTTCTTTCTTCCATTTTCCACCAAACTATCTAACTATCATCTATCATTTGCTTTCGTTTTATACCGAACCTATCATTCTAACATCTAAACTGTCCCCTTCATTTCTAAACCACCATTCCTAACTTAAACCATCCTCTAAATAAATTCCCTATAAGCTTCCGCAAACACATACATATTTTTCCAATTATTTCCTGAAGTCTTGTTTCTTCCTCGTAGACGATTGGGCAACTCGTATACTCTTCGTCTCATCCCGAGCCAGACTATATCATTTGGTATCAGAGCTATAAAAATGAGGAATTTTGACTATGTACGAGAAGCTAAAATAGGTTCATAAGTGAAAAAAATTCAAAAAAAATTGTAAGTTGTAATTTTCATTCTTGTATTTCAATATATTGTATGTGAAGTGAAAAAAATTGAAAAAAAGAAAAAAATGAAAATTGAAAAAAAAATATACAAGTTAAAAAAAGTGGTAAAAAAAAGTGGAAAATTTTTGAAGTTTTGCTTTGAACTTCATCTCTTCTGTTTTCGATCTCAAGACTTTCATTTCTACCCTCTTCATCTTCTACCTCGACCTCCCAATTTTTTTCTTACCCTTTAGCCTACCCGATAACCAAATTTTTCTTTTGTTTAGCCTCCCCTGTACCTGACATCAATCCCTTGAAACCCCTTTGAAGCTGACCTCAAGCCACGATGAGTCTTTCGAAATGAAGTACGAATTTGTGAGACGAGATAGAGCGGTAAAAGGCACGAGTGAAATCATCAAAGAAAAAGCCATCATACGAGTTAAACACGAGTGTGAGTGATTTTCTTTTGAGTGACTCGTGAGGATTTTGTGGTAAGGTATTTTCTCTTTTCTATCTATTTTTTTATAACATATTTTATTTTTAGCAACAAAGATGTCACAAGAAGGATTCTCAGCCGCCGACTTCCAATACTTGTTAAGTGAAATGGAAAGCATTTTTGCTCGAAAGATTTCATCAAGTCAGAGAATGGAGTCGAGTTCTTCACCGTGATATACATCTCAAAACTATTCGCGAAGAGACTCTTATCAAGACTCATGTTCGACAAGGCCTTCAAGACGGAGAGAAACAAGAAATGAGTTTGAATCTTTTCGAGGTAATGAATGAGAAGAAAGTTATAAGTATTCCGCTACAAAAGATCGTTCTCAAAGTGGTTCGAATCAAGATTCCTATTTGACGAAGGAATCGAGGTGAAGCAAAGTGAATTTCAAAGTTTTTTACGGTGACGACCAAGAAAGCACGAAGTATACATCTTATGATTCAACGAAGTCTCGTACGAAGTATCTTCCAAGCAAAGATCATGATATCTATGAGAACATCGCTTCGATCTTAGAATCAAATCCTTCTATTTTTAGTTCTTTTGAATCATCTTCTTGTTGTACTCAAAATGAAAAAGAAAGATCAAATGAAAAAGAAGAAAAAAAGATTGAGAAAGAAAGAAAAGAACTTGAAACTGAGAAAAAAATTGAAACAGAGATTGAAAAAGAAAAAGATCTTGAAAAAGAATCAAGAGAAAAGAACGAACGAGAGAAAGAGAGTGAATTTTCAACTAACTCTTTGGATTTTTGTTCTTCTTCTGTTTCTTCGTTTCAGGTTTTCAAGGAATCAAATGATGACTATCAACTTCAATACCTTTCCGACAAGCGACATTTTCAATTGGTTGAAAAAGGTAAGATTGAACCACCTAAGCCGAAAGGTAAGGAAGGTAAGTGTTCCAAATCGAGTTTGTCTCCACCAAATTTTTCCAATGATTGTGATCTTGTGAACGAAATCGTCTCTTGCCATTACTTCATCTCTTGTGATCATTTAAATGATGGTAAGACGAATCTATTTCAAGAAAATCAATGTGTTACAAATTGTGACGGTGGAGAGACGTATATTCAACTGATGCAAGACACGAGTAAGTATGACGATGAATTTTCTCTTAATCCCAACTTGTTTGATTGTGGTTTTTATGAGATTTGTTCGTTGTCTAATGCAAAATCGTTGAGTTTTTGTGAGTATGTTTTGAAGCACGTTAAGAGTTTTGATCGATTGATCTTGAACATACATAATTCCTTTTGGTATAACAAGTTTGATTTTTCGAAACAATTGGCACATCTTGTTTTAAATAATCAAACGCATGTCTTTCAACTGGAATATCTCCGGATTTGTCTTATGGAAAATTCAAGTATCATGCGATATGTTTGAAAGAATTCTATCATCTCGATACTTGTCTTTTAATTAAGGTAACGAAATTTGTTAACTTCTTGTTTAATTTGTATTCATTCCTTAAACAAATCTTGTGGTTGTACTTGTGATTTACAATCCATTTGCGAGTTGTTGACTCAAATGCAAAGCTTCAACTATACTACATGCCTACGGAGAGAAGGTTTGTGATGCTTGAACAAGGTAAGAATAATCTTTGTCCTTCTGCACATAAAGGTACAATTTCGAACTTGTTGACGCATTTCTACTCCCTACGGATGGTGAAAAGCTTTGCGTTGCTGATTTCGTTGTTGTGAAACATTTAGATCATTACATGCTTAATCGTTCTTTTCTGCCCATTTATGATCTATTTGTTTTCTCGATGAATAATGAGAGGATTCTTACGTTTGATAATTTTGATAGTTTTCTTGTGAAAGAATCCATCTTGCGTTACTTTGAGATGTTTTTGTTCTCTTTGAAAGTTAATAGAACACATGATACCGATTTCGTTTTGATAAATCTTTTAGATCATGAAGTGTTTGAATGTGTTATTCTGCTTATTGATGGTCTACCTATTTCGATGATTGATAAAAGGATTTGTATCATCTAGTATCATCGTATGTTTGATAAATATTGTAATTCTTGTGTAAGTAATATAGTATATCGTTCGATGCAAGAATTGGTTGAACAATTTTGTGTGCCTTATGCGTTTTCTCAATTGCTAGCTTGTGATGAATATATCTATCATTTGACATGTTATTTGCATGAAATTTTTCACTTACGGGATCCATGTGAATCGAATGCATGTCATGAAGCTTACTCACTTGTGATGCAAACATTTGACAAGGCATTATTCCTTCTATATAAAGTGGTCATTCCCGTTCGCGTGCGATTTATGTGTCCTGTGATGTTCATATTTGGATTGCAATATTGTTTGGAAGCGATCTTGCTAATTTATATTTATCTCTTTCAGATGTTACGATTATCATCCGTCCCATTTGATCGAGGAAAACTGAGTCAAAAGAAATTTTGTTCAGAAAGTCAACATGTCAATTCGAGGACGAATCGCCTTGAAGAGGGGAGGGATGATGCAATCACGCCCGGGGCCTCCGACATTTTTCGAAGTGATGAGCTCGGATCGTCGAGATCAAGTGTTGTGGGGCTTGTGTGCATCTTCGTTCACTTCCAAATTGAGCCAAATTAGCTCATGCCAGCTCAATTCGAGCTCCCTCAAGCTCATTTCAGCTCATCGAGCTGATTGCTTAAATTTATTGCTTTTAATAAATTGAATTTTATTTTATTTATTTTTTCTAAAGCATTTTAATGCATCTAAAACATTTTAAATTGGTTGAATTTAGTTTGTTTTAGCTCAAATTAATTTTATTACATTTTATTACATGTTTTAAAGTTGTTTTAAATCAAAAATTAAAGTGCAGATTTTTCTATTAAATAGGGGGCTGCCGAATTTAGTATGTGTGTTAAATGTGTATTTAAGTTATCCTAAGTGTCTATTAAGATGTCATGAACGTGTTTAATTTATGTTCAACTGATTTGGAGTGGATTTAATGTGTGATTCATGCTCTTGTAGGTACAACCGAATCTTACATGAAGCATTGATGAGGTTCATGCACCTTGGTGCAATGTACTTGGCCGAATTCATCAATGAATCTAGAGGTGCATGGAACGGCTGGAAGCATGCATTATGACAGCCAACTTTTGGCCATTCAAGGCCCCCCCCATTCAGCTGGAAAGAAGACTAAGTGCATGGGTTAAATTCATGAAGATTTTAAGCTAAAATTAAAACAAGACAATGACTTATTTAATTTCTTTGGGGCTGTTCGTGCAATGCAAAGGTCAAGGGGATTTCAATGGCTGAATTAAACACTTGCAAGCCATTTAAAGACATGTTTAATTGCTAGAAATATTTCAAACAAAAGGTGCAGCTCATTCTCCATGTTGGCCAAACCTAGACAAGCCTTTTCAGCTCCTTTGCTGTCCAAATTCGTTCAGCCACTTCCTTCTTCATTTAGAAGACTTTAAGACATCCCAAATGGCTGAATTTACATATCCAAGTGGGCTACTCACGTTCTCCTTTATTGCTAGACACTTTTCAGCCAAAAGAGACCAAATTAAGAGCTCAATTAATGCATGGGACGTACCTAGCTGCTGTATGCATCTTCAAGTGACTTAAAATTCATTTTTTCTTCTAGAAAGCTGCCCATTAACATTCCCAAAGGCTGCACTTGGACTTGGACGAATTTTTGGGACAAATAATCTTCTAGAAACATGTCCATTGGAGTGCCATTGATGCCATATACATACAAACGAATTTTGCAAGCTTACAAGGCCACATTCAGCCAAATTTTGCTAAGCAAACCAAGGGTTTTCTTCTAGATTTTTCAAGCTTAATCTAACCACATTTACTGATGCAATTTCACCTCGGGAGAGTCGAAATGTATGCGAATTGCCCGATCGTCTACGAGGAGGTTACAAGCCTTTCGAAAATTATGAGAAAATATGTAGCAATGCGGAAGCTTTGAATTGAATTTATATTTAAGAAATGGATAAGTTAGGAATGGAGGTTTAGAGAAATGAAAAGGAGTCGGTTTAGGTGATAGGTTCGGTTTTAACAAAGAAAAAAAATAAAGGGTAAAGATAGATGGTGGAAAATGGAAGATAGGTCTTAAACAGAAATGATTCAACACAAAGATGTGTCACCCCGATTTCTAATGTGTTTAAGGTGGATGGTGGAAATCGATATGGACCAAAGACCCGTTATCAAAGATGATAAGAACCTAAGGTATAGTTAAATGGAAGAACAAGTGATAGACGCCACAAGCACAGCTCGATAAGTCTATGAAACTTGTACGAAATAGAAGAGGAGAATAAACTCACTCAATGAACAAAAGTCCATAATACATGATTAATATTCAAAGAACAAAAAGAAGCTCCTTACAAATGAAAACTAACAACATATTTATAGGCTAACATGGGCTAGCCGAATGGTCATCCAAACAACTTAAAAACTAAGTAAAATTTAAACTAAAAAATGCTAGAAAAGTCTAGAAGAAATCCTTTGGGTTGCTTGGCTTGGAGTGGCTGAATGTGGCCCTTGGGTGCTTGCCAAATTCGGCTGATTTGAGGAGGCAAAGAGTTACCTTCTAGATGGTACAATTCCCTTGGCAAGATGAATGAATTTGGTAGGCCATTGGTCTTGCTAGATTCGGTTAATGTGCTTCCAAAAGTCTTGCTTCATTTGTAAGTAAAATGCACTTGGATGGATGAATGCATGGGGAGGTGAGTGGACATGTCCAAATTCGGCCATGCATTGATATGGGCTTCCAAAAAGGTGTCTTTTGGCCGAATGGTCACTTGGGAGAATCCATGAATCAAAATAATTCATGTAGTTGGTCATTCATGCACTCGGCCATTCGATGTATCTTGAAATTCATGCATTTGTCTCTTCCGTGAATGTGTCTTCAATTGAACTCTCTTTCCAACCGAATAGGCACAATGTATTTAAGGTGCATGCATCTCACTTTAATGCTAGGTACATTCGGCTGCACCTTGGGGAACTTGAAGGGCCTTTGATTCATGGCTGAACATGGTGTCTTGAAGGGCCAAAATGAGCAGCAACATGCATGCTTCCAGCCGTCCCATGTATCTACAAGATTCATGATACATTCGGCTAGGTACATTGCACCTAGGTGCATGTATCTCTTAAATGTGCTCCATAGATTCGGCTGAACTTTCAAAGTGAATGAACCCATATTAAAACACTCCAAATCAAGTGAATAACATAAATTCATACATTGGACTCTTCTAGGGACGTTTGGGACAACTAAAGGACACCATTAGGATACATTGGAATTTCTAAACCTTTAATTAAGCATAAAATCTGCACATTAAATTTATGTTTTAATCAACTTAAAAACATATAATAAAATGTGATAAAATTACTTTGAGCTAAAACAAATTAAATTCAACCCATTTAAGATGTTTTAGATGCATTAAATAGCTGTAGAATAAATTAAAATTCAATTTATTAAAAAGCAAAGAAATCAGCTCGATAAGCTGAAGTGAGCTCGGGGGAGCTCATATTGAGCTGGCATGAGCTAATCCGACTCAGTTTGGAAATGCATGAAGATGCACACGAGCTCCACAACACTTGGTCTCGACGATCTAAGCTTGTCATGTTGAAAAATGTTGGATGCCCCGGGCGTGCTTGCATCATCCCTCCCTCTTCAAGGCGATTCGTCCTCAAATCGAACTCTTGATTTCCTTGAACAAAATTCTCCTTGTTCAATTTTCCTCGATCAAACGGGACGGATGATAATGGTGTTACCTGAAAAAAATAACCATAAGTTAGCAAACATTCTTGCAAGTCAAATATAAGCAAAACAAAAGAAATAAATGGCATGCTAACGGGCATAAACATTTTATCATATAAAATGAACAAAGCCTTGTCAAACGTTTGCAACGAGAGTGAATAAGCTTCATGACATGCATTCGAGTCACATGGATCCCACAAATCAAAGATTTCATGCGAATAACATGTCAAATGATAGATATATTCGTCACAAGCAAGTAATCGAGAAAATGCATATGGCACAAGAAATTGATCAACCAATTCTTGCATTGAACGATATACTATATTACTCACACATGAATTACAAAATTTATCAAACACACGATGATACCAGATGATACAAATTCTTTTGTCAATCATTGAAATAGGTAGACCATCATTAAGCAGAATATCACATTCAAGCAATTCATGATCTAAATGATTTATCAAAATGAAATTGGCATCATGTGTTCTATTAACTTCCGAAGAGAACGAAAACATCTCAAAGTAACGCAAGATGGATTCTTTCACAAGAAAACTATCAAAATTATCAAACGTAAGAATCCTCTCATCATTCGAGAAAACAGGTAGATCATAAATGGGCAAAAAAGAACGATTAAGCATGTAATGATCTAAATGTTTCACAACAATGAAATCAGCAACCAATTTATCAACGCAAAGCTCGTCACTTTTCAAAGAGATCACAAAGGTGTCAACAAGTTCAGAAAACGTACCTTTGTGCGCAGAAGGACAAAGATCATTCTTACCTTGTTCACGCAATATAAAACCTTCTCTCCTTAGGCAAGTAATGTAGTCAAAGCTTTGCGTTTGATTCAACATCTTTCAAATGGATTTTAAATCTCAAATACAACCACAAAATTTGTTTAAGGAACGAATACAAATTAAACAAGAAGTTAACAAATTTTGTTACCTTAATTAAAAGACAAGTATCGAGATGATAGAATTCTTTCAAACATATCGCATTATACTTGAATTTTCCATAAGACAAATCCGGACATATTCCCGGTTGAAAGACATGCGTTTGATTATTTAAAACAAGATGTGCCAATTGTTTCAAAAAATCAAACTTGTTATACCAAAAGGAATTATGTATGTTCAAGATCAATCGATCAAAACTCTTAACGTGCTTCAAAACATACTCACAAAAACTCAATGATTTTGCATTAGACAATGAACAAATCTCATAAAACCACAATCAAACAAGTTGGGATTAAGAGAAAATTCATCGTCATACTTACTCGTGTCTTGCATCCGTTGAATATACGTCTCTCCACCGTCACAATTTCTAACACATTGATTTTCTTGAAATAGACTCGTCTTACCATCATTTAAATGATCACAAGAGATGAAGTAGTGGCAAGAGATGATTTCGTTCACAAGATCACAATCATTGGAAAAATTTGGTGGAGACAAACTCGATTTGGAACACTTACCTTCCTTACCTTCCAGCTTAGGTGGTTCAATCTTACCTTTTTCAACCAATTGAAAATGTCACTTGTCGGAAAGGTATTGAAGTTGATAGTCATCATTTGATTCCTCGAAAACCTGAAATGAAGAAACAAAAGAAGAACAAAAATCCAAAGAGTTAGTTGAAAATTCACTCTCTTTCTCTCGTTCGTTCTTTTCTCTTGATTCTTTTTCAAGATCTTTTTCTTTTTCAATCTCTGTTTCAATTTTTTTCTCAGTTTCAAGTTCTTTTCTTTCTTTCTCAATCTTTTTTTCTTCTTTCTCATTTTTATTTTCTTTTTCCTCGATTTCTTTTTCTCTCACAAACTCTTTTTCAATTTCTTTTCTTTTATTTTCTTTTTCTTCTTTTTCATTTGATCTTTCTTTTTCATTTTGAGTACAACAAGAAGATGATTCAAAAGAACTAAAAATAGAAGGATTTGATTCTAAGATCGAAGCGATGTTCTCATAGATATCACGATCTTTGCTTGGAAGATACTTCGTACGGGACTTCGTTGAATCATAAGATGGAAACTTCGTGCTTTCTTGGTCATCACCGTAAAAAACTTCAAAATTCATTTTGCTTCGCCTCGATTCCTTCATCGAATAGGAATCTCGATTTGAATAACTTTGAGAACGATCTTTTGTAGCGAAATACTTATAGCTTTCTTCTCGTTCATTACCTCGAAAAGATTTGAACTCATTTCTTGTTTCTCTCCGTCTTAAAGGCCTTGTCGAACATGAGTCTTGATAAGAGTCTCTTCGCGAATAGTTTCGGGATGTATATCGCGGTGAAGAACTCGACTCCATTCTCTGACTTGATGAAATCTTTCGATCAAAAATGCTTTCCATTTCACTTAACAAGTATTGGAAGTCGGCGGCTGAGAATCCTTCTTGTGACATCTTTGTTGCTGAAAATAAAATATGTTATGCAAAAAAATAGATAGAAAAGAGAAAATACCTTACCACAAAATCCTCACGAGTCACTCGCAAAAAAAATCACTCACACTCGTGTTTAACTCGTATGATGGCTTTTTCTTTGATGATTTCACTCGTGCCTTTTACCGCTCTATCTCGTCTCACAAATTCGTACTTCATTTCAAAAGACTCATCGCGGCTTGAGGGTCGGCTTCAAAGTGGGTTTCAAGGGATTGATGTCGGGTATAGGGGAGGCTAAACAAAAGAAAAATTTGGTTATCGGGTAGGCTAAAGGGTAAGAAGAAAAAAAAATTGGGAGGTCGAGGTAGAAGATGAAGAGGGTAGAAATGAAAGTCTTGAGATCGGAAACAGAAGAGATGAAGTTCAAAGCAAAACTTCAAAAATTTTCCACAACTTTTTTTTTACCACTTTTTTTTAACTTGTATATTTTTTTTCATTTTCGTTTTTTTCTCTTTTTTTTCAATTTTTTTTCACTTCACATACAATATATTGAAATACAAGAACGAAAATTGCAACTTACAATTTTTTTTGAATTTTTTTCACTTACGAACCTATTTCGGCTTCTCG
Source organism: Gossypium rotundifolium (assembly GCA_025506655.1). Taxonomy (NCBI): domain Eukaryota; kingdom Viridiplantae; phylum Streptophyta; class Magnoliopsida; order Malvales; family Malvaceae; genus Gossypium; species Gossypium rotundifolium. The sequence goes on along the minus strand of CP106722.1, from coordinate 86,613,794 downwards.
TACGTAGTCAAAATTCTTCATTTTTATAGCTCTGATACCAGATGATGCAATTCCACCTCGGAGAGTCGAAATGTATGCGAGTTGCCCGATCGTCTACGAGGAGGTTACAAGCCTTTCGAAAATTATGAGAAAATATGTAGCAATGCTGAAGCTTTGAATTGAATTTATATTTAAGAAATGGATAAGTTAGGAATGGAGGTTTAGAGAAATGAAAAGGAGTCGATTTAGGTGATAGGTTCGGTTTTAACAAAGAAAGAAAATAAAGGGTAAAGATAGATGGTGGAAAATGGAAGATAGGTCTTAAACAGAAACGATTCAACACAAAGATGTGTCACCCCGTTTCTAATGTGTTTAAGGTGGATGGTGGAAATCGATATGGACCAAAGACCCATTATCAAAGATGATAAGAACCTAAGGTATAGTTAAATGGAAGAACAAGTGATAGATGCCACAAGCACAGCTCGATAAGTCTATGAAACTTGTACGAAATAGAAGAGGAGAATAAACTCACTCAATGAACAAAAGTCCATAATACATGATTAATATTCAAAGAACAAAAAGAAGCTCCTTACAAATGAAAACTAACAACATATTTATAGGCTAACATGGGCTAGCCGAATGGTCATCCAAACAACTTAAAAACTAAGTAAAATTTAAACTAAAAAATGCTAGAAAAGTCTAGAAGAAATCCTTTGGGTTGCTTGGCTTGGAGTGGCTGAATGTGGCCCTTGGGTGCTTGCCAAATTCGGCTGATTTGAGGAGGCAAAGAGTTACCTTCTAGATGGTACAATTCCATGACGAGCTCGGCAAGATGAATGAATTTGGTAGGCCATTGGTCTTGCTAGATTCGGTTAATGTGCTTCCAAAAGTCTTGCTTCATTTGTAAGTAAAATGCACTTGGATGGATGAATGCATGGGAGGTTGGCTGGAAGCATGCACCATGGCTGCCAATTTTGGCCATTCAAGGCCACCATTCGGTTGGGAGAAAGCACAAGTACATGGATGAATTTATTGAATGTTTTAAGCATCAATTAAAATGGGCAGAACTCATTCATCTTCCAAGGGCTGTTCGTGCAATGCAAAGGTCAAGGGATTTAAGGGCTGAATTAAACCACATGAAAGTTGTTCAAAGAAGAGTTTTAATGCTGGAAACTTCTCACCCAAAAGGTGCAGCTCATTCCCAAAGTTGGCGAACCTAGACAAGCCTTTTCAGCTCCTTTGCTTTGCTCAAATTCGTTCAGCCACTTCCTTCTTCATTAAGAAGACTTTAAAACGTCCCAAATGGCTGAATTTACATATCCAAGAGGGCTACTCACGTTCTCCTTTATTGCTGGACACTTTTCAACCAAAAGAGACCAAATTAATAGCTCAATTATTGCATGGGACGTACCTAGCTGCTGCATGCCTTTTCAAGTGGCCCAAGAGTGGACATGTCCAAATTCGGCCATGCATTGATATGGGCTTCCAAAAGGTGTCTTTTTCTCATAATTTTTCGAAGGTTTGTAACGAATGGTCACTTGGGAGAATCCATGAATCAAAATAATTCATGTAGTTGGTCATTCATGCACTCGGCCATTCGATGTATCTTGAAATTCATGCATTTGTCTCTTCCATGAATGTGTCTTCAATTGAACTCTCTTTCCAACCGAATAGGCACAATGTATTTAAGGTGCATGCATCTCACTTTAATGCTAGGTACATTCGGCTGCACCTTGGGGAACTTGAAGGGCCTTTGATTCATGGCTGAACATGGTGTCTTGAAGGGCCAAAATGAGCAGCAACATGCATGCTTCCAGCCGTCCCATGTATCTACAAGATTCATGATACATTCGGCTAGGTACATTGCACCTAGGTGCATGTATCTCTTAAATGTGCTCCATAGATTCGGCTGAACTTTCAAAGTGAATGAACCCATATTAAAACACTCCAAATCAAGTGAATAACATAAATTCATACATTGGACTCTTCTAGGGACGTTTGGGACAACTAAAGGACACCATTAGGATACATTGGAATTTCGGCAGCCCTTAATTAAGCATAAAAATCTGCACATTAAATTTATGTTTTAATCAACTTAAAAACATATAATAAAATGTGATAAAATTACTTTGAGCTAAAACAAATTAAATTCAACCCATTTAAGATGTTTTAGATGCATTAAATAGCTGTAGAATAAATTAAAATTCAATTTATTAAAAAGCAAAGAAATCAGCTCGATGAGCTGAAGTGAGCTCGGGGAGCTCGTATTGAGCTGGCATGAGCTAATCCTGCTCAGTTTGGAAATGCATGAAGATGCACACGAGCTCCACAACACTTGGTCTCGACGATCCGAGCTTGTCATGTTGAAAAATGTTGGATGCCCCAGCGTGCTCGCATCATTTACTTAGTCTTTAAGCTTTGTTAGTGACTATTTGGCTAGCTCTTCCATAGGCCTATAAATACTTGTTGTTTTTCATTTGTAAGGGGGTTAAGTTTTTGATAAAACATATATGAACATTTGTTCATTGAGTGAGTTATCTCCTCTTCGATTTTGTACAAGTTTCATAGACTTATCGAAATGTGCTTGTATGCGTCTATCACTTGTTCTTTCATTCATTTATACCATCGATTCTTATCACTCTTGATAACGGGTCTTTGGTCCATCAACGACTACCATTTTTTTCACCTTAAACATTATAGAAACCGGGGTGACGTTTGTTAACGTTGAATCGTTTCTGTTTAAGTTCTTTCTTCCATTTTCCACCAAACTATCTAACTATCATCTATCATTTGCTTTCGTTGTTATACCGAACCTATCATTCTAACATCTAAACTGTCCCCTTCATTTCTAAACCACCATTCCTAACTTAAACCATCCTCTAAATAAATTCCCTATAAGCTTCCTCAAACACATACATATTTTTCCAATTATTTCCTGAAGTCTTGTTTCTTCCTCGTAGACGATTGGGCAACTCGTATACTCTTCGTCTCATCCCGAGTCGGACTGTATCAAAGCTCCTCACTTGGCTTATGCTCGTCGGTCTAGGCCACTCTCGAATTACCTTCACCTTTTCTTGGTCCACCTCGAGTCAGTCCGAGCTAACTACAAAACCTAAGAAGACAACTTTGTTAGTACAAAATGTACACTTCTTAAGGTTCGCATACAAGGTCTCCTTTCGAAGAACCTCCAAAATAGATTTCAAATGTAACACATGTTCATCTAAAGACTTGCTATAAATTAAGATGTCATCAAAATATACAACACAAATCTTACCAATAAATGCTTGCAAAACATAATTCATAAGATGCATAAATGTACTAGGTGCTTTGGTTAAGCCAAATGGCATGACCAACCATTCATACAAACTGTATTTAGTTTTAAAAGCGGTCTTCCACTTGTCACCTTCACGCATTCAAAACTGGTGATATCCGCTTTTAAGGTCAATTTTAGAAAATAATTGAGCACCACTCAACTCATCAAGCATGTCATCTAAACGCGATATTGGATGCAGATACTTAATCGTTCTTGTTCACCGCTCGGCAGTCCATGTACATGTGCCAAGTTTCATCTTTCTTTGGCATGAATAACATAGGTATGGTGCAAGGGCTAAGGCTTTTTCGGATGTACCCCTTTTCCATAAGCTTGTTTACTTGTTGTTGCAGCTCTTTGGTTTCTTCAGGGTTGCTACGATATGTTGGGGGATTGGGAATGATGGCTCCAGGCATGAAGTCGATTTGGTGTTCGATCCCTCGACTGGGCAGCAACCCACTAGAGACTTTGTCCGGGAACACGTCCTCGAAATCCTGCAAAAGAAAAACAACAGAAGAAGGGAGATTTTCAACCAAGTCGTTAGTGTCCAAAAAATTTTCCTTGTACATGAGCACAAGAATCAGCTGTTTCATCAAGTAGGATTTTTGAAACTCTCTCTCTTTTGCATACACGTTTAGTTTTTCTATCTCTTTTTCATCTCTCACTTTCTTTTCACTTTCTTTGCTCCTTTACTCTCATTTTCCCTCTTTTTTTTCAACTTTCTTTTCTTCTTCATTCTCACTCTTTTCTTTTTCTTTCACTTGATCAACATAATTTTTCAATTTTAATTGGTCTTCATAAACTTGTTTTGGCATCAATGGAGCCAAAGTTACATTTTCCCCAAATGTTTGAAAGTGTAGCGATTTGTGTAGCCGTCGTGGATGACCCTCCGATCAAATTGCCAAGGTTGTCCCAACAAAAGTGTCTGGCATGCATGGGCACAACATCACAAAAGACTTCATCGTTATACTTTCCGATTGAAAATGCAACCAAGACTTGTTTAGTCACCTTCAACTCACCACTTTCATTAAGCCATTGGAGCTTGTATGGATGTGGATGCTTAGTTGTTGGAAGGCCTAATTTTTCAACCATCAAAGTGCTAGCAATGTTGGTGTAACTCCCACCGTCAATAATAACGTTGCACCCTTTGCCTTGTACGTAGCACCATGTGTGAAAAATATTTTCACGTTGTTGCTCGCTCTCCACGCTTTGAAGGCTTCAACTCCTTTTGATGACAAGTATTTCACTATTCACATTATATTCGAGTTCCTCCTCTTCTTCGGTGTTGCGTCGGGTTCATTTTCAGTTTCCTCCTTTGACTTGGTTTCTCCATCGGTTCGAACCACCATGTTGCTTTAGTTTGGACATTGGCTGGTGATATGTCCTCTCCTAAGGCATTTAAAACATTTTACGTCTCTTGTTCGGTTTGGAAAGGCTTCAGCCTTGCCTTTGCTTGAGTTGCCAATAGGTTTGTTAGACTATGCAGGCACTACTTGATCTTTGGCACGACTAGTTGACTCTTTCTTGCTTGTGCCTTGTCCCCACTTTGAAATAGTAGAGGGATTAGTGTAGGATCGAATAGTACCTTTTCTTTTCAATTGCTTCTCAACCTTTATAGCCATTGCACCATGTCGACCACTTAGATGTAATGTTGAAGCTCTACCATGTTTGCTATATCGTGATTGAGTCCAGCTAGGAATCGTGCCATGATCACCTCTCGGTCTTCTTCAACACTTGCACAGCTCATTGCAATCTCCATTTCTTTAAAATAGTTCTCCACGCTCCTATTGCCTTGAGTAAGGTTTTAGAGCTTTTGATATAGCTCTTAATGGAAATAGGAGGGAATGAAACGCTTGCACATAATAGCCTTCATTTCAACCCAAGTGGATATCGGGCATTCTCTGTTTCATCTCTGACTCGTTGTGAGTTAATCCCACTAGATCATGGCATAATCGGAGAATTCGATCGCTGCTAGCTTCACCTTCTTGCTCTCCGAGTAATTGTGGCAAAGACCAATTTTATTTTCTTTTCCCATTCAAGATATGCCTATGGATCGGATTTACCTTGGAATGGGGGAATAGACAATTTGATATTCTTCAAGTCATTATCAACTCATTCTCACTCTCGAGGGCCTCGATTTCTTTGTCCGTGTCATCTATCACTTTGATTCGACCCTTGGTCACTCTCTAAATTGCTTGGATTGTATAAATCATCTTGATTGAGGCTCAGTCGACCTCGCTCCCTTATTGGACTTTGGGGAGTTCTCTCACACTGACCCTGTTCTTCGACATGTTCCAAACGCTCTTGGAAGGGCTCAAACTTTCTATCAAACATGCACTCCATTTCACGCATGAGGGCTTGGATTGTTAAATCGGGCACTCCTCCTCCGATTGAAACATTTCAAATAGGATAGAGACCACCACCCTCTGCCACATTTCGTTCCAAGCTTCGAGACATGAAAATTTAAATCCTCACCACAAAACCTCACGTTCACTAACAAAGAAAAGCAAAGATGGCACTCCACTTGTGTTTGCACTCAAGACTGGCTTTTTCAATCACTCTAATGATCTCACAACTCTCGATTCTCCTCTCACAATTCGTAGAAGACTTGTTTAGACTTAGAAGCAAGCTTAGGAGTCAGCTTCAAAGGGTTGTTGATGCGACCTCGCCCCAGCTTGTATCAAACTTGGATCTAGACCCCTTGATGATGCCCCAAGGTCCCATTACGTGAGCTCGGGCTAGACAATTCAAAGAGGGCCTTTCGGCCTTGTTGGAGTGTGTTTGGCCTGAACCATCAAACGAGCATTTCAAAGAAGCTCAAAACAGCATGCGGAGTTGGCTATATACCTTCTTAAGAGACGAATTTAGCTCACTTTAAGCTCCTCAAATTTTCCCCAGCTCGGATCAGCTTAAATGAGCTTCTTTCAGCTCATTGAGCTAAATTAATTAATTTACTTTTTTTATGTTTAAATAAATTTGAACTCAATATTTTTATTTAATTTTGCTGCAGCAATTTAATGTGTCCTAGAGTTTTAATTAATGCCAAAATTATGATGTCTAAAACTCAATTTAGTTAGTCTTAATTTTTACAGCAAGTTAATGTGTCTTTAGCTACAACCGAATATTGAATGTGTCCTAGATAGCATGTTTTAATTTGTCTAAATAATATTAGTGTCCAATAATGTGTCTTAGTTGTGTTATTAATTTTATTAAGCTGAATTGAATTGATTTAATGCATTCCTTGTGCATGTAGGTACAGTCAAATCTTCATGGGAGCATTAAAGGAGATTCATGCACCTAGGTGCAATGCATGTGGCTGGTACATGGATCGGTTGGAACATTGCATTAGGCTGCTATCTTTTGGCATTACCAAGCACCCCCCATTTGGCCAACAAGTACTAGAAATTAAACACCTTTTTGTTTGGCCTATTATCTCCCCAATGCCCCACAAAAGGCGTTCACACTAGCTGCCATGTTTAAAGACAATTCAGCTGGACTTGTTCACACTTCAATTACTCTTCAAACTTCATTTTCACACCTACAAGGCTGCTCAAATCCTCAAATTAATGTTGGTATCTTTTCAGCAAGAGCTTCTTATTGGATGAGTCTATTTACTCCATTGGCCAAACCTAACAGGTACATTGGATCTCATGGAGTGTTCAAATGCATGCTAGCTGGTCAACTTTCTAGAATGCCGTCCCTTGCACTCCCATTCAACCGAATTTGGACTTGGTATTTTAAGGGATTTATTCTAAAATTTTCAAGAAATATTTTAGCTAAATTTTTACTTAGTTTTTAAGGTTCTTTAGTGACTATTCGGCTAGCTTGTTTAGCCTATAAATACTTGTTAATTTTTAATGTAAAAGGACTTTTGAAACTTTAATGAATTGCTATCGAATTTTGAGGAAACTTTTCTCTAAATTTTCGTTCGAGACCCGATCGACTTATCTAGTTTCTAGTGGCGTCAGTCCGAGTCTTTTTATCCGAACTTATCACTCCTTATTCTGAGTGTGGCGTTCATTCTACTTCCATCTTTCACCTTAACCATATAAGAACCGGGGTGACACTTTTTGGTGTTGAATTGCTCTTGGTTAAGTTCGTTTTCCATCATCACCAAACTATCTTTTATCTATTCTTACCTATCTTAATTATTCTTATTAAACTATAACCTTTATCATCCATCTTTCTTTCTATCACCCAAAATCGGACCTATTCTTCCCAATCTTAGAACTTGTATCCCTTATACTTAAACCTCCATTCCTATCTTAACCTGACATATAAAAGAAATTCACTTTAAAAGCTTTCGTAATCCTATCTATCTATTCATTGTTTTCTAAAAATGAAACCTCTCCTCGTAGACGATCGGGCACCCAAAGTGACTCGTGTTATTTGTGAACACGAGGGCAAATTATTTGGTATCAGAGCTTGAAAATGAGGAGCTCCGACGATGATTGAGAAACCGTAATAGGTTTGTAAGTTGAAAAAAATTAAAATAAAAAAAGTCAAATTGTATTCAAGTCCTTTGCACTTAATTTCGTGCATTTGAAGTAAAAAATATACAAAAATATATAATAATAAAAAAGCATTCAAAATTTTTGCAATTACTTTCGATTCTCTATTCTCCTTCTCAGTCTCTAAACTTAAGACCATCATTTTATAATCATCTCTATACTCGATCATCCATATTTCTAAATTACTACCATTTGGTATACCTAACGCCACACAATTTTTGATTCATACCATTCTTTGTTTCAGCCTACCCGATACCCCAACATTCGTCCCTTTGTAACCACATTAAAACTAACCCACCTAGACTACGATAACGTCACATTAAGCCTCATACAAAAACACGAGATAAGAGTCGAGTGGTAAAAGGTGCGAGTGTATACATCAAAGAAAAAGCCTATATTGAGTTAAACACAAGTGTGAGAGAAATTTTTCTTTGTGAGTGATTTGTGAGCTTTGTGGTGAGGAACAAACTTTACATGTCCCAAAGTCTTGAAAAAAATATGGGGGAAAGGCAACCGATTCGAAATGTTCTCGATTTAAACTTACAAGCCCTGTTACGTGTGGTTGAAAGGTTGTTTGATCGAAACTAGAATCGATCCAAGAACGACTCGATCAAGTGGAGGGACGAGCCCAACGATGATGAACTCCCGTAAGCCCCCTAAGGAACCAAGGAAGGAAAGACGGCCAAGATGATGATTTCTCCGAGCCGAGTGATCATGAAAGTGATCAAGGTTCAAAAGCGAGTGTTCGGAGGAGAGGGCCCAACAATCGAGGGCAGCGAGATCGAGAGAGGTTCGACGATGACTTAAAAAGCATCAAACTATCCATTCCTCCATTTCAAGGTCGTTTGGATCCCGAGGCCTACCTCGAGTGGGAGAAAAAGATCAAACTTATGTTCGAATGCCACAATTACTCCAAGGCAAAGAAAGTGAAGTTAGCGGCGATCGAGTTCTCTAACTATGCCATGATATGGTGGGACCAGCTTACAATGAGCCAAAGGCAAAACGTTGAACATCCTATCCAAACGTGGTAGAGATGAAAGCTGTCATGCGACAACGCTTCATTCCATCAAATTATCACCGGGAGTTGTACCAAAAACTCCAAAACCTCACTTAAGGAACAAGAAGCATGGAGGATTACTTCAAGGAACTAGAAGTGGCTATGATTCGTGCAGACGTGCAAGAGGACCGCGAGGCTACCATGGCGCGATTCTTGGCCAGATTGAATCGAGACATAACAAATGTTGTCGAGATGCAACACTATGTCGAGATTGTCGATATGGTCCACATGGCAATCAAAGTGGAGAAACAACTCAAGAAGAAAGGAACCATTCGTGGTTATTCCACTTCAAGTGCGCCTAAGTGGAATCAAGGTCCAAACAAGAGCATTTTTGCGAATCCAACGAAAGAACCTGGGATTTTCGCTAAGTCTAACAAGTTTGTGATCGAAATCAATAAAGGTAAGGCCCTCAAAAATATACAGTCGCTATCTCGTGACATCATATGTTTCAACTGCCAAGGCAGAGGGCACATTGCGAGCCAATGCCCGAATGTAATACCATGATCATACTACCCAACGGCGACATCGAATCGGAAGATGAAGTTGATAAAAATGAAGACTAAGCTGAGCATCCAATCGAGAATGATGAAGAAGTCAAATTTATGTTCGAGGGTGAAATGCTTGTGGTCAAACAAAGTCTCAACTTCAAAGTTCGGTAAGTGAGCTCAACAAGAAAACTTATTTTATTCTCGTTGCCATGTTTTTGGAAAAGTGTGCAGCGTTGTGATTGACGACGGGAGTTGCACGAATGTGGCGAGCACTCTCATGATCGAGAAGTTATCCTTGCTAATGCTTAAGCACCCGAGGCCTTACAAGCTGCAATGGCTCAACGAAGGCGTCAAACTCAAGGTGACCAAGTAAGCAAAGGTTCCCTTTTCAATTGGTAACTACCATGATGAAGGTTTATGCAACGTCGTTCCTATGCATGCGGGCCATCTATTGCTAGGAAGGCCATGGTAGTTTGATCACCGAGTCAAACACGATGGTTTCGCAAATTAGTACTCCTTTGAGCATAACGGCAAGAACATCGTGTTGACACCATTGTCACCGTAACAAGTAATGGAAGACCAGCAACATTTATGGCGATCTTTGGAAACTTCGAGCAAAAAACTTATAAACTCAAGAGAAAAGGAAGATGAAAAATTGAGTGTGTAATATCTGAGATTTAGGGGTTATGCATTTTAACTTAAATGCATGTAGTGGCATGCTTGTGTATGATTTGTATGTGTTTTGGGGGCTTCGGGAACCCTGGAGAGTAGGTGGATGCCTTAGAAAAATATTGGATTTTTAACTCTTAGAAGAGGGGCTAAGGGAGCTAGGCCTTAAAGAGTATAGTGTGTGGCTTATGACACAAGAACTTAACTGGTAAGGTGGCAAGTGGGCACACGAGAGTGACAAGGAGGCGCCACTTAGGGCACATGAGGAGAGTGAAATGTATGCGCCTAATCGCTCACGAGGATGATTTCTAAGCCTTCTGAGAGAGAAGGGCCTAGGTTAGAGCAAAGGAAATGAAGGGACAGCAGATTTTGGAGTTGCCTTTTAGATGTAGATTGGTGGAAGGAAGTGCAATGGTGAATGGCACAAGGACTCTAATGGATCAGCATTGGACTTGGTCAAGGCACTTGAAGATTTGGCTAAGAAGGGAAGATAGGTGTTGACTCATTCAAATTCATTTGAATGAGAGGTGGAGAGGAAAAGTAGGAGAAAAAGAAGGGATTTGAGAAGAGGGGGAGAGTTGGCCGGTCAAGGGACTTCTATGATGACAATTTTGGTCATGTAGGTAGGGAAGAGAAGCCGAATATGCTTAAAAGGTTTTAGGCACTTTGTTGTGCGATTTCTTTTTTTCCCGAAAGCCTTTGTGTTCTTTTCTTTTGAGAGAAAACCGAAGTAGGAGACCATTTGTGTACCCTTTTCTCTCTTGACCAAAAGCTGAAACATCCCTCTCAACTCACCATTGCCGCAACACCTTAAGCCTCCCACTTTTCTTCTCCATTCTCTGTTAAAAAGTCGAATTCACCTAGTGGCCAAAACCCCTTAAGCCGAACCTTAACTTGAGCCTCACCATCATTCTTTTCTTCTTCTTCTTCTCACCACTCTTTCTTCCTCTTTCCCACCAAAGCCGAACCACACCAACTTTCAATCTCTTTTCTTCTTCTTCTCATAATTTCTTCTGTCATCAAAAGCCGAAAGCCCATTTAACCATAGCCGATTGCATCCTTAACCCATTGAAACCAATTGTTCCTAAGCACTAAAGGTCGAAACTCGATCATCCTTCTCCTTGTCAATCTCTTAGGGCTAGTGATCATTGTGTTGGTCACTCTTTTTCGATAAGGATCTCTTTTAGGCCGATTTTCTGTTCTTTTTCTTTTTGAACTGTCAAAAATCAAAGACTCTAATCCCTATATCTCTTTAGCCGAAACCATGAAAGGGGATTTCGGGATCCACTTATAGCCGATAATAGAAGGAGATCTTTCGGGATTTGAGATCCAAGGTAAGAAAGTTGTAATATTCGACCAAAGGCCATATTACTTTAAAGGATGGCCGATTCTAACTATGGTTTTTAGGGGGAGTTCGACAGAGACAAAAGAGGAGTCTCGGGATTTAGATCTATTTCGATAAGGGTGTTAAGTTATAGATTGAAATTCAATTAGATCTTATATGTCGATTAACCGGGTTTTGATTAAGTGTTCCTCAATGGATACGAGTACCAGTGGAGGAGAGAAAGGGGTAGTCCCTACCCCTAGATTCAAGAAGCGCTCAGTTTTTGCCGTACGTGATTGGCCACCGGGTTGTGGGCTAGCATCAGAAAGGGATAAGCAGATCGCTGTTATCCCTGCTAGCAAAAGTGTCAGTGATGTCGAGAGCATAGTCCTCACGGTTATCAGGTGTGTAGCCCTACACTAATTCCCGATAGAGTAATAGTATTAGTATTAAATATGTGTTAATGGAAATATGAAAAACATGGCTAAGGGTACCATTCAATGGTACAGTGCATTCAGGTACGTTACTCCTAACTCTCAGTTAATAATGCTTATAGGCATTGATATGGAAATATGTGTAATTTTGTTATGACTTTGGGATAAGGTACATTGCATGATATCTGAATAATATGTATGTTGCATGGGCATAATGGGTGAAATGATAAGGGGAAGTGTTCCGGTGGTTTTTACCATATTATCCGGTGACTTATGTCACATATTATGAATCCGGTGACTCTGTCACATTATCTGGTGGCTATGCCACGATTATAAGGCGATGTGCGATTGATCTAGTGACTGATCGAGGGTGTGTAGCGGATTGAGGGTCGATTTAGTAATCCCCACGGTGTGATTGGCAGGTACATGGGTGGTGTGTAGAGGATGGATATCTAGGTAGGCTCAGGATTGCATTACATTCTGTACATAAATGTGATTAATAATGCTATGACTCGATATGCTATGTTATGGGCTTTGCCAAAATGTTATGATTAAGGCTATAATCGGTTGGGTTTTGGTGTAGCCATTGCACATTGAGTCTATTGACTCACCCTTCGTGGGATAACTTTTTGCAGGTGATACTCAGTGAAATGGACCGGGTCGGTAGGGACTTAGCGGTGGCCATGCTCAGCTCAGTATTTTTGGGTTTCTTATGATTAAACTTATCACGTTTTCTTATTATGTTTTCGGGGTTTATTTTGGGTTTTTATTTTGTTGTAATAAGGCCATTACTATTTAACTATTTTATTGATGCGTTTTAATTTCATTCTGATACAATTAACATTAAATAAATGGTTAAACAGTTTTTCATAAAACAACTTCAAATGTTTTGATACCTAAACACCTACGATTTTCAACTTAATGATAAGCTCTAAAATTTGACATTTCTTTTTAACTTGTAATTTTTTGAAACATGAAGATAACATTTTAGTACAAACTTCAATAACAACACGGTTTTCAACTTGATCATAGCACAAATCTATTTTCTTCAAAACCGCCAATTTTTTCCAAGATGACAAAATGAGATTTAGCTACATTTTACTCAAGGAGCATGCCAGATCCGGTCAGGGCTTGTGGGTCGGGTTTGGGGTGTTTCAATTTGGTATCAAAGCCTAGTTCAAAACTCGGCTTGAAGGACTTTTGGGCCCAAAATATTTTACGAAAGTGAGTTTACTAAAAGATGAGCTTGGGTTTTTTAGCATTTTAAGGCACCGAGTATCGTCGAAGGAGGATGGTGATGCTTCTGATGTTATAATGGGTACGCTCCTTATTTTTGGATTACCTTTTATTGCTTTGATAGATATAGGGTCAACTCATTCGTACATCGCTAGTAAAGTATCTGGAACTCTGCATGTGAACTTTGAGACTGTACCTAGGAAGATGACTATTCTTAGTCCTTTAGGAAATCCGTAGTAGTAGACAAACTCTTTAGGGCAGTACCCTTAGAAGTTTAGGGGGCGCAGTTTCCAGCTGACTTAATGGAGTTGCCATTCGGGGAATTTGATCTAATCTTAGGCATGGACTGGCTAGTGAAGTACAGTGTGAATGTGGATTGTGCTGCTAAGCGCATGTCATTGAGAACTTCTGACGACAATGAGGTTGTGGTGATGGGCGAGAGACGGAATTACTTTCCAAATGTAGTATCTACCCTTAAGGCGGAGAAGATGGTAAGAAAGGGATGTATAGCTTTTCTGATGTTGGTCAGTGCCTTAGAGGCTAAGGAAGCAGCTGTAGGTGGAGTTAGAACAATAAGAGAATTTGTGGATGTCTTTCTAGAAGAACTTCTAGGGTTACCCCGGACAAGGAGGTGGAGTTCGGAATTGACTTGCTGCTAGGTACAGCTCCTGTGTCAATTGCTTAGTATAGGATGGCACCAAAGGAGTTGGTAGAGCTCAAGGCCTAGATCCAAGAGTTACTCGATTGTGGGTTTATCTGACCCAGTGTGTCTCCATGGGGAGCACAGGTCCTATTCGTGAAGAAGAAGGATGAGACTATGCGTATGTGCATAGATTACCGGCAGTTGAATAAGCTGACCATCAAGAACAAGTACCCATTGCCAAGGATAGTTCGATCAGCTTAAGGGGGCCGCAGTATTTTCAAAGATAGATCTAAGGTCAAGATATCATCAGCTTAAGGTGAAGGAAGCAGATATCCATAAGACAGCTTTTTGGACAAGATATGGGCATTATGAGTTTTTAGTAATGCTGTTCGGATTGACGAACGCCCCAGCCGCGTTCATGGATATGATGAATCGAGTTTTTCAACCCTACTTGGATCAGTTTGTCATTGTGTTTATAGACGACATTCTGGTATATTCCAAGTCTGAGGAAGAGCATGATGCGCATCTCCGGGTAGTATTGCAGGTGTTAAGGGAGAAGAAGTTATATGCCAAGTTTAGCAAGTGCGAATTTTGGTTGAAGTAAGTTACGTTTTTGGGTCATGTGGTGTCTGCAGAAGGGATAAGGGTGGATCCTCAGAAGATTGAGGTAGTATTAGATTGGAAACCACCTAAGTCTGTGGCAGAGGTTCGTAGTTTCTTAGGGTTATACAGGAGATTTGTTGAAGGGTTCTCGTCAATAGTATCACCTCTGACGAAGTTGTTGAGAAAGGAGGTACCTTTCGTATAGGCGGATAAGTAGTAGGAGAGTTTTGAGAAGCTTAAGAGAGTATTGACAGAGGCTCCAGTTTTGATTCAGCCGAAAGTAGGGAAGGATTTTGTGGTGTATTGTGACAGTAATTGAGGCCACACAAGGTTAACTATCCGACGCATGATCTGGAGTTGGCGGTAGTAGTATTCGCTCTAAAAGTGTGGAGGCACTACTTGTATGGAGAAAGGTCGGTGATCTACACGGACCACAAGAGTCTAAAATATTTTTTGACTCAGAAGGAGCTGAATTTGAGATAGCGAAGGTGGGTGGAGTTGTTGAAAGACTACGACTGTTCAATAGAGTATCACCCGGGCAAGGCAAATGTAGTGGTAGATGCCCTAAGTCGAAAAATAGTGTCGGATTTGAGGGCAATGTTTGCACACCTGAGTCTTTATGATGATGGAAGTTTGCTAGCAGAGTTGCAGGTGAAGCCAACATGGCTAAGTCAAGTAAAGGAGAAATAGTTGGTAGATGACGATCTGAGTGCTAAGCTGCTGCAAGTGCAGAATGGGGAGTTGGAAGTAAACAACGATGGAGTGTTGTGTTTTCAGGGCAAGGTCTGTATGCCAAAGGATGAGGAGTTAAAGCAGAGAATTCTTCAGGAATCGTATAGTAGCCCTTACGCTATGCATCCTGGAGGAAGTAAGTTATACACTGTAACACCCCTTAACCCAAAACTGTTGTCGAAACAGGGTTACGAGATATTACCAAAGTTAAAAACTAGTAAATGAGTAAATTGAGGCATAATTCCGTGTTTCAATTTAAGACTTTTATGTTCTTTCTTGGATTGAATCGACTTATCAAGCTCATCTTGTAGCGTCATTCCTTCCTTGGTTAACCCAAACTTATCACTTCCAAGTGTGGCGTTCGAACATTCCTTTGGTTCCTATCTTGCTAGATAGCGGGTCAAGGCTTCCTTGATAATTCCCTAAAAATCGAATTCACCTAAGAGCTGTTTAAGACCTGGGTCAACAATTTCCTATATTGTTGGTTCTATCTTAGCTCTTAGCCAAACCTCATCCATATTTCATCCAAACCACCTTTGATCCTTTTATTTGAACCTATTTTCTATCTTTTTCTAACCTTCTTTGAAATGAACCAAGTCTTACTCAATTTCTCGATCAGGCAAACTAATATGACTCGAAGTAATAACAACCGAGTTCGTATCATTTGGTATTAGAGCTAGTGAAATTAGAGTAAGTATCAATGTTTTTAGCAATTATGGGATTGTACTTTGATAAAAAAATTCATTATCTATCGAGTTCAAAACTGTGAAAATCAGCATTTGGGAATAAATAAAAAAAGAAAAAAATTCATTGGTGATAAAAAAAGAAAAAGAAAGAAAAGATAGCTTGAAAATCTATTAGCTGCCCAAATCAGTTCATTCATATCCTACCTTTCGGCCACACTTACATCATTCTATTTTGTTTTTCTAGCCTGCCCTTTACCTAACATCTATTCCTACCAAAACCCGATCTCACTTCTACAAACCAACTCCACATCGACTGCTGCTAAGTCTAAGTAGTCCATTGAGAACTTAGAGAGGTGAATTGAGTGGAAAAAGGCAAGAGTGAGGTGAGACCAATCGAGTGAGTAAAAGCCAAAGCCTGTGCAATTTCTTTGAGAGAGAACTTGTGAGGTTTTATTGAGAGTACTCAACATGTCACCAAGTCCGGAAAGAAACCCAAACGAAGGAGGTGGGTTTTTTCCTATAAGGAATGTGGCAACAAGTGGAGCCGTGCCATATCTTAGACTTCAAGCCATCATGCGAGAAATAGAGTGACTGTTCGATCAAAGGCTCGAACCCATCGAAGAGCGTTTAGATCTAGTCGAAAAGCAAGGCCAACGTGAGGGAACCCCTTAAAATGCAAGACAAGGGCACGAGCATCCTATTCAAGATCAAGAGGACTATTTTGAATAAAGTGATAATGATAGTGATGAAGCATCGATTTTGTAACACCCCTTACCCATAATTCCTGCTGGAACCAGGCTTGAGGCATTATTGGATAAAAACCACATGATCGCCACTTAGGCTCAACGTGACTACTCTCTTCAGTTACCTCATCAACCATATTCTTGACTTACGAGACCTCACTCATACACACAAGGCTCTCGAGACTATATCGGAACTTTTTCGATTCTTAAAATTTTCTCCATCTAAATAGAGATTACACGCCCATGCTAGATGACACACGCCCATGGGTAGTCACACACGCCCATGTTCATAAACCATGCATGAAAACTCAAGCATTCTGCCAATGCCTCACGATTAGGGCACACGCCCGTGCTCTCCACCCATGGTGCACACTGACCACCTCACACGGCCTTGAGTCTAGGCACACGCCCGTGTGGCTAGCCCGTGGCCTACACTACTCAATTCTGCCAAAGTGACACGGCCAATGCACACGCCCGTGGGCTGGCCGTGTGTCACATATGGCCTAGACACAAGCCCGTGTGCCTATCCACATGGAAAAGAACAAAGCTATTTGCCAAGTTCTTTTCACTCCTTAATCATCACAACATGCACTCATCCAATTCATCTATAATCAACTCATATTAAAGCATAAACTCACATGGATAACTACATCTTTTCATATAATAAAATAGCCAACAACTATGGCATTATACAAAATAGATTATCCATCTAAAGGCCAACACATCTTAGCCATTTATAACAAAATTTACTAACTTGTCTAGCCTATATACATGCCATATACAAAACATCAAGTCTACTGTACCAGAGTAAGCTGATAGTGTGGGCGATCTTCCAATTAATCCACGTATCTCGATTCAAACCTCTTTCTCTATAGGACAAGGGAAAGAAAAGGAGTAAGCCTTGAGCTTAGTAAGTTTACACATAAACAATTTAAGCATTCTAGCATAAACTAAACAACAATTAGCATTATACTACCAAATAAATTCGCATCCACAATTATGCTTACTCTTTCTATCCCTTACCACATTTCCAACACATCATGAGTCACATACTCATAATCATTGACATGCACCCCTACACTCAATATCACATTTAATCAATATACAACATATCATTATTCTTAATAATACATCCACACAACTAATTTCTCAGTGATTTCGCACTTAGCCCACCATAATCGATTTATAGGTAGTATCGTACTTAGCCTATCAACAAAGGTATTCATAGTGGTTTCACACATAGCCCACTAAATAATATACTTAACATGGTATTGCACACAGCCCATCGTTGTTAAGTATTAAGGTGGTATCGCACTTAGCCCACCATCAAGCATTATCAGTATATATTCACATATCTACATGTAATCCATTCATCCATTCACAACTACTATCTCATTCATTCCTCTGGAGCCACATAGGTCCTCAATCATGCTACACACTAGCTAGCATTAAGAATGTAAATGCATATATGCATAGTTTATACGTAAACTTACCTCGATATTCAAAAGTATTAAAACATGCAATTTAGTCCACCACCTTGCTCTTGCCTTGATCTCGATCTGGGCTTCGTCTTTCTTGATCTATAATGATAAATCAACTCATTCAATACACACATTGACTAAATTGACCATTATCTCATACTTTAGCAAAATTACCAATTTGCCCCTAAACTTTCTCATATTTACTCATTTGCCCCAAGGCTCGTAAAGTGATTTTCATTCAACTTTCTAGTCTTTCATGCTTGGCTGAACCATTTACTCAACTAAAGCAATCATCAATTCTTACTAAATCACACATGTATGACAAAACTCAAGACTTTCAAAAACAAGTCCCTACATGCATTTTTCATGGAAATCACTTAGCAAAAGATATTTCTACTACATCAAGCTTTCATATTCTTTCATAAAACATCAAAATACATGCATGTCATACATGGGTACATTTTTGAACATCCATCTTAGCTCAACATATAGCTAAAAATAGCTTACTCATGCTACTAGGACATCAAAAATACGAAGAATATAAAAAACAGAGCTAGAATACACTTACTAGCTAGCTTGAAAAGTTGAAAAGCCCTAACAATGGCTTCTTGAAAATTTCGGCATCCTTGGAGAAGAAGAAATGAAATTCTATCATCTTTTCCCATTTTAATCATTTAATTGTCAAATGACTAAAATATCCTTTCTGACAAACTTTCTATTTTAACTCATCCATGACCAATTTTGTCCAAAAATTAGAAATTGGGAAATTACTCTTTCAGGATCTCTAATTGATATTCTAAAGCTATTTCATACAAATAACTTCTAGAATTTCACATTTTGCAACTTTTACAATTTAGTCCTTTTAGACAACTCAACCGCAATTTCACAAAATTGCTTCATGAAACTTTCACACTAACATGCAAACATGGCATAAACCTCAAAAACTCATACATATACCTTGAATTTGTGGTCTCGCACCACTATTCAGACTAGGCCCTAAATTGGTATGTTACAACTCTCCCGCTTTTAGAGATTTTTGCCCCCAAAAATCTTACAAGTAAAGAGGTTTGGATGTTGCTCTCTCATACCTTCTTCTGTCTCCCACATAGCCTCTTCCACACTGTGTTTTTGCCATAACACTTTCACTAGGGCTATGTTCTTATTCCTCAACTGTTTTACTTCTCGAACTAAGATCTTAATCGTCTCCTCTTCATAAGACATATCCGGTCTTATCTCAATTTTCGTTGAAGGAATCACATGCGAAGGATCAGAGTGATATTGTCTCAACATCTACACATGAAACACATTATGAATCTTTTCTAATTCCACTGACAGGCCAAACAATAAGCTAGTGGTCCAATTCTATCTGTAATTTCATACGGCCCTATGAATCTTGGACTCAATTTCCCTTTTCGTCCAAATCTCATTATCTTATTCCATGGGGATACTTTCAAAACTTTTGTCACCCACATCAAACTCAATTTCTTTTCTTTTCAAATCCGGATATGACTTCTGTCGGTCTGAAGCAGCTTTCAGACCATCACGGATCACTTTCACTTTCTCTTCAGTTTCTTTCACTAGATCGACCCCATGGATTCGCTTCTCACCAATCTCGATCTAATACAAAGGAGTCTGACACTTACGACCATACAATGCCTTATACGGAGCCATCCATATAATCGACTAATAACTGTTGTTATAAGCAAATTCGACCAAAGCTAGATATCTCTCCCAACTACCTTCAAATTCTAACACACAGCATCAAAGCATATCTTTAATGACTTGAATCACTCTTTCAGACTGACCATCAGTTTGCGGATAGAACGCAGTACTAAAATTTAACCTCGTACCCATGGCTTATTGTAACTTTTTCTAGAACCTCGAAGTAAACTTCAGATTTCTATCCGATATTATAGACACAGGCACAACATGTAATCTCACTATTTCTGCCACATACAATTCGACTAACTTATCCAGTGAGTAATCAACGCGTACTAGAATAAAATGAGCCGACTTCATCAATCTGTCCACAGCAACCCACACAGCATCTTTCTTTTTCGAAGTCAGAGGTAACCCCGTCACAAAATCCATTGTAACCCGATCCTATTTCCATTTGGGTACCATCACAAGCAGAAGTAATCCGGAGGCACTTGATGCTCAGCTTTCACTTGTTGACAAATAAGACTTTTGCCACAAACTCTGAAATGTCTCTTTTCATACTCGGCCACCAATAAAACTTTCTCAAATCGTTGTAAATTTTTGTACTGCCCGGGTGTACTGACAAATAACCACTATGTGCCTCATGCAAAACTTTCCAGATCAACTCATCATCTTTGGCTACACAGATTCTATCATGATACATCAAATAATCATTTGAACTCACTCAAAAATCAGAATCACTTCCTGATCTACACTTAGCTCTCTTAGCTTGCATCTCACTATCATTTCTCTGAGCCTCGCTTAACTGTTGAACAAATAGTGGCCTAGCTCTCAACTCTGTCAATATAGTCCCATCATTAGACAAAGCCAAACTCGTGCTTATGGCTCTCAAAGCATATAGGGATTTCCTACTCAAGGCATTCGCAACCACATTCGATTTTCTCGGATGGTAATCAATGATCAACTCATAGTCCTTCAATTACTCAAGCCATAGACGTTGTCGCAAATTCAAATCTTTTGATCCATCAAATACTTCAAACTCTTGTGATCTGTAAAGATTCGACACTTCTCACCATATAAGTAATGTCGCCAAATCTTTAATGCGAAAATAATTACAGCCAACTCCAAATCATGAGTCAGATAATTCTTTTTGTGCAGTTTTAGTTGCCTCGAGGCGTAAGTGACTACCTTACCCTCTTGCATCAACACACAACCGAGACCATTTAACGATGCGTCACTATAAACCACAAACTCTTTCTTTGATTCTGGTTGAACCAAAATCGGCGCCTCAGTCAACAATGTTTTCAAACTTTCAAAACTCTATTGGCATGTCTCAGTCCAATTAAACTTGACATCATCATGCAACAGTTTTGTAATTGGGGTAGCAATCATGGAAAACCCCTTTACAAAACGTCTGTAGTACCCTGCTAGTCCCAAAAAGCTTCTGACCTTTGACACGTTCCTCGGCGATTTCCAATACACAATAGCTAAAATCTTACTCGGGTCAACTCTAATACCATCTCTCGACACAATGTGTCCTAAGAATCTGACCTCTCGGAGCCAAAACTCACTTTTACTAAATTTAGCATACAACTGCTTATCTCTTAAGGTCTGTAAGACGATTCTTAAATGTTCTGCATGATCACTCTCATTCCGAGAATAGATCAACATGTCGTCAATGAAGACAACCACAAACTTAACCAAATACGGTCAGAATACACGATTCATCAAATCCATGAAAATCACAGGAGCATTTGTTAAACCGAACGGAATGACCAAAAACTCATAATGGCCATATCTCATCTGAAATGCAATTTTCAACACATTCTGCCCCTTTACTATCAACTGGTAATAACTAGACCTCAAATCTATCTTGGAGAATATTGTAGCTCCTTTCAGTTTGTCAAATAGGTCATCTATCCTTGGTAAAGGATACCCATTTTTTGCTGTCACCTTGTTGAGTTGTCTGTAGTCTATGCACAATCCCATTGACCAATCTTTCTTCTTCACAAACAATACCGGAGCACCCCACGGTGAGTAGCTCGGTCTCACAAAACCTTTATCGTCAATTCTTGCAACTGAACCTTTAGTTCTTTCAACTCTAAGGGTGTAGCATCTAGGACTTAGGGGTTATGCATTTTTACTTGAATATATGTGATTGCATGCCTGAGTATGATTTGAATGTGATTTGGGGGCTTCAGGAATCTCGGGATGTAGGTAGGAGTCTTGGAAGTTATCGAATTTTTAAGTCTAAAAAGGGGAACTAAGGGAGCTAGGCCTTAAGAAGTTTGTTGTGTGGTTTAAAACACAAGAAAAGCCTTGGTAAAGTGGCAAGGAGGCACCACTTAGGGCCTTAGTCAGTGACGCCACAGGGAGTGTGAGGGCCTGGGTTTGAGCAGCAAGGGAAGCATTTTTGGAGTTTTATTTTGCAGCAAGGAGAGGTAGTGTTTGACGACACAAGGACACTTCACAAATGAAGTGTAGATCGAGTTAAAAGCTTAAGGATTTGGCTAAGTAAGAGTGAAAAGGGGGATTGAGTGGAGAGAGGGAGAGTTGGCCGGCCAAGGGATTTCTTTGGTGTCAATTTTGGTCATATTGAAGGGGAGGAAACCGAATATGCATGGTGAAGTTTAGACACCTTTTTTTCTCTCTCTTGACCAAAAGCCAAAACCATTTGTGCATCCCCTTCTCAATCTCACCATTTCTGAATTCTCCTAACCTTCTTCTATACTTCTTTTTCTTCTCTCAATCGCAAGTTTATACCTACTCTTTTGGTGGCCGAATATCCCATCTCTATTTGGGAGTATTAGCTGAATCTTGTGTCCCTTATTCTCTTTTCTTTTTTTTTTGCAAATCCTTAAAGTCGAAACATTCACCATCCAGCCGATTTCTTCATCTATTTCTCCTTCAAAGTCAATCACTTTTCTATAGTAGCCGAAATCCTCTATGGTTCTAAGCAAGAGTGCAATCGATTTCAATATTAGGGGTAAGGATCAATAGTTATTCATTTTTCTTTTCCTTTTTCTTTTGGTTAGTCAAAATAAAGGACTCTAATCCTCTATGTTTCTTTGGCCGAAACCATGAAGGTGATTTCAGGATCCTCTAGTGGCCGACGGTTTAAGGTGATCTTCTCGGGATTTAAGATCCAAGGTAAGCAAGGCTTACCATTCGGCCAAGGGCCACCTTTACTTGTTCAAAGGCTATGCCGATTCTAACTATGGTGTTTTAGGAAGTCTTTGACAGATCTTCGGGATTTGGCTAAACAATCTAGGTCAATGTTCTGGTTTCAAATCTGTTCCTTATTCGTTCAAAAGCTGAAAAACTAACCGTTGAGTGTACTAGTGCCTAGCCGATTGCAAGGGGGGATCATCACAAAGTTTTGAGATTTGGTTGGTAACCAAATCGGCAGCAAGGTAAGGGTTTTGGTCTCGTTAACCCTTCAAGATTTGACAATTTAGCCGAATGGCTTCTTGCTAATATGCCTAGTGTTGGCTGAATGTAGGAAAAAGGGATCTAGTGCGTTAGATCGAGATTTTCAGGATTTCGATTAGATCTACAAAAAATCAGGTGTGTAGCCCTACACTAATTCCCCTAAGTTTGATAATATTAGATATGTGCTAATGAAAATATAAAAATATAGCTAAGGGTACCATTCAATGGTACGAGTGCATTCAGGTACGTTACCCCTTAACGCTTGTAAATAATGTTTAATAACGTTGATGTGAAAGTATGTGAAATTCTGTTATGATTCTGGGGTAAGGTAAATAGCATGAAAAATAGCATGTTTTGTATGTTGCATGGCCATATGGGTGATTATGTGAAAGGGGAAGTGATCCGTGGTTCTGCCACAATATCCGTGACTCACACATTATCCGTGACTATGTCACATATCTGAATCTGGTGACTCTGTCACATTATCTGGTGGCTATGCCACAATTATAAGGGCAATGTGCAGTTGACTGCAGCGACTGCCTTCGATGGTGTGTAGCGGATGGAGGTCAATTTAGTAATCTCCGCGGTGTGATTGGTTGGTACGGGTGATGTGTAGAGGTTGGATCTAGGTGGTTTGGGTTGCATCATGGTTCACAATTATTCCATGTGATTTATTATGCCTTGTATGACTTGGGAATCTGTGATGGTAGTTACACACTGAGTCTGTTGACTCACCCTTGGTGGGCTAACTTTTTACAGATGGCACTTAGTAGATGGACCGGGTCGGCAGGAACTTAGTGGTGGCCATGCATAGCTCAGTTTTTTTCGGTTTTTCTATTTAAGTCTATTTTGAATTATTTTGGGTTATGTTTGATGTAATAAGGCCATTATTACTTAACTGTTTTATTTTCTTTGCGTTTTAAATTTCTATTATGTTACGAATAACATCAGTCATTTTGAAACTCAAACACCTATAGTTTTTCAAGTTAAAAATAATAAACCCTAAAATCCGGTATTTCTTTTAACTTATAACTTTTGCAATATGAAAATATCATTTTAGTACAAAGCTAAATTACAACACGGTTTAACCTGAGAACATTCCAAACTTGTTTTCTTCAAAATCATCAAGATTTTCAAAATGTCACTACGAAACTTAACTACGTTTTGCTCAAGGAGCATGCCAGATCTGGTCAGGGCTTGTGGGCTGGGTTTGGGGTGTTTTAATTTGGTATCAGAGCCCGGTTCAAAACTCGACCTTGAGGGCTTTTTGGGCCCAAAACATTTTCTTTATTTGAAATTGAGTTTTACTAAAGAATGAGCAGGTTTTCTGGCATGGCAACTGAGTCTCCGGCCCAAAGTCCACCAGGTAAGTACCCCTAACCATTGTGTGGTTTGTATGTGGGAATTATGGGGACATAGATTAGTAGATTAGGAACTATTGAACCCTAGGATTAGCTTACTCCAACACCGAATTACATAAAACTTAAGGTCTAACCAAACAAACCTGTGATTAAGTCGCCGAGTTAAGGGTGTGGCAACCATTGTGTGCATGTCTAGGATTGAATTCAGGGGGAGCTTGGTACTTAAGCAGTCCTAGTGACTCACCTCCTCTCCGCTCGAATCCTACCTTGATGCGAGCACGCCCCATGTCAACTCGAGCTCGAGCCATGATCCATTGGTGCTACCTCGTGGCCCCATCACTAGAACTAGATCTAGGCTATTCAAAGATGCAATTGGAGCTATGGTACAGCAAGTGTGGATTGATAACAAGGCTAACTCACTTGGATGTATGGAAGGACATTCAATGGAGCAGTTTTGCAATGTCCTACAAGCTCGACTAGTCATCGATGAGCTCGGCCCTAGCTCGTGTTTGTCAAATGAGAGTTCACCTTCTTCTTTGTCCACTGTTCAAGCTCAATGAACTCAATTGGCCATTCGACCTTGAGCTAAATACTTGGCTAAAATTTTACTTTAAATAAATTTGAGACAATATAAATTTGTTTAATGAATTTGCTGTTATTAAATAAGTAGTAATTAAGATGTTTTAATTAGGACATAATTAGTATAGCTATTATGACATGTCTTACTTAGGACAAATTAATTGAGTTCTTTGCCATTTAATTTGTCTAGCAAAACTAGCTAGTAATGTGTCCTAAGCTACAGCCAAATTTTAAAAGTTTATTAATAGCTTAGTTTTTAATTTGTTTCAGCTCAATTTAATGTTTTAATGTGTCATTTTAATTGCTGGGATTAATTAGTTAAATTAAGTTGGTGAAATGAATTTAATTTGTTTTGTAGGTGCATGTAGGGGGGACGGCACAAGGAGATTCATGGCAGCTACACATTCTTTCATTTAAGGAGTTAACTTGGTTAGCTTAATAGCCTCCTTAGCTGCTGATTTAGCTCCCCAAAGTGACAATTCAGCTCACCAAAGCTGATGTAAAGATGCCATTCACACCAGCAGCATGTGGCGTCACTTATGGGGCTATTTAGTTCCTTCTTTTCACACTTGTGGCTGTTGGGTTTAGATGCATTCATCAGCTGAATAGCTGGCTATTCAAAGCTGAAATTAATGAGGAAATTAAAGGCATTCAAGCCCCCTTGACCGAACATTGAAGGGCCATGCAGCTCCCTTTTCTTTCTTGAAGATTCGGCTGCACCTAGTCAATCTAGAAGCTGCCCATTGCTCTCCCATTCAGCCGAACTTGGACTTGGAGCATGAGGAGTCTTTTCTAGATTTTTCTAGTTAATTCTAGCATTAAGTTTGCTTAGACACTAAGGCTTGAAGGATGACCATTCGCCACAACTAGCCTATAAATATTTGAACATTTTATTTGTAAAGGACTTTTTGCCAAATTTTATATCGTTATTATGCTGAATTTGCGAGAGCAATTTCTCCTATTTCGTTCTTAGGATTTGTTGCTTATCTAGGAGTCTAGTGGCGTCAACCATCCTTCGTTCTATCCTGATACCAAGGTTCCTATCGTACATGGATAGTGGGTCGAGGTCCGTTAAACTACTAAACCCGAAACCTTTAGAAACGTATAAGTAACCGGGTCGATACCTTTCTCGGTATTGGTTCTTACTTATTTCCTAAAGTCCTAAACTGAAACCCGAACATTCTTTCATCCTTAAACCGAAGCCCAAGCTTTATTTTCTTTCTTAAACTGAAACCCGAGCCATTCATTCTTCCCTAACTTCGAAACATATCCAAATTCGAAACCATCCTAAGCTCATACCGAATCCAACTCATTTTGTCAACCCAATTCTTACAACTTATCCTAACTACATCGAAATTTCTTTCTTTCTTTGATTCTCTGGTTTACGATCGAACTCCAAGTACACATCTCATTTTCTCCTCGAGACCGAGATCGTATCATCTGGTATCAGAGCTAGTTAAACCGAGATCTACGAAGCCAGGAACAACCAACGAAGTCGTTTAAGCGAAGGCTCGAAGTAAGTTTAAAAAAAAGGAAATTCAAAATTAAAAAAAAACATTTAAAAAAAAGGAAGTTCGAAATTAAAAAAAAATACTATCATTCTCTTCATCTACATTTTCTAAATTCCTCTCCGACCTACTTGAACCACCGATCCCTTCTTCTTTCTTTAGCCTACCTACACCCACATCTTACACCCTTTGAACCCATTTTGAAACTGACCCCTAAGCCCTAATAGGCCTTAGCAAATCCGACTAACGAAACTGTGAGAAGTTCGAGAGGTAAAAGGCACGAGTGTGAGACTATTCGAGGGGAGGTAAAAGCCTAATCGTGAGTGTTAGACACAAGCGGAGTGTCAATAACTTCTTTCTTTTCGAGTGAACCGTGAGGATTTGTTGTGAGGTACTATAGTCTGCGCTATGTCTCTAGAACCCGAGCAAAATGTAAATGAGCCACCAGGAAGGCAACCCGTTTGACAAGTTCCCGATCTGCCAATGCAAGCCTTGTTGCGAAAGATGGAACGGTTACTCGATCGTAGGCTCAACCCTCTGGAAGACCGACTATACCAAGTGGAAGCCCGAAGACAACGAGAAGTACGTGGGCGACCAAATAGAAGGCGTGAACAGCCACAAGACGGTGAAGATTATTTCAATGATGCTTTCAATAGTGAGATCGAATCTATTGCAAGTATTGGAAGGCGAGGACCCCGAAATCGAGGTAATAGAGATCGAGACCGAGTGGATGATGACTTGAAGAATATAAAGCTGTCTATTCCACCATTTCAAGGGAGATTCGATCCGAAAGTGTACCTTGAATGGGAAAAGAAGATTGAATTGGTCTTTGATTGTCACAACTATTTGAAATCTAAAAAGGTTAAATTGGCCGCTATCGAATTCACCGATTATGCCATGATATGGTGGGACCAAATAACCACCAGTCGAAGGAGAAATGGAGAACAACCCATCAGCACGTGGGCCGAAATGAAATCTATCATGCACCGATGATTTGTCCCACAATTTTACCATCGGGAACTATATCAAAAACTCCAAAATCTTACTCAAGGATCGAGGAGTGTTGAAGATTACTTCAAGGAGATGGAAGTTGCCATGATTAGAGCAGATGTGCAAGAGGAACGCGAGGCAACCATGGCCCGATTTTTGGCTGGTCTTAACCGAGACATAGCTAATATGGTGGAACTCCAGCATTATGTCAAACTTACAGACATGGTGCACATGACGATTAAGGTGGAGAGGCAGTTGAAGCGCAAGGGTATTGTTCGAAACTATCCCCACTCCAACCCTACCAAATGGGGCCAAGGGACTAGTAAGGCCAATCCATCGACTCGAGCCAAGGAGACCACGCCATCTGCCAAACCAAGTAAGTCTTTCACTGAATCTAACAAAGGCAAGGCAATAGAAATCCCATCCAACCGATCACGAGACATCAAATGTTTTAAGTGTCTCGGGAGGGGACATATTGCAAGTCAGTGTCGAAACCGAAGTACGATGGTGATGCATGCCGATGGAGAAATAGAGTCTGAAGAAGACGATGAAGAACGTGAGATTGAAACTACCACAGACGAGGAAGAAGAAATTGAACATGCCATAGATGGTGAACTCCTCGTTGTGAAGAGAAGTCTCAACCTTAAAGGAATCAATGATGAGCAACAACGAGAGAACATTTTCCATACTCGATGTCAAATACAAGGTAAAATTTGTAGTGTTATCATTGACGGTGGAAGTTGCACGAACGTTGCTAGTACGTTCATGGTGGAGAAGTTGGGCTTACCAACCACAAAGCATCCGAGCCCATATAAGCTACAATGGCTTAATGATGGTGGTGAACTAAAGGTAACTAAACAAGTCCTAATTTCTTTCAACATCGAAAAATATGTGGATGAGATCCTTTGTGATGTTGTACCCATGCACGCGGGTCATTTGTTACTTGGACGTCCCTGGCAGTTTGATCGCAAGGTGGTTCACGATGGTTACACCAATAGATACACGTTCAAACACATGGGAAAGACTAACACTCTAGCACCTTTGACCCCGAAACAAGTTCATGAAGATCAAGTAAAATTAAAAGATTCTTTTGAAAAGATAAGAGAAAAAGAGAAAAATGAGAAAACAAAAGAAAAGAAACTTGAAACAAAAAGAGAGCGAGTGAAAAAGAAAAATGAAAAAGGAGAGATGAGTGGAAAATAAGAAAAAGAAAAAGAAAATGAGAAAGTGAGTATCTTTGCAAAAGGGAGTGTAATACTAAAGGCTTTACTGTTGCAACAACCGATTTTTGTACTCATGTACAAAGAAAATCTTTTTAACACTAACGATCTCTCCCAGAATCTCCCTTCTTCAATTTTGTCTCTTTTGCAGGATTTTGATGATCTAATTTCGGAAGACATCTTGAATGGATTACCACCACTACGAGGGATAGAACATCAAATCAATTTCATACCTAGAGCTGTTATTCCAAACCGACCTGCTTATCGAACCAACCCCGAAGAAACAAAAGAACTTCAACGGCAAATTGAAGAACTCATGGAAAAGGGCTACATACGAGAAAGCCTTAGTCCCTGTGCTGTGCCGGTCTTGTTGGTTCCAAAGAAGGATGGCACTTGGCGTATGTGCGTCAATTGTCGAGCTGTGAATAAAATCACCATTAAGTATAGGCATCCAATTCTGCGACTTGATGATATGTTAGATGAATTGAGTGGTGCCAAACTGTTCTCGAAAATCGATTTAAAGAGTGGCTACCACCAAATTCGAATGAGGGAAGGCGATGAATGGAAGACTGCCTTCAAAACTAAGCATGGTTTGTATGAGTGGCTGGTCATGTCGTTTGGCTTAACCAATGCCCCTAGCACTTTCATGAGACTAATGAACTATGTTTTAAGAGCTTTTATCGGTAAGTTTTGTGTTGTATATTTTGATGATATCTTGGTGTATAGCAAGACATTGGAAGAACATGGAGTCCATCTTCGATCTGTTTTGGAAGTCTTACGTAAGGAAACTCTTTATGCTAACATTAAGAAATGTTCCTTCTGTTCTGATAAAGTTATTTTTCTTGGTTTTGTAGTTAGTGCTCAAGGTCTCTAAGTCGATCAAGAGAAGATCAAGGCTATCCAAGAATGGCCGAGACCTATGAATATAAGCCAAGTAAGGAGTTTCCATGGGCTTGCGAGTTTTTATCGTAGATTTGTGGCAAACTTCATTACGTTAGCCGCACCTCTTACCAAATCATCATGAAGAGCTCAAATTTTCTCCGGGAGATGAACAGAAAACTCTTTTAATGTTATTAAAGATAGACTTACTAGAGCTCCTTTATTAGCATTGCACGATTTCTCTAAGACTTTTGAGATTGAATGTGATGCATCAGGTGTAGGCATTGGAGCCGTATTGACGCAAGACGGAAGACCTGTCGCATACTTTAGCGAGAAGTTGAACGGGGAATCCTTAAACTATCCTGTATATGACAAAGAAATGTATGCTTTGATTTGTGCCCTTGAGACTTTGCAGCATTATCTTTGGCCAAAAGAATTTGTAATCCATTCAGACCATGAAGCGCTAAAACATATCAAGGGACAGCATAAATTGAACAAACAACACGCAAAATGGGTGGAATACCTCGAATCGTTCCCATACATCATCAAGTACAAGAAAGGAAAGGATAACATCGTGGCTGATGCACTCTCAAGAAGGTATGCACTTATAACCCTTTTAGAATCTAAACTGCTTGGGTTTGTTTTCTTGAAGGAATTGTATTCCACTGATGAAGATTTTGGTGAAATTTTTCATGCGTGTGAGAAAATGGCTGTTGATAAGTACTACAGGTCTGATGGTTTCCTCTTCAAAGAAGGTAAACTGTGTGTGCCCAAAAGCTCTATTCGAGTAGTGTTAGTTAATGAGGCACATAGTGGAGGACTTATGGGACATTTTGGAGTGGGAAAGACCATGGCTACACTCCGAGAACATTTCTATTAGCCGCGAATGAGGAGGGATGTTGAGCGGGTGTGTGCGAGCTGCATATCATGCAAGAAGGCTAAATCGAGGGTCCAACCTCATGGCTTATATTCGCCACTTCCGATTCCTGACGTACCATGGCAAGATATTTCATTGGATTTTGTACTTGGCTTACCCCGAACCACAACGGGAAAAGATTCAATTTTTGTTGTAGTGGATAGTTTTTCAAAAATGTCACATTTTATATCATGTACAAAAACTGACGACGCTGTCCACATTTCTAACCTTTTCTTTAGGGAGGTGGTACGCCTACATGGGTTACCAAGAACCATTGGTTCAGATCGTGACACTAAATTCCTAAGTCACTTTTGGCGATCACTTTGGGGAAAGCTTGGAACGAAGCTACTTTTCTCGACATCTAGTCATCCCCAAACCGTTGGGCAAACTGAAGTAGTCAATCGGGTGTTATCAACTTTGTTGAGGGGCATCATCCGAAAAAACTTGAAAACATGGGAGGAATGTTTACCCCATGTGGAGTTCGCATATAATCGATCCATGCATTCGGCGACTAAATTCTCACCATTTGAAGTCATCTACGGGTTTAATCCTCTAACTCCTTTAGACTTAATGCCTTTACCTAATGATCAACTTGTGCATGCAGATGCTAAAAAGAAGGCCGAATATGTGAAGAATTTGCATAAGCAAGTTCGAGACAACATTGAGTCTAAAACTGAAGAGTATGCTCGAAAGGCCAATAAAGGTCGTAAACGAGTCGTTTTTGAGCCCGAAGATTGGGTTTGGTTGCATATGAGAAAGGAATGCTTTCTAGCCAACGTAGGTCTAAATTGCTACTGCGAGGAGATGGACCTTTCCAAGGTCTTGAGAAAATTAACAAAAACTCCTATCGGCTTGATTTACCCGGTGAGTACAATGTTAGCGCGACTTTTAATGTGGCTGATTTGAGTCCTTTTGATGCAGGTTCTGACTTGAGGACAAGTCATCTTCAAGAGGGGGAGGATGATGCGAGCACGCCCCATGTCAACTCGAGCTCGAGCCATGATCCATTGGTGCTACCTCATGGCCCCATCACTAGAACTAGATCTAGGCTATTCAAAGATGCAATTGGAGCTATGGTACAGTAAGTGTGGATTGATAACAAGGCTAACTCACTTGGATGTATGGAAGGACATTCAATGGAGCAGTTCCGCAATGTCCTACAAGCTCGACTAGTCATCGATGAGCTCGACCCTAGCTCGTGTTTGTCAAATGAGAGTTCACCTTGCTGCTGTCCAGCTCGTTCAAGCTCAATGAACTCAATTGGCCATTCGGCCTTGAGCTAAATACTTGGCTGAAATTTTACTTTAAATAAATTTGAGACAATATAAATTTGTTTAATGAATTTGCTGTTATTAAATAAGTAGTAATTAAGATGTTTTAATTAGGACATAATTAGTATAGCTATTATGACATGTCTTACTTAGGACAAATTAATTGAGTTGCTGCCATTTAATTTGTCTAGCCGAAACTAGCTAGTAATGTGTCCTAAGCTACAGCCAAATTTTAAAAGTTTATTAATAGCTTAGTTTTTAATTTGTTTCAGCTCAATTTAATGTTTTAATGTGTCATTTTAATTGCTGGAATTAATTAGTTAAATTAAGTGGCTGAAATGAATTTAATTTGTTTTGTAGGTGCATGTAGGGGGGACGGCACAAGGAGATTCATGGTAGCTGCACATTCTTTCATTTAAGGAGTTAACTTGGTTAGCTTAATAGCCTCCTTAGCTGCTGATTTAGCTCCCCAAAGTGACAATTCAGCTCACCAAAGCTGATGTAAAGATGCCATTCACACCAGTAGCATGTGGCGTCACTTATGGGGCTGTTTAGTTCCTTCTTTTCACACTTGTGGCTGTTGGGTTTAGATGCATTCATCAGCTGAATAGCTGGCTATTCAAAGCTGAAATTAATGAGGAAATTAAAGGCATTCAAGCCCCCTTGACCGAACATTGAAGGGCCATGCAGCTCCCTTTTCTTCCTTGAAGATTCGGCTGCACCTAGTCAATCTAGAAGCTGCCCATTGCTCTCCCATTCAAATTAACTTGGACTTGGAGCATGAGGAGTCTTTTCTAAATTTTTCTAGTTAATTCTAGCATTAAGTTTGCTTAGACACTAAGGCTTGAAGGATGACCATTCGGCCACTTTAACTAGCCTATAAATATTTGAACATTTTATTTGTAAAGGACTTTTGCCAAATTTTATATCATTATTATGTCAATTTGCGAGCAATTTCTCCTATTTCGTTCTTAGGATTTGTTGGCTTATCTAGGAGTCTAGTGGCGTCAACCATCCTTCGTTCTATCCCGATACCAAGGTTCCTATCGTACATCGATAGTGGGTCGAGGTTCGTTAAACTACTAAACCCGAAACCTTTAGAAACGTATAAGTAACCGGGTCGATACCTTTCTCGGTATTGGTTCTTACTTATTTCCTAAAGTCTTAAACTGAAACCCAAACATTCTTTCATCCTTAAAAAGAAGCCCAAGCTTTATTTTCTTTCTTAAACTAAAAACCGAGCCATTCATTCTTCCCTAACTTCGAAACATATCCTAATCCGAAACCATCCTAAGCTAATATCGAATCCAACTTATTTTGTCAACCCAATTCTTACAACTTATCTTAACTACATCGAAATTTCTTTCTTTCTTCGATTCTCTGGTTTACGATCGAACTCCAAGTACACATCTCGTTTTCTCCTCAAGACCGAGATCGTATCATACCTGGTGCGTAGTGACGGTTCACCCTAACCAAGAGGACTCAATCACAGGCTAAATTCAATAATTAAAACCCGAAAGGGACCAGTCACCTTGTTTTGTATAATCCTAAAGTCAAACCTTGATTATAAAATTCCAAAGTACCTTTGATTTAAAATGACCAAAATACCCCTGATTTGCGAATTGACCAAATTACCCCCTAACTTGTAAAATTATCAAGCTACCCATAGTATGGAAGGTTGCCGAAGTACCCCCGAACTGAAAATTTCCAAATTTCCCTTATTTTGTAAAATCACTTGGAACCATATTTTACAAAATTCCCGAAATGCCCCTGGTCTGTAAAATTACAAAAATACCCTCAGATTATGAAATTACCATACTACCCTCGATTTTTTTTCAAAATATTCCTATTTTCCAAAAATACCAAAAATCCCTATTTTGCAAAATTTCAAAATACCCTGATTTGAAAAATTACCAAAATACCCATATAGGACAAATTACGAAAATACCCCTGGTTGGAACGAACGAAAATGTTCGAGAGATGAATGTGTGTAGTAAATACTATTGAATGAGTGTGTTTTCTCTGAATTAGGGTAGAAAACTTGGAATGAAAACCTTGAAATGAGCGAAAGAACTGCCTTTAAATTTCTTTACATAAAATTATTCGTGGATAATTAGTGGACCAAAAACTAATTCGTAAAAATTCTTAATCAGTTAAACGTAACTCGGAAGGATGAGTTGTAAAGGACGTGGTCGTAATGTGCGTGGTCGTGGTAGAGGCCGAATGACCGTGTCGGAACCCGCTAGGTCTGGTCAAGGGTCCGAGAATGAAATGCCACCACCAACAGCTGCTGGTATGGAATATCAGGATCAGACGGGGGATGATGCAGTATCACAGTCGATGCTACGAGTTCTGGAAAGGGTGGCTGGAGTAGGAGAGGCATGGGAGCTCGAAAGTCTGTGCCTGAGAGACTCCGAGCTAATGGAGCTGAGTTTTTTCGTGGTATTTCTGGTGTGGCGCCCAATATGGCTGAGTATTGGTTGGAGGCGACGGAGCGAATTATGGATGATTTGGACTTAACTGCCGAGGAGAAACTGAAAGGAGTAGTGTCACTACTCCGTGATGAGTCATACCAATGGTGGCTCACGGTTCAGGATGGTGCTGCCACAGGTGATCTTACTTGGGAGTATTTTAAGGCAGCGTATCAGAAGAAGTATATTGGGACTAGTTATGTGGATGCGCAGAGGAAGGCATTTCTGAGGCTGGTTCAGGGAAATAAATTCATAGCGGAGTACGAGGCAGAACTCCTAAGGTTGAGCCGATATGCTCGAGGTATAGTGGCTACGAAGCATGAGCGATGTGTCCGATTTGAGGACGGACTAAGGGATTACTTGAGACTATTGATTGCCCCACAGCAGGAGCGGGAGTTTGCTGTGTTGGTAGAAAAGGCTAAGGTTGCTGAAGGAGTTAAGGAGTCTGTAAGATAGAACACGGATAGGAATAGGCAAAAGAGAGGTTTTGGATCATTAGGGCCATCTGGGAATATCCAAAAGAGACCTAGAACGGATGGGTCGTGAGGTCAGCAAGCTGCTACGGGAGGACAGTACTGTACTTGTGCCTAGTGTGGAAAGATGCACTTGGGAGAGTGTTGGAAGAAGACAGGAGGATGTTTCAAGTGTGGATCCAAGGATCACATGATTAGGGACTGTCCCATGAAAATAAACGAGAGCCAACCAGTAAGTCAGGGTCCTAGTCAGGCAGGAAGGGGTGGACAGTAACCACCGCGGGGCCGTGGTCCGGATGGCAGAGGTAATGGTTCTGGAAGAGGTCTGGGAACACCGGGCAGAGGTGTTGGTAACACGGAGGCGAGACAGCTGGGTCTAGTGTTTGCAGTTCATCGGAGGGAGGATGGTGACACACCTGATGTCATAACGGGTATGTTCCTTATCTCTGGATTACCCTTTTTTGCGTTGATAGATATTAGGTCAACTCATTCTTACATAGCTAGTAAGGTGTCTAGAACTCTGCATGTGAACTCTAAGACTATACTTAGGAAGATGACTGTACTTAGTCCTTTAGGGCAATCAGTAGTATTAGACAAACTCTTTAGGGCAGTACCTTTGGAAGTTCAGGGGGCGTAATTTCTGGCTGACTTAATGGAGTTGCCATTTGAGGAGTTTGATCTAATCTTAGGCATGGATTGATTAGTGAAGTACCATGCGAATGTGGATTGTGCCGCTAAGCGCATGTCGTTAAGAACTTCTAACGACAAAGAAGTTGTGGTGATGGGCGAGAGACGGAATTGCTTGTCAAATGTGGTATCTGCCCTTAAGGTAGAGAAGATGGTGAGAAAAGGGTGTGTAGCTTTCCTGATGCTGATCAGTGCCTTAGAGGCTAAGGAAGTAGCTGTAGGAGGAGTTAGAACAGTAAGGGAATTTGTGGATGTCTTTTCGGAGGAGCTGCTTGGGTTACCCCCGGACAAGGAAGTGGAGTTTGGAATTGACTTACTACCGGGTACAGCTCCTGTGTCAATTGCTCCATACCGAATGGCACCAAAGAAGCTAGCAGAGCTGAAGGCCCAGATCCAAGAGTTACTCGATCATGGGTTTATTCAACCTAGTGTGTCTCTATGGGGAGCACCAGTCCTATTTGTGAGGAAGAAGGATGGGACTATGCACATGTGCATAGATTACCGGTAGTTGAATAAGTTGACCATCAAGAACAAGTATCCATTGCCAAGGATAGATGACTTGTTCGATTAGCTTAAGGGGGTCGCAGTATTTTCGAAGATAGATCTAAGGTCAGGATATCATCAGCTTAAGGTGAAGGAGGCTGATATCCATAAGATAGCTTTCCGGACAAGGTACGGGCATTATGAGTTCTTGGTAATGCCGTTCAGATTGACAAATGCCCCAGCCGCATTCATGGACATGATGAACCAGGTTTTCCAACCCTACCTGGATCGGTTCGTCGTTGTGTTCATAGACGATATTCTAGTGTATTCCAAGTCTGAGGAAGAACATGATAAGCACCTTCGAGTCATATTGCAAGTGTTAAGGGAGAAGAAACTGTATGCCAAGTTCAGCAAGTGCGAATTTTGGCTGAAGGAAGTTACGTTTTTAGGACATGTGGTGTCTGCGAAAGGAATAAGGGTGGATCCTCGAAAGATCGAGGCAGTATTAGATTGGAAACCACCTAAGTCAGTGGTAGAGGTTGGTAGTTTTTTGGGGTTAGCAAGCTACTACAGGAGATTTGTTGAGGGATTCTCATCGATAGCAGCACCTTTGACGAAGTTGTTGAGAAAGGAGGTACCTTTCGTATGGGCGGATAAGTAGCAGAAAAGTTTCGAGAAACTTAAAAATGTATTGACAGAGGCTCCAGTTTTCATTCAGCCTGAAGCAGGGAAGGACTATGTGGTATATTGTGATGCTTCCCATACAGGATTGGGATGTGTCCTTATGCAAGACGAAAAAGTGGTGGCTTATGTGTCTCGACAATTGAGGCCACATGAGGTTAACTATCCGATGCATGATCTGGAGTTGGCGGCGATTGTATTCGCTCTTAAAGTGTAGAGGCACTACTTGTATGGAGAAAGGTCAGTGATCTACACAGACCACAAGAGCCTGAAGTATTTGCTGACTCAGAAGGAGCTGAATTTGAGACAGCGTAGGTGGGTGGAGTTGTTGAAAGATTACGATTGCTCAATAGAGTATCACCCGGGCAAGGCGAATGTTGTGGCAGATGCCCTAAGTCGGAAAGTAGTGATGGAGTTAAGGGCAATGTTTGCACATTTGAGTCTATATGATGATGGAAGTTTGCTAGCGGAATTGCAAGTGAAGCTGACATGGCTAAGTCAGGTTAAGGAGAAACAACTAGCAGACGGAGAGTTTAAGTACTAAGCTGCTACAAGTACAAAATGGGAAATTGGAAAATTTTGGTGTAAACAGCGATGGAATGCTGTGTTGTCGGGGCAAGGTCTGTATGCCGAAGGATGAGGAGTTAAGACAGAAGATTCTTCGAGAATCGCATAGTAGCCCTTATGCTATGCATCTTGGAGGAAGTAAGTTGTACAAGGATTTACGGGAACAGTTTTGGTGGCCTGGTCTTAAGCGAGAAGTTACAGAGTTTGTAGAGAAGTGCTTAACGTGTCAGCAAGTCAAAGTCGAACACAGTCTGCGTCGAGATTGCTTGATAGATAAAGATTTTGCAATGGAAGTGGGAGAGAATTACCATGGACTTCGTTAGTGCACTTCCCCTTACGCCTACTAAGAAGAACTCGGTATGGGTGATAGTAGATCGGTTGACGAAGTCTGCACATTTTATACCAGTGCGGATTGACTATTCTCTACAGAAATTGGCAAAGTTGTATGTAGCAGAAATCGTGAGGCTACAGGAGTGCCGATGTCGATTATCTTGGATAGGGATCTGAGGTTTACGTCTCAATTTTGGAAGGCACTACATCAAGCTTTGGGCACCAGGTTGGATTTCAGTACGGCATTCCATCCGTAGTCGGACGGTCAATCTGAGCGGGTAATTCAAGTGCTAGAGGATATGCTGAGAGGTTGCGTAATAGACTTCAGAGGGAGTTGGGAGGAGTTCTTGCCTTTAGCGGAATTTGCATACAATAATAGCTATCAGGAAAGTATTCGAATGGCACCGTATGAAGCGCTGTATGGACAAAAGTGTCGCACTCCTACATGTTAGACGGAATTGGGAGAACGTCAGATTTTGGGTCCAAAAATTGTGGCAGAATCAGAGAAAAAGGTTAAGGTAATTTAGACAACATTGAAGGAGGCATCTGATCGGCAAAAGTCATACGCAGATCTTAAGCGGAAGGAGATTGAGTTTGCTGTGGGAGATTATGTGTTTCTCAAAGTTTCGCCGTGGAAGAAGGTAATGAGATTTGATTGCAAGGGAAAGTTAAGTCCTAGGTTTATAGGACCTTATCAGATTCTGAAACGGGTTGGTCCAGTAGAATATCAGTTAGAATTGCCTTCAGAGTTGAAACAGATGCACGATGTGTTTCACGTTTCGATGCTACATCGTTACCGATCAGATCCATCTCATGTGATACCGGTTGAGGAGGTGGAACTGGACCAGATCTGTCCTATGAGGAAGAGCTGATTCAGATTCTGGAACGAGATGTGAAGGTGCTACGGAGGAAATTAGTTCCTCTAGTCAAAGTATTATGGAGTAACCATGGATCGGAGGAAGCTTCACGGGAGTCAGAGGAAACAATGCGACAGCAATACCCTCACTTGTTTTAGCCAGGTAATTTTGAGGATAAAATTATTTTAAAGGGGGTAGAACTGTAGCATCTGGGACTTAGGGGTTATACATTTTTACTTGAATATATGTGATTGCATGCCTGAGTATGATTTGAATGTGATTTGGAGGCTTCAGGAAGCTCAGGATGTAGGTAGGAGTCTTGGAAGTTATTGAATTTTTAAGTCTAAAAAGGGGAACTAAGGGAGCTAGGCCTTAAGAAATTTGTTGTGTGGTTTAAAACACAAGAAAAGCCTTGGTAAAGTGGCAAGGAGGCGCCACTTAGGGCCTTAGTCAGTGACGCCATAGGGAGTGTGAGGGCCTAGGTTCGAGAAGCAAGGGAAGCATTTTTGAAGTTTTATTTTGCAGCAAGGAGAGGCAGTGTTGGGCGGCACAAGGACACTTCACGGATGAAGTGTAGATCGAGTTAAAAGATTAAGGATTTGGCTAAGTAAGAGTGAAAAGGGGGATTGAGTGGAGAGAGGGAGAGTTGGCCAGCCAAGGGATTTCTTTGGTGTCAATTTCGATCATATTGAAGGGGGGAGGAAACTGAATATGCATAGTGAAGTTTAGACACCTTTTTTTCTCTCTCTTGACCAAAAGTCAAAACCATTTGTGCATCCCCTTCTCAATCTCACCATTGTCGAATTCTCCTAACCTTCTTTTATACTTCTTTTTCTTCTCTCAACTGCAAGTTTATACCTACTCTTTTGGTGGCCGAATATCCCATCTCTATTT
Organism: Gossypium rotundifolium; assembly: GCA_025506655.1. Taxonomy (NCBI): domain Eukaryota; kingdom Viridiplantae; phylum Streptophyta; class Magnoliopsida; order Malvales; family Malvaceae; genus Gossypium; species Gossypium rotundifolium. Next base: position 86,574,640 of record CP106722.1, on the reverse strand, counting down.
GGGAGTATTAGCCGAATCTTGTGTCCCTTATTCTCTTTTCTTTTTTTTGCAAATCCTTAAAGCCGAAACATTCACCATCCAGTCGATTTCTTCATCTATTTCTCCTTCAAAGTCAATCACTTTTCTATAGTAGCCGAAATCCTCTGTGGTTCTAAACAAGAGTGCAATCAATTTCAACATTAGGGGTATGGATCAACAGTTATTCATTTTTCTTTTCCTTTTTCTTTTGGTTAGCCAAAATAAAGGACTCTAATCCTCTATGTTTCTTTGGCCGAAACCATGAAGGTGATTTCGGGATCCTCTAGTGGCCGACGGTTTAAGGTTATCTTCTCGGGATTTAAGATCCAAGGTAAGCAAGGCTTACCATTCGGCCAAGGGCCACCTTTACTTGTTCAAAGGCTATGCCGATTCTAACTATGGTGTTTTAGGAAGTCTTCGATAGATCTTCGGGATTTGGCTAAACAATCTAGGTAAGTGTTCTGGTTTTAGATCTGTTCCTTATTCGTTCAAAAGCCGAAAAACTAACCGTTGAGTGTACTAGTGCCTAGCCGATTGCAACGGGGGATCATCACAAAGTTTTGGGATTTGGTTGGTAACCAAATCGGTAGCAAGGTAAGGGTTTTGGTCTCGTTAACCCTTCGAGATTTGACAGTTTGGCCGAATGGCTTCTTGCTAATATGCCTAGTGTTGGCCGAATGTAGGAAAAGGGGATCTAGTGCGTTAGATCGGGATTTTCAGGATTTCGATTAGATCTACGAAAAATCAGGTGTGTAGCCCTACACTAATTCCCCTCAGGTTGATAATATTAGATATGTGCTAATGAAAATATGAAAATATAGCTAAGGGTACCATTCAATGGTACGAGTGCATTCAGGTACGTTACCCCTTAACGCTTGTAAATAATGTTTAATAACATTGACGTGAAAGTATGTGAAATTCTGTTATGATTCTAGGGTAAGGTAAATAGCATGAAAAATAGCATGTTTTGTATGTTGCATGGGCATATGGGTGATTATGTGAAAGGGGAAGTGATCCGTGGTTCCTGCCACAATATCTGGTGACTCTGTCACATTATCTCGTGACTATGTCACATAATACGAATCTGGTGACTCTGTCACATTATTTGGTGGCTATGCCACAATTATAAGGGCGATGTTCAGTTGACTGCAGTGACTACCTTCGATGGTGTGTAGCGGATGGAGGGTCGATTTAGTAATTCCCACGGTGTGATTGGTTGGTACGTGTGATGTGTAGAGGTTGGATCTAGGTGGTTTGGGTTGCATCATGGTTCACAATTATTCCATGTGATTTATTATGCCTAGTATGATTTGGGAATCTGAGATGGTAGTTACACACTGAGTCTGTTGACTCACCCTTCGTGGGCTAACTTTTTACAGATGACAGTCAGTAGATGGACTGGGTCAGCAGGAACTTAGTGGCACAGCTCAGTTTTTTTCGGTTTTTCTATTTAAGTCTATTTTGAATTATTTTGGGTTGTGTTTGATGTAATAAGGCCATTATTACTTAACTATTTTATTTTCTTTGCGTTTTAATTTCGATTATGTTACGAATAACATCAATCATTTTGAAACTCAAACACCTATAGTTTTTCAATTTAATAATAAACCCTAAAATTCGGTATTTCTTTTAACTTATAACTTTTGCAATATGAAAATATCATTTTAGTACAAAGCTAAATTACAACACGGTTTAACCTGAGAACATTCAAAATTTATTTTCTTCAAAATCATCAAGATTTTTAAAATGTCATTACGAAACTTAACTACGTTTTGCTCAAGGAGCATGCCAAATCCGATCAGGGCTTATGGGCCGAGTTTGGGGTGTTTCAAAGGGTGCCATCCTATACGGAGCAATCAAAATAGGTGTCGTTCCCCAAACTAACTCAATCCCCAAATTGACCTCTCTCACTGGAGGTAATTCGGGTAACTCCTCTGGGAATACATTCAGATACTCACATACCACCGGCACTGATTCAATCTTTACCTTAGACTCTTGAGTATTCAATACAAATGCGAGATAGGACTCACATCCCTTTTTCAAGTATTTTTCGGCCACTAAGGAAGAAATCATCACCGGTAGATTATCCGACTCACTTGATTCAACTTGAACAATATCTCCATTGTCAAATTTTAGCTCGATAAATGTAACACCCTAAAATTTGAGTATCGATTTTAATGCATGTTTTTGGTACTTAGATTATGAAGGAAAATTTTCTTACTTCTTTTCGTGTTTATTATAGTTCTAAAGAAGAGTTTAGAATTATTCGGGAAAGGAATAAATTTTTAATTTTGAGAAATTAATGAAGTGGATTAAGTGACATTGATACTTAAGTAAAAATAAGTGTCAAAGTGTAGCATAAGATGAGTAATGGTAAGGTGTTGTTGGCGCATGAGTTGTGGCATGAGGGGAGTGGTTCAAATCCCTTGGTTAGCATCTAGGAAATTTTATTTTTTTGCTTTAATCTATGCATGTGTCGGCAAGGGGATAAGGATGGATGAGTTGTATTGTTTTATTTTTGGTAAGTAGACTAAAGAAAAAAAAGGCAATTTTTAACTTATGGTATGGAATCAAGAAACTTTGGAAAGATATGGGGACATGAGGCAAGTATCAAGGAAAAGGTTTTGGAAACAAATTCATGGCCATTTGACCATGAATTTGGACGGCAATATGGCTAAGGGGGAGGTTGGCCGATTATGCTAGTAGCTTGGCTAGGGTAGGGATTTTGTTTTTGGTCATTCCTATCATCTTGTGCAAGTTTTGCATTTTCTCTCAACCTTTCTCCTTTGGCCGAATTTGAGCTTTTGGTAAGCCTAAATTCTTTTGACCATTTGGTCATTTTTGCTATCACTATAGTATTCTTTTGTGTGCCTTTTCTTAGTGCCAAAATTACCAACACCAAAGATCATTCTTTTTCTTCCTTTCTCCATTGCCGAATGTACCTTGCCCCTAAACACATCTCTTACTTTCTCTTTTCTCCTCTTTGAAAACCGAATCACCATCATCATCATCTTTTCCTCTCACCCTTTATTTTCTTTTCAATCATACCTTCTCCATTATATTCTCTCATGGCCGATTGTTAATGTGCCTTTGCTGAACCATTTTCTTTTTTCTTTGGTTTCTCATAGCCGAATCTCTCTCTACTCATAAACATCCTTCTCAATCATTCTTCTCAACCGTGGACATTAGGTAAGAGTTATTTTTAGTTTATTTTAGTTGATGATGGTTTTGGCCGAATCTTGAGGATGATAAGAAGGATCTCTTAGATTGAATTTATCGTTCAATCTATTAATGTTTTCTTTCGTTATACTGTAGTACAATAGAGGAAGACCGGAACTCAAGTGTTCGTGTGTATCATAGAACATTGGAATCGATTTAAGGTGTTGAGGGAACATTTTTGGTCGACTCTCTTATTGAAGAGCAAGAAATCTTTGTGGTAAGGAAATCTCGCCTTTAAAATCTTTAGTATTATTTCGATATATTATTATTAGGATTAACAATTTTTTGATATTAAAGACATTCAAAATAGGGAAGAAAAGGGCGGTGTTTAGTCTTCGTAAGAGGGGCGGATCCACTATTTCCCCTAAGTATAAACAAAGGGCGGTTTCGAGAATCCAGGATTTTCCACCGGGTTGCGGACCATCAACCGAGGGAAATCAATTATTTGAAGTAGTTCGTACTTCCGAGCCTTTGTACGTTAGTGGGTTCTCAGCGAATAACGAATCGATAAACGAGGAGAAACTGAAAATTGAAGTGATTCAAAATCAAAAGGGTAAGGATTTGGATCGAATATCAATAGCATATTTTTATTCATGATAGTGTCCTAATAGATCGTATTATGTTTAGGTGTTGAAGAGCGGGAAGGTTTAGTACTCACGATATCAAGGTGTGTAACTTCACACTTTTCTCGGGTTTGGACGTCATTCGTGGTATTGAGTAAAATCGTAAAAACGACTAGATCAGTATAAAACGTAATAACTGGTATTTGGTGAAATTACATGAAAACGGTTAATATGGTGAAAATTACGAAAAAGCCCTCGATGAGTTAGATGGTAAAATATAAATTTTCATGTCTTCGTAAAATGGTAGATAAGTTTAATAATTAGTAGATGGGCCAAAAATATTGCTTGTTAGTAAAATGGGCAAATCACGATAAATAATAAATGGGTCAAATCTACGCTAGATCGATAATTGGGCCAAAATCTACTAGATTGATAATTGGGCCGAAATCTCTACTAGATCAAAAATTGGGCCAAAATCTCTGATAGATCGTAAATGGGCCGTAATCTCTGTTAAATTGTTAAACGGGCTAAAATCTCGATAATTGGGCCAAAATCTCTGCTAGATCAAAAATTGGGCCGAAATCTCTGATAGATCGTAAATGGTAGTAATCTACATTAAATTGTTAAACGAATGAAATCCTCGCTAGATCGATAAATGGGCCAAACTCTTGCTAGATCGTAAATTTGGGCCTAAGATGTTAAATTGCTAAATGGGCCAAATGTTATTTTGTAATTTTTGGGCCTTAATAAAAATTGGAAATATTGACTCTTGTTAATGGGCCTTTTTAATAAAATCATGGTATGATTATAGACTACTTTGCATACATATTGCATGGGTTGGGAAAATGATGAAGAGAAGAAAGGCCTGTTGCCAAAATCTAGTTCGGTGGCTCTGCCACAAAAATATTAAATGGCTATTTGCCTCTAGTTCGGTGGCTCTGCCACAAAAATATTAAATGGCTATTTGCCTCTAGTTCGGTGGCTCTGCCACAAAAATAATAATTGGCTCAATGCCTCTAGTTCGGTGACTTTGTCACAATCTAGTTCGGTGGCTCTGCCACAAATATAAAATGGCTTAATGCCTACGATTGGTGTGATGGCGGGGTGGGTTGACTTGATCCCCACAGGTGTGATGGTTGGTACGGGGGTGTGTAGCGGATGGAAATTAGGTTTGGGAGGGAAAATTCATTTTGCATGCATATCATTATTTATGTTGTTAATTCTGCTAATGGGCTTAAGCCCAAATCCATAACTTGATAATCTGGCCCAGTGGATAAAGTAAGTGAGTTATACACTGAGTTCTAAGTAACTCACTCCCTCAAATTTTTCATCTCAGGTAATGGAAATTGACGTGGACTTGGGCCGAGGATGACTTCGTGGAGGCCATACTGCAAAACATGGGTTTATTAAACTTCGAACTTTTTAATAAGTATTTTTTTATAAATTACTATTTTGGGTTGATGTAATAAGGGCCTCTATTAATATTTCATGGATTTTTATGTGTGGTTGGTTTAAACTATATTTTGGACATTTTAATATGGGCTGATGATTATATGATGTTTTTCTTAAAATAATTTGGGTTTTTAAATATATGAAATTCCTTTATAAATTTTTTAAGTATTTTGAACTCTTATAAAAATTTACTTAAGGATTTTGATAATACAATATTAAGGATGTTTTCAACTAATATTTTCTAATATACATCAAATTTAAAATACTCTTTTGATTTTTATTAAATCTTGTAATTAAAAATTATTTTGAAGATTTCGACTCACCGTAATTATTAAGATAGTTCAATCCATGTAACAAACCAAATCTAGTCTTAACGATAGACCGAGTTTGGGGTGTTACATTTAATGGTATCGAGCCGCTTTAAAAACTCTACCGTGGTTGGGTTCAACAGATAATTTTCAGAGGAAAAATATTTCGATTATGTTTAAAGATCAGTATGGCACCACAAGCATCTAGCAACAAGTCAAGTAAGTATTTGTTACTTAATGATTATTATGATGATGATGATATGATCATAGGGACACTCTAGAACTTCTAGTTTTAGATGTGAAAAATCGTAGAGATTGAGACTATAGGATATGTTGCGAAAAACAACTTTATCTCTCAAATCTCATAAAACATCATTAATAAACACTGAAATAATTTTCTGATTCATAAAACTTATAATCAGATAAAAACGAATAAGCCATCATGAGCACTAGAGGACGTGGTCGTGGACGCGGTAGACGTGGCCGTGGTAGAGACCGAGGTGCTACGACTGAAGCACCAAATCATATGTCAGAAATGGATGCGCCTGTGTCATTTGAGAGTGAGACGGGATCACGCGATCACATGGAAGAAGATAATGCTTTGACACAAGCAATGCTGCGAGTCCTACAAAAGGGTCGCCGGAACTAGAATTGGGCCAACAACTCGTGGGTCAATTTCAGAACAACTCAAGTCAAATAATGCAGAAGTTTTTAGAGGAGTTTCTAGTGTAGCTCCAAATGTGGCTGAATATTGGCTCGAAGCTGTGGAACGAATTATGGATGATATGGAATGCACTATTGAGCAAAAACTGAAAGGAGCTGTGTCCTTGTTAAGAGATGAGGCGACGTTGGTAGCTCATCGCTCGAGAAGGCACCAAAGTCGACCGATTACTTGGGAATTCTTTAAAGTCGCCTTCCAAGGAAAATACGTTGGAACGAGTTATGTAGATGCCCGAAGGAAGGAATTTCTGAATCTTGTACAAGGGAGTAAAACAGTAGCAGCAAATGAAGCTGAGTTTTTACGTTTGAGCCGCTATGCTCAGATAATAGTATCAACAGATCATGAATGTTGTGTGCGTTTCGAGGATGGGCTTAATGATGAGCTGAGGGTTCTGATTGCCCCACAGCAAGTTAGAACTTTTTCTATGCTTGTGGAGAAGGCCAAGATAGCCGAGGAGGCTAAGAACTCAGAACGTCAAAACTGAGAAAGATTTAGAAACAAGAGAGAGACACAGTAGTCTGGTTCTTCAAAGAGATTTTAGAAGAGACCTCGGAATGATGAACCAGTTCAAGGTAGAACACCGGTAACTAATAATCGAAGTCGAGATTGTGCTGAATGTGGAAAAAGACATTTTGGAGAGTGTTGGAGGAAAATATGCTCTTGTTACAAATGCGGTTCAATGGATCATCAGTATAGAAATTATCCTCGACGTATGGATATGACTCAAGAAGTTCATAATAATGATGCACAATACCGCGGAGGTACTCAAAGAGCCACCGAGAGGTCGTGGACCGTGTCGTGGTGGTAATGGGGCTGGTCGTGGTCAAGGTGCACCGAGTCGAGGCAATGGTCCTAGAGGAACACGGATGCAAGACACTGGATCGGTCTATGCGCTAGACGCCATGAGGATGGCAACGCACTGATGTGATAATCGGTACGTTCTTCATCTTCGATGTACCGTTATTGCTTTAATAGATATTGGTTCTACCCACTCATATGTTACTAGCGCCATATCTGAAACTCGAATCTAGAATCAAATTACCGATAGTGGGATGATGAATTAGTCCTTTAGGACGATCGGTGATTGTTAATAAAATGTTTAGAGCGTGCCCTTAGAAATTCAAGAGGAGGTGTTCTTGGCGAATCTGATGGAATTGCCTTTCGGTGAGTTTGATATCATTTTGGGCATGGATTGGTTGGTTAAGCACCGGGCATAATTGGATTGTGCCGAAAAACGAATGTCAATAAGGACCTCAGATGATAAGGAAGTCATCATGATTGGTGAACGAAGGAACTACTTGGCAAATGTGGTATCCGCGTTGAAGGCAAAGAAGTTGGTTTGGAAAGGATATGGAGCATTCCTAGCCTTTATCTGTGCTTTGGATGCCAAAGAGTTTTCTGTGAATGATGTGAGAACGGTGAAGGAATTTCCAGATGTTTTTCCAAGAACTTCCCGTATACCTCGGATCGGAAGTAGAATTTGGCATTGAGCTTTGGCACGAATACCTCCGGGTCCATTGCTCCTTATAGAATGGCAATCAAGGAGTTGGCGAGCTTAAAGCTCAAATTCAAGAATTCTTTGGATCGTGGATTTATTCGACCAAGCCTCCGTGGGGAGCACCAGTTTTGTTTGTCAAGAAGAAGGATGGATCAATGCGTATGTGCATTGATTATAGATAATTGAATAAATTGACGATCAAGAATCGGTATCCTCTGCCGAGAATTGACGACCTATTTGATCAATTAAAAGGAGCTTCAGTTTTCTCCAAAATTGATTTGAGATCAGGTTATCACCAGTTCAAGGTGAAAGAAGCGGACATTTATAGGACATTATGAGTTTGTAGTGATGCCGTTTGGATTAATCAATGCACCAGCCGTATTTATGAACATGATGAACCGAGTCTTTCAACCATATTTAGACCGGTTTGTGGTAGTGTTCATAGATGACATATTGGTTTATTCAAGAAATGATGAGGAGCATGACACGCATTTGCGTATAGTATTGCAGTTACTTCGTGATAAGCAACTTTACGCCAAATTCAGTAAATGTGAATTTTGGCTAAAAGAAGTGACTTTCTTAGGTCATGTGGTATCAGCTGAAGGAATAAGGGTGGATCCTCGAAAAATTGAGGCTATTCTGGATTGGAAACCACCAACGTCGGTAGCTAAAATTCAGAGTTTCTTGGGTTTGGCTGGTTACTATAGATGTTTTGTAGAGGGGTTTTCGTTGATTGCTGCACCCCTAACTAAACTATTGCAGAAAGGAGTTCCGTATAATTGGACTGAAAAATAACAAGAGAGTTTCGAGAAATTGAAGAAGATTCGACTAAGCTCCAGGTTTGATACATAGGAGGTGGAAAAGAATTCACTGTTTATTGTGATGCGTCTCACACGGGTGTGGGTTGTGTGTTGATGCAAAATGGAAAGGTGGTGGCCTATGCTTCTCGTCAATTAAGACTGCACGAAGTAAACTACCCTACTCATGATTTGGAGTTAGCTGCAGTGGTCTTTGCTTTAAAGATTTAGAGGCACTATCTCTACGGTGAGAAATCTATCATCTACACGGATCACAAGAGTCTTAAATACCTCCTTACCCAAAAGGAGTTGAATTTGAGACAAAGAAGATGGGTAGAATTATTAAAGGATTATGATTTCTCAATAGAATATCATCCTGGAAAGGGTAACGTGGTAGCTGACGCGTTAAGTCGTAAGGCACTATCTGATTTGAGAGCATTGTTTACTCATTTGAGTTTGTATGAGTATGGGAGTTTGTTAGCAGAACTTCAGGTGAAGCCGCTGTGGCTGGAACAAATCAAGGAAAAATAGACATCAGATGAAAAGTTGGGACCTTTACTTAAAATGGTGGAATCGAAGGTTTTGGAATAAACACGGAAGGTGTGTTGTGCTTTCGAGGAAGAGTTTGTATGCCTAAGGACTCAGATCTGAGGCAAATGATTCTTCGGGAGGCGCATAGTAGCCCTTATGCTATGCACCCTAGAGGAAATAAGATGTATCGATATCTCCGTGAACAGTATTGGTGGCCAGGGTTGAAGCGTGAGATTTCAGAGTTTGTGGGAAAATGTTTGACTGGTCAGCAAGTGAAGGCAGAACATCAATTACCGTCTGGATTGTTACAATCGGTAAAGATTCCTCTTTAGAAATGGGAGCGGATAACTATGGATTTTGTTAGTGGGTTACCTTTAACACCTACTAAGAAAAATTCTGTTTTGGTAATTGTTGATCATTTGACAAAGACTGCTCATTTTCTCCCAGTTCGTACGGATTATTCATTGCAGAAGTTGGCGAAGCTGTACGTATCTGAAATTGTGAGGTTGCATGGGGTACCCGTATCTATTATATTAGACAGGGATCCCAGATTTACATCACGATTTTGGAAAGCTCTGCATGAAGCCTTGGGGACAAAGTTGAATTTCAGTACGGCTTTTCATCCTCGGCGATGGTCGACCGAGAGAGTAATTCAGATATTGGAAGATATATTAAGGGATGTGTAATCGACTTGAGGGTAGTTGGGAGGATTTTCTACCACCGCGAAATTTATGATAACAACAACGATTATCGATCTAGCATTCAGATGGCACCTTACGAAGCATTGTATGGTAATAGGTGTCGTTCTCCTATTTGTTGGACTGAGTTTGGCAAACGACAGTTGTTGGGTCCTGAGATGATATCTGAAACAGAGGAAAAGGCAAAAGTTATTCGAACACGGTTGAGGGAAGCCTCAGATAGACAGAAGTCGTATGCAGACCTGAAGCGTAAGTACATCGAGTATGCTGTGGGGGATCAAGTTTTCTTGAAGGTCTCACCTTGGAAAAAGATTTTCAGGTTTGGAAAGAAGGGAAGTTAAGTCCTAGGTTATTGGACCATATCGTGTGCTGAAGTGTGTTGGTCCAGTGGCTTATCAGATTGAGTTACCTCCGGAGTTGGATCAAATTCATAATGTTTTTCATGTTTCCATGTTGAGGCGCTATAGATCGGACCCTTCGCACATAGTACCGGTAGAAGAATTGGAGTTGAATTCAGACTTGTCTTTTGAAGAACCAGTGGAAATCTTAGACCGAGATATTAGGGTGCTAAGAAAGAAAACCGTGCCATTGGTCAAAGTTTTATGGCGTAATAGGAGCCTGAGGAAACTATTCGGCAACAATATCCTCACCTCTTTTAATCAGGTAAATTTCGAGGACGAAATTTTCTTTAAGGAGGGTAGAGTTGTAACACCCTAAAATTTGAGTATCGATTTTAATGCATGTTTTTGGTACTTAGATTATGAAGGAAAATTTTCTTACTTCTTTTCGTGTTTATTATAGTTCTGAAGAAGAGTTTAGAATTATTCGGGAAAGGAATAAATTTTTAATTTTGAGAAATTAATGAAGTGGATAAGTGACATTGATACTTAAGTAAAAATAAGTGTCAAAGTGTAGCATAAGATGAGTAATGGTAAGGTGGTGTTGGCGCATGAGTTGTGGCATGAGGGAGTGGTTCAAACCCTTGGTTAGCATCTAGGAAATTTTATTTTTTGCTTTAATCTATGCATGTGTCGGCAAGGGATAAGGATGGATGAGTTGTATTGTTTTATTTTTGGTAAGTAGACTAAAGGAAAAAGGTAATTTTAACTTATGGTATGGAATCAAGAAACTTTGGAAAGATATGGGGACATGAGGCAAGTATCAAGGAAAAGGTTTTGGAAACAAATTCATGGCCATTTGACCATGAATTTGGACGGCAATATGGCTAAGGGGGAGGTTGGTCGATTATGCTAGTAGCTTGGCTAGGGTAGGGATTTTGTTTTTGGTCATTCCTATCATCTTGTGCAAGTTTTGCATTTTCTCTCAACCTTTCTCCTTTGGCCGAATTTGAGCTTTTGGTAAGCTAAATTCTTTTGACCATTTGATCATTTTTGCTATCACTTTAGTATTCTTTTGTGTGCCTTTTCTTAGTGCCGAAATTACCAACACCAAAGATCATTCTTTTTCTTCCTTTCTCCATTGCTGAATGTACCTTGCCCCTAAACACATCTCTTACTTTCTCTTTTCTCCTCTTTGAAAACCGAATCACCATCATCATCATCTTTTCCTCTCACCCTTTATTTTCTTTTCAATCATACCTTCTCCATTATATTCTCTCATGGCCGATTGTTAATGTGCCTTTGCTGAACCATTTTCTTTTTTCTTTGGTTTCTCATAGCCGAATCTCTCTCTACTCATAAACATCCTTCTCAATCGTTCTTCTCAACCATGGACATTAGGTAAGAGTTATTTTTAGTTTATTTTAGTTGATGATGGTTTTGGCCGAATCTTGAGGATGATAAGAAGGATCTCTTAGATCGAATTTATCATTCAATCAATTAATGTTTTCTTTCGTTATACTGTAGTACAATAGAGGAAGACTGGAACTCAAGTGTTTGTGTGTATCATAGAACATTGGAATCTATTTAAGGTGTTGAGGGAACGTTTTTGATCGACTCTCTTATTGAGGAGCAAGAATCTTTGTGGTAAGGAAATCTCGCCTTTAAAATCTTTAGTATTATTTCGATATATTATTATTAGGATTAACGATCTTTTGATATTAAAGACATTCAAAATAGGGAAGAAAAGGGCGGTGTTTAGTCTTCGTAAGAGGGCCAGATCCACTATTTCCCCTAAGTATAAACGAAAGGCGCTTTGAATCGGGATTTTCCACCGGTTGCGGACCATCAACCGAGGGAAATCAATTATTTGAAGTAGTTCGTACTTAGAGCCTTTGTACGTTAGTGGGTTCTCGTGAATAACGAATCGATAAACGAGGAGAAACGAAAATTGAAGTGATTCAAAATCAAAAGGGTAAGGATTTGGATCGAATATCAATAGCATATTTTATTCATGATAGTGTCCTAATAGATCGTATTATGTTTAGGTGTTGAAGAGCGGAAGGTTTAGTACTCACGATATCAAGGTGTGTAACTTCACACTTTTCTCGGGTTTGGACGTCATTCGTGGTATTGAGTAAAATCGTAAAAACGACTAGATCAGTATAAAACGTAATAACTGGTATTTGGTGAAATTACATGAAAACGATTAATATGGTGAAAATTACGAAAAAGCCTCGATGAGTTAGATGGTAAAATATAAATTTTCATGTCTTCGTAAAATGGGCCGATAAGTTTGATAATTAGTAGATGGGCCAAAAAATATTGCTTGTTAGTAAAATGGGCCGAAATCCCTGATAAATAATAAATGGGTCGAAATCTCTGCTAGATCGAAAATTGGGCCAAAATCTCTGCTAGATCGTAAATGGGCCGTAATCTCTGTTAAATTGTTAAACGGGCTGAAATCTCGATAATTGGGCCAAAATCTCTGCTAGATCAAAAATTGGGCCGAAATCTCTGATAGATCGTAAATGGGCCGTAATCTCTGTTAAATTGTTAAACGGGCTGAAATCTCTGCTAGATCGATAAATGGGTCGAACTTTTGCTAGATCGTAAATTTGGGCCTAAGATGTTAAATTGCTAAATGGGCCAAATGTTATTTTGTAATTTTTGGGCCTTAATAAAATTGGAAATATTGACTCTTGTTAATGGGCCTTTTAATAAAATCATGGTATGATTATAGACTACTTTGCATACATATTGCATGGGTTGGGAAAATGATGAAGAGAAGAAAGGCCTGTTGCCAAAATCTAGTTCGGTGGCTCTGCCACAAAAATATTAAATGGCTATTTGCCTCTACTTCGGTGGCTCTGCCACAAAAATATTAAATGGCTATTTGCCTCTAGTTCGGTGGCTCTGCCACAAAAATAATAATTGGCTCAATGCCTCTAGTTCGGTGACTTTGTCACAATCTAGTTCGGTGGCTCTACCACAAATATAAAATGGCTTAATGCCTACGATTGGTGTGATGGCGTGGTGGGTTGACTTGATCCCCACAGGTGTGATGGTTGGTACGGGGGTGTGTAGCGGATGGAAATTAGGTTTGGGAGGGAAAATTCATTTTGCATGCATATCATTATTTATGTTGTTAATTCTGCTAATGGGCTTAAGCCCAAATCCATAACTTGATAATCTGGCCCAGTGGATAAAGTAAGTGAGTTATACACTGAGTTCTAAGTAACTCACTCCCTCAAATTTTTCATCTTAGGTAATGGAAATTGACGTGGACTTGGGCCGAGGATGACTTCGTTGAGGCCATACTGCAAAACATGGGTTTATTAAACTTGAACTTTTAATAAGTATTTTTTTATAAATTACTATTTTGGGTTGATGTAATAAGGGCCTCTATTAATATTTCATGGATTTTTATGTGTGGTTGGTTTAAACTATATTTTGGACATTTTAATATGGGCTGATGATTATATGATGTTTTTCTTAAAATAATTTGGGTTTTAAATATATGAAATTCCTTTATAAATTTTTTTTAAGTATTTTGAACTCTTATAAAAATTTACTTAAGGATTTTGATAATACAATATTAAGGATGTTTTCAACTAATATTTTCTAATATACATCAAATTTAAAATACTCCTTTGATTTTTATTAAACCTTGTAATTAAAAATTATTTTGAAGATTTTGACTCACTGTAATTATTAAGATAGTTCGATCCATGTAACAAACCAAATCTAGTCTTAACGTATAGACCGGGTTTGGGGTGTTACAATAAACTTACTATCACAGTTCACTAAGACACTATGTGTAGTCAACCAATCCATGCCAAGGATTAAATCAAACTCATCAAATGGCAACAACATCAGGTTTGCCGAAAAATAATGACTCTCAATCATCAAAGGACAATTCTTACACACCTTGTCCACTAACACATGCTTACCTAATGGGTTTGACACCTTAACCACAATATCTGTAGACTCAACGGTCATACTCAAACTAGATGTCAATCTCATGCAAATATAAGAGTGAGTAGACCCTGGATCAATTAAAGCAATAATAAAGGTGTCATAGAGAGAAAAAGTACTCGTTATCACATCTGGGGAGGATGCCTCTTCGCGAGCACGAATGGCATACGTCCTTCCAGGCGCTCGACCCTCCGATCTCACAACAGAATCTCGTGACGCACCTCTACCACTAGTTCCCCCTCCCTGGTTCTTTGGTGGCCTACCCCTTGTAGGTACATTGCTAGATCTTATCTCTTGCTTCTCTTCCTTGTCATCCCTCTCGGGGCAAGTTCGAATAAAATGGTCGGGGGAACCACACTTACAATAGTTTCAACTGTTACCCCAACACTCTCCAGTGTGATATCTATGTCAACTTGGACACTTTGGTTTGTTCTTCGGGTTGCCTACACTTTCCATCGAGGTGGCTTGGACTCTTGAACCCGAACGAGTGTTGCCTTGATCTCGAGGTGAATATCCAACTAATGTAGTGGTCCAAGGATTTGCCTCCTTGGATCTTTTCAATTGAGCTTGGTGTGATTTACCATCGATCGTTTTCTCGCATCTCGGGCCTCACTCACCATCCTCCTCTTTCCCTTACTCAGTTCTTCGGCCTTACTTGCCCTATCAACTAACACTACGAACTCTTTCAATTCCAAAATACCAACCAGCAGTTTGATATCCTCATTTAGTCTATCTTCAAACCTTTTACATAAAATGGTCTCCGTCGACAGACATTCTTGAGCATATTTGCCAAGCCTAACAAACTCACGCTCATATTCTGCTACTGACATTCTTCCTTGCTTCAACTCAAGGAATTCCTTCCTTTTCCTATCAGTGAATTGTTGGCTTATATACTTTTTTCAGAACTCTTCCAGAAAGAAGTCCCACATCACCCGCTCTTTTGGGATCACTGTTGTCAACATTTTCCACCAATGGTATGCCGAGTCCCTCAGCAAAAATACGGCACACTTCAAGCTCTCTTCGGGTGTACATGAGAGTTCATCGAATACCCTCATTGAGTTCTCTGGCCAGAAATCTGCCTTCTCAGGGTCATCATCTACCTTAGCTCTAAACTCCTCAGCCTCGTGTTTCCTAATCTTATACAACTGGGGCTTCGTTACTATCACTACTCCTATACCTTGAGGAGCCACTAGGACTGGTTGAGGCATAGGAGAAGGTGGAGGAGGTTGAGCATTAGGGTTTGCTCGAACATACTCTGAATACCAGTTACTCATCATCTGGACAAAGGCTTTCTGAGCCTCGTCTCCTTGACCCCCAGTCTCGGGTTCACTCTGCACAGGCGTGGTCCCTTGTACAGGAACTGGCACATTACTAGCTGCGTCATCAGCAGCCGATTGATCGGGATCCATACACTATATAAAAATAAGTTTAAAATCATCAGAAGCCACCACACTATCATTATACACTTATGGCATGTATAACTAGACTCTTACACCTGCTACGGTAGTCCTGGAACCGACAAACTATATCTTTAATACCACTAAATGTAACACCCCTTACCCATAATTCCCTCTGAAACTAGGCCTGAGGCATTACTAGATAAAAACCACATAATCGTCGCTTAGGCTCGTCGTGACTTCTCTCTTCAGGTACCTCATCAACCTCATTATCGACTTATAAGACCTCACTCATACACACAAGGCTCTCGAGATATATCGAAACTTTTTTGATTCTTAAAATTTTTTCCATCTAAATAGGGATTACACGCCCGTCTAGATGACACATGCCCGTGGGTAGTCACACACGCCCATGTTCACAAATCGTGCATGAAAACTCAAGCATTCTACCAATGCCCCACGATTAGGGCACACGCCCGTGCTCTCCACCCATGGTGCACACTGACCACCTCACACGGCCTTGAGTCTAGGCACACAACTGTGTGGCTATCCTGTGGCCTACAGTACTCAATCTGCCAAAGTGACACGGCCAATGCACATGCCAGTGGGCTGGCCGTGTGTCACACATGGCCTAGACACATGCCCGTGTGCCTATCCACATGGACAAGAACAAAGCTATTTGCCAAGTTCTTTTCACTCCTCAATCATACACAACATGCACTTATACAATTTGATACGATTCGTCTCGGGATGAGTCAAAACGTATTTGAGTTGCCCAATCGTCTACGAGGAGGAGATAAGCCTTTCGAGAAATAATAGGGAAATACGAATGAGTTCGCGAAAGCTTCAGTGAATTTGTTTAGAAGATGGGTTAAGTTAGGAATGGAGGTGTTTAAGTGTGGAAATGATTCAGATATGGAGAAGGATAGGCTCGATTTTATGATGAAAGAAAATGGATAAAAGATAGATGATATTTTGGTGGAATGGATTAAAGAACTTAAACCGAAACGAATCAACACAAGTATGTGTCACCCCGCTTCTATAACGTTTAAGGTGGAAGATGGTAGTCGATGATGGACCAAAGACCACACTTAGCAAAGTAAGAACCAATGGTATAATTGAATGGAAGAAAATGTTTCACCAAGTTTATAAGTTAAAAACGAAACTCGCATTTAAAGGTAGAGAGGAGAAAATCTCACCGATGAACAAAGTTCATAAAATATATTCAAAATTCCAAAGTCTTAAATTTTTTCCTTTTTACAAAGTAATAACAGGTATATATAGTGCTTACATGTGGTTAGCTGAAGAGATAAATGAATTCAACTTTAATATGCAATTAAATGGTGAAATAAAATCTAAAAACTCTTGAATTCCTCTAGCCAGATAACAGCAGCTTTATGACTCCTAATGCGATGATTAAATGAATTTGAATGCTTTAAAAATGTCCTTTGAGTTGCCTTTGGCTAGCCAAAAAGTCTCCAGCAGCTAATGGTGTTTTTAAAGGCTTAAATGTCCATCATGAATGCTTTTAAAATATGTCCCTTGAGTTCTTCCATGATCAACTGAAAAGTCACCAACCAAATGAAGAGTCTCAACCTTTGGAATTCTAGCCATGTAACTTCCATCAAATGAAGGGTCTCAACCTTTGGAATTCTATCCATGTAACTTCCTTCTTCAATGTGAGTAACTCTTCAATGAATGCATAACACCTTTAGAAATAATGGTTGTAAGATGAATAGTCTCTGCAATTATCACATGTAACCCACAAATTAATGCAATTATTAAACTTAAAACAAATTAACAAATAACTTAATTAAATGAACTAACACTTAAGCTTCATTTATTCTAGCAACTAGACTTAAATAAATGAACTAACACTTAAACTTCATTTATTCTAACAACTAGACTTAAATAAATGAACTAACACTTGAACTTTATTTATTCCAAAGAACTAACTTAATTAAATAAAGCATCATTAAATGAACTTAACTCATGGATCAATAAATTAACCTAGTAACTAGATTAATTAAAGACACAACTATTAAATTCACTAAAAAAACTCAATTAATTAAACTAAGTTGAGTTGAATTAATGACCAGCAACCATTTATTAAACTAAGATGCTTAAATGCAAGTATTTTAAATGCAAACTAAATGCAAAGGTGAAAATTAAATAAAGAGCTCAATTTAGGTTGATCGGTTCAAATAGCTGGAATCAGTTTCATTTTGCACTTTGGCCCCTCGAGCTTAGGCCACTCTCGATGGCATCGGATGGAGTCGAACCATGATGCGACTAGGTTCGCATCATACCCCCTCTTGAAAGCGATTCGTCCTCGAATCGAGCTGATGGTTCTCTCGAAGAGAATTTCTTTTGTTCGGTTTTCCTCGATCAAACGGGGCAGAGGATAATCGTATCACCTGAAAAAAATAATCATGGGTTAGCAAGAATTGTTTCAAAATAACTTGCAACCCAAATATAATTATCACCAAACAAATAAATCGCATGCAAACAGGCATAATCACATTATCAAACAAAAGGAATAAAACCTTATCAAATATTTGAATCTGAATTGGATAAGTTTCATGGTATGCATACAATTCAAATCGATTCCACAAGTCAAAATCAACATGCAAATAACACATCAAATGATAGATATATTCATCACAAGTAGATAGTTGAGAAAATGCATATGGCACTCGAAAGTAAACATCCAAATCTTGCATTGAACAACATATGTAATCTCTCACACATGAACAAAAATTATCAAACACAAAATTCTTTTTTTCAACAAGTAGACCATCATTAAACAGGATAAGACGTTCAAACATTTCATGATCTAAATGATAATCAGCATCAAGTGTTCTATCAACAACTGAAGAGAATAAAGACTTCTCAAAATTTTCAAATGGATCACACATGTGACGCAATATAGATTCTTTCACAAAAAAATTATCAAAATTAGCAATCTCAAAAATCCTGTCATCATTCATCGAAACATATAGATCACAATCAGGCAAAATAGAATGATTAATCTTAACATGATCTAAATGTTTGGCAAAAACATAATAAGCAACGCAAAGCTTATCACAATCCGGAGAGAGAAAAAACGTATTAACAGTTTTAGAAGACTTACCTTTATTCTCAGAAAAATAAAGATCAGTCTTACCTTGATCGAGCAACACAAACCTTCTCTCCACGGCCAAGTAGTGTAATCGAAGCTTCATGTTCAGTTCAACCATTTTCAAATGGAAAGTGAATTTCAAATACAACCATAAAAATTGTTTAAGGAACGAATAAAATTTGAAGATAAATTGAACAAAATTCATTACCTTATCCAAGAACCAATTTCCAAAATGATTGAAATTTTTAAGCATAATTGTCATTGCTTGATTTTCAAACAAGACATACCAGATGGTACAAAACATATTCCCAGTTTAAAAATATGATTTTGATTATTAAATTCAAGATGTGACAACGGTTTAGAAAAATCAAACATGTTAAACCAATAGGAATTGTGCAAACTCAAAATCGAACGATCAAATCTCTTAACATGTTTCAAAATTGATTTACAAAAACTCAACGATTTAGTATTTGACAACGAACAAATCTCATAATATCCACAATCAAACAAATGGGAATTAAAAGAAAAGTCATCATCATACTTACTCGCATCTTGTAATTGTTGGATTTGCGTATCTCCACCTTCATATTTTGCATCGCATTGATTTTCATGAGATAAACTTGCATTACCATCATTTAAAACATCAAAAATGATCGAAGGATGGCAATCAACGGTATTATCCACATAATCACAAACATTAGAAAAAATTGGTAGAGACAAACACGATTTGGGACACTTACCTTCCTTACCTTCTAGTGTAGGCAGTTCAATTTCACTTTCAACCTTACCTTGTTTGATCATTTGAAAGCGTCATTCTTTCGGAAGGTATTGAAGTTGAAGAATATCTTTCAGTCCTTCGGGAACTGATGCGAGCACGCCCCATGTCAACTCGAGCTCGAGCCATGATCCATTGGTGCTATCTCGTGGCCCCATCACTAGAACTAGATCTAGGCTATTCAAAGATGCAATTGGAGCTATGGTACAGCAAGTGTGGATTGATAACAAGGCTAACTCACTTGGACGTATGGAAGGCCATTCAATGGAGCAGTTTTGCAACATACTACAAGCTCAATTAGTCATCGATGAGCTCGGCCCTAGCTCGTGTTTATCAAACGAGAGTTCATCTTGTTGCTGTCCAGCTGACGAGCTCACCCCTAGCTCGTGTCGAGCTCGCTTAAGCTCAGTGAGCTCAATTGGCCATTCAGCCTTGAGCTAAATACTTGGCTGAAATTTTTACTTTAAATAAATTTGAGACAATATAAATTTGTTTAATGAATTTGCTGTTATTAAATAAGTAGTAATTAAGATGTTTTAATTAGGACATAATTATAGCTATTATGACATGCCTTACTTAGGACAAATTAATTGAGTTGCTGCCATTTAATTTGTCTAGCCAAAACTAGCTAGTAATGTGTCCTAAGCTACAGCCGAATTTTAAAAGTTTATTAATAGCTTAATTTTAATTTGTTTCAGCTCAATTTAATATCTTATTGAGTCATTTTTATTGCTGGACTTAATTGACTTAATTAAGGGGTTGAAATGAATTTAATTGTTTTGTAGGTGCATGTAGGGGGGACGGCACAAGGAGATTCATAGTAGCTGCACATTCTTTCATTTAAGGAGTTAACTTGGTTAGCTTAATGGCCTTCTTAGCTACTGATTTGGCTCCCCAAAGTGTCCATTCAGCTCACCTAAGCTCATGCAAGGAGGCCAACAACCAGCAGTAGCTTGAGGCGTCACTTGGGGCTGTTTAGCTCCTCATTTTTCACACCAATGGCTGTTGGTATTTGGTGCATTCATTCAGCTGAAAAGTCAGCCATTAAAGCTGGAAATTAAAGAAGGATTTTAAAGGCATGCATGCATGCTTGGCCGAACCATGAAGAGTCATTCAGCTCCCTTTCCTCCTTTGAAGATTTGGCTGCACCTTGGAGATCTAGAAGCTGCCCATTGAGCTCCCATTCGGCTAAATGTGGACTTGGGGCTTGAGGATTTTTTTTCTAGAATTTTCAAGTTAATTCTAGTGTTAATTTTACTTAGGCACTAAGGTTAAAAGATGACCATTCGGCTAGCTCAAGTAGCTATAAATATTTGGACATTTTATTTGTAAAGGACTTTTGCCAAATTTTATATCGATATTATGCTGAATTTGCGAGAGTAATTTCTCCTATTTCATTCTTAGGATTTGTTGGCTTATCTAGGAGTCTAGTGGCGTCAACCATCCTTTGTTCTATTCCGATACCAAGGTTCCTATCTTACATCGATAGTGGGTCGAGGTCCGTTAAACTACTAAAACCGAAACCTTTAGAAACGTATAAGTAACCGGGTCGATACCTTTCTCGGTATTGGTTCTTACTTATTTCCTAAAGTCCTAAACCAAAACCCGAACATTCTTTCACCTTTAAACCAAAGCCAAGCTTTATTTTCTTTCTTAAACTGAAACCCGAGCCATTCATTCTTCCCTAACTTCGAAACATATCCTAACTACATCGAAACTTCTTTCTTTCTTCGATTCTCTGGTTTACGATTGAACTTCAAGCATACATCTCGTTTTCTCCTCGAGACCGGGATCGTATCATCTGGTATCAGAGCTACCGAGATCTACGAAGCCGGGAATAACCAACGAAGCCGTTTAAGCGAAGGCTCGAAGTAAGTTTTAAAAAAAAGGGAAATTCGAAATTTAAAAAAATTCAAAAAAAAAGAAGTTCGAAATTAAAAAAAAAACTATCATTCTCTTCATCTTCATTTTCTAAATTCCTCTCCGACCTACTTGAACCACCGATCCCTTTCTTCTTTCTTTAGCCTACCTACACCCACATCTTATACCCTTTGAACCCATTTTGAAACCGACCCCTAAGCCTTAATAGGCCTTGGCAAATTCGACTAATGAAACTGTGAGAAGTTCGAGAGGTAAAAGGCACGAGTGTGTGAGACTATTCGAGGGGAGGTAAAAGCCCAATCGTGAGTGTTAAACATGAGCGGAGTGTTAATAACTTCTTTCTTTTCGAGTGAACCGTGAGGATTTGTTGTGAGGTACTATAGTCCGTGCTATGTCTCTAGAACCCGAGCAAAATGTAAACGAGCCACCAGGAAGGCAACCCATTCGACATGTTCCCGATCTGCCAATGCAAGCCTTGTTGCGGGAGATGGAACGGTTACTCGATCGTAGGCTCAACCCTCTGGAAGACCGACTATGCCAAGTGGAAGCCCGAAGACAACGAGAGGTACGTGGGCGACCAAAATAGAAGGCGTGAAGAGCCACAAGACGGTGAAGATTATTTCAATGATGCTTTCAATAGTGAGATCGAATCTATTGCAAGTATTGGAAGGCGAGGACCCCTAAATCGAGGTAATAGAGATCGAGACCGAGTGGATGATGACTTGAAGAATATAAAGTTTCTATTCCACCATTTCAAGGGAGATCCGATCCGAAAGTGTACCTTGAATGGGAAAAGAAGATTGAATTGGTCTTTGATTGTCACAACTATTCTGAATCTAAAAAGGTTAAATTGGCCGCTATCAAATTCACCGATTATGCCATGATATGGTGGGACCAAATAACCACCAGTCGAAGGAGAAATGGAGAACAACCCATCAGTACGTGGGTCGAAATGAAATCTATCATGCACCGACGATTTGTTCCCCAATTTTACCATCGAGAACTATATCAAAAACTCCAAAATCTTACTCAAGGATCGAGGAGTGTTGAAGATTACTTCAAGGAGATGGAAGTTGCCATGATTAGAGCAGATGCTAAGAGGAACGTGAGGCAACCATGGCTCGATTTTTGGCTGGTCTCAATCGAGACATAGCTAATATGGTGGAACTCCAGCATTATGTCGAACTTACAGACATGGTGCACATGGCGATTAAGGTGGAGAGGCAGTTGAAGCGCAAAGGTACTGTTTGAAACTATCCCCACTCCAACCCTACCAAATGGGGCCAAGGGACTAGTAAGGCCAATCCATCGACTCGAGCCAAGGAGACCACGCCATCTGCCAAACCAAGTAAGTCTTTCACTGAATCTAACAAAGGCAAGGCAATAGAAAGCCCATCCAACCGATCACGAGACATCAAATGTTTTAAGTGTCTCGGGAGGGGACATATTGCAAGTCAGTGTCCAAACCGAAGTACGATGGTGATGCGTGCCAATGGAGAAATAGAGTCTGAAGAAGACGATGAAGAACGTGAGTTGAAACTACCACAGATGAGAAAGAAGAGATTGAACATGCCATAGATGGTGAACTCCTCGTTGTGAAGAGAAGTCTCAACCTTAAAGGAATCAATGATGAGCAACAACGAGAGAACATTTTCCATACTCGATGTCAAATACAAGGTAAAATTTGTAGTGTTATCATCGACGGTGGAAGTTGCACGAATGTTGCTAGTACGTTCATGGTGGAGAAGTTGGGCTTACCAACCACAACGCATATGAGCCCATATAAGTTGCAATGGCTTAATGATGGTGGTGAACTAAAGGTAACTAAACAAGTCCTAATTTCTTTCAACATCGAAAAATATGAGGATGAGATCCTTTGTGATGTTGTACCCATGCACGCGGGTCATTTGTTACTTGGACGTCCCTAGCAGTTTGATCGCAAGGTGGTTCACGACGGTTACACCAATAGATACACGTTCAAACACATGGGAAAGACTATCACTCTAGCACCTTTGACCCCGAAACAAGTTCATGAAGATCAAGTAAAATTAAAAGATTCTTTTGAAAAGATGAGAGAAAAAGAGAAAAATGAGAAAACAAAAGAAAAGAAACTTGAAACAAAAAGAGAGCGAGTGAAAAAGAAAAATGAAAAAGGAGAGATGAGTGGAAAACAAGAAAAAGAAAAAGAAAATGAGAAAGTGAGTATCTTTGCAAAAGGGAGTGTAATACGAAAGGCTTTGCTGTTGTGACAACCGGTTTTTGTACTCATGTACAAAGAAAATCTTTTTAACACTAACGATCTCCCCCAGAATCTCCCTTCTTCAATTTTGTCTCTTTTGCAGGATTTTGATGATCTATTTCCGGAAGACATCCCGAATGGATTACCACCACTACGAGGGATGGAACATCAAATCGATTTCATACCTAGAGCTGTTATTCCAAACCGACCTGCTTATCGAACCAACCCCGAAGAAACAAAAGAACTTCAACGGAAAATTGAAGAACTCATGGAAAAGGGCTACATACGAGAAAGCCTTAGTCCCTGTGCTGTGCCGGTCTTGTTGGTTCCAAAGAAGGATGGCACTTGGCGTATGTACGTCGATTGCCGAGCTGTGAATAAAATCACCATTAAGTATAGGCATCCAATTCCGCTACTTGATGATATGTTAGATGAATTGAGTGGTGCCAACTGTTCTCGAAAATCGATTTAAAGAGTGGCTATCACCAAATTCGAATGAGGGAAGGCGATGGAAGGCTGCCTTCAAAACTAAGCATGGTTTGTATGAGTGGCTGGTCATGCCGTTTGGCTTAACCAATGCCCCTAGCACTTTCATGAGACTAATGAACTATGTTTTAAGAGCTTTTATCGGTAAGTTTTGTGTTGTATATTTTGATGATATCTTGGTGTATAGCAAGACATTGGAAGAACATGTAGTCCATTTTCGATCTGTTTTGGAAGTCTTACGTAAGGAAACTCTTTATGCTAACCTTAAGAAATGTTCCTTCTGTTTTGATAAAGTTATTTTTCTTGGTTTTGTAGTTAGTGCTCAAGGTCTCGAAGTCAATCAAGAGAAGATCAAGGCTATCCAAGAATGGCCGAGACTTATGAATATAAGCCAAGTAAGGAGTTTCCATGGGCTTACGAGTTTTTATCACAGATTTGTGCCAAACTTTAATACGTTAGCTGCACCTCTTACCAGCGTCATCAAGAAGAGCTCAACCTTTCTCTGGGGAGATGAACAGGAAAACTCTTTTAATGTTATTAAAGATAGACTTACTAGAGCTCCTTTATTAGCATTGCCTGATTTCTCTAAGACTTTTGAGATTGAATGTGATGCATCAGGTGTAGGCATTGGAGCCGTATTGACGCAAGATGGAAGACCTGTCGCATACTTTAGCGAGAAGTTGAACGAAGCATCCCTAAACTATCCTGTATATGAAAAAGAAATGTATGCTTTGATTCGTGCCCTTGAGACTTGGCAGCATTATCTTTGGCCAAAAGAATTTGTAATCCATTCAGACCATGAAGCGCTAAAACATATCAAGGGACAGCATAAATTGAACAAACGACACGCAAAATGGGTGGAATACCTCGAATCGTTCCCATACATCATCAAGTACAAGAAAGGTAAGGATAACATCGTGGCTGATGCACTCTCAAGAAGGTATGCACTTATAACCCATTTAGAATCTAAACCGCTTAGGTTTGTTTTCTTAAAGGAATTGTATTCCACCGATGAAGATTTTGGTGAAATTTTTCATGCGTGTGAGAAAATGGTCATTGATAAGTATTACAGTCCGATGGTTTTCTTCAAAGAAGGTAAACTGTGTGCCCAAAAGCTCTATTCGAGAAGTGTTAGTTAACGAGGCACATAGCGGAGGACTTATGGGACATTTTGGAGTGGGAAAGACCATGGCTACGCTCGAGAACATTTCTATTGGCCGAATGAGGAGGGATGTCGGCGAGTGTGTGCTGCGCATGCATATCATGCAAGAAGGCTAAATCGAGAGTCCAACCTCATGGCTTATATTCGCCACTTCCGATTCTGACGCACCATGGCAAGATATTTCCATGGATTTTGTACTTGGCTTACCCCAACCAAAACGGAAAAGATTCAATTTTGTTGTAGTGGATAGATTTTCAAAATGTCTCATTTTATATCATGCATAAAAGCCGCATTTACGTCCCACATTTCTAATCTTTTCTTTAGGGAGGTGGTACGCCTACATGGGTTACCAAGAACCATTGTTTCAGATCGCGACACTAAATTCCTAAGTCACTTTTGGTGATCACTTTGGGGAAAGCCTGGAACGAAGCTACTTTTCTCGACATCTAGTCATCCCCAAACCGATGGGCAAACTGAAGTAGTCAATCGGGTGTTATCAACTTTGTTGAGGGGCATCATCCAGAAAAACTTGAAAACATGGGAGGAATGTTTACCCCATATGGAGTTCGCATATAATCGATCCGTGCATTCGGTGACTAAATTCTCACCATTTGAAGTTGTTTACGGGTTTAATCCTCTAACTCCTTAGACTTAATGCCTTTACCTAATGATCAACTTGTGCATGCAGATGCTAAAAAGAAGGCCGAATATGTGAAGAATTTGCATAAGCAAGTTCGAGACAACATTGAGTCTAAAATCAAGAGTATGCTCGAAAAGCCAATAAAGGTCGAAAGCGAGTCGTTTTTGAGCCCGGAGATTGGGTTTGGTTGCATATGAGAAAGGAACGCTTTCCAGCCCAACGTAAGTCTAAATTACTACCGCGAGGAGATGGACCGTTCCAAGTTCTCGAGAGAATTAACGAAAACTCCTATCAGCTCGATTTACCTGGTGAGTACAACATTAGTGCGACCTTTAATGTGGCTGATTTAAGTCCTTTTGATGCAGGTTCTGACTTGAGGACAAGTCATCTTCAAGAGGGGGAGGATGATGCGAGCACGCCCCATGTCAACTCGAGCTCGAGCCATGATCCATTGGTGCTACCTCGTGGCCCCATCACTAGAACTAGATCTAGGCTATTCAAAGATGCAATTGGAGCTATGGTACAGCAAGTGTGGATTGATAACAAGGCTAACTCACTTGGACGTATGGAAGGCCATTCAATGGAGCAGTTTTGCAACGTACTACAAGCTCAATTAGTCATCGATGAGCTCAGCCCTAGCTTGTGTTTGTCAAACGAGAGTTCATCTTACTACTGTCCAGCTCACGAGCTCACCCTAGCTCGTGTCGAGCTCGCTTAAGCTCAGTGAGCTCAATTGGCCATTCGGCCTTGAGCTAAATACTTGGCTGAAATTTTTACTTTAAATAAATTTGAGACAATATAAATTTGTTTAATGAATTTGCTATTATTAAATAAGTAGTAATTAAGATGTTTTAATTAGGACATAATTATAGCTATTATGACATGCCTTACTTAGGACAAATTAATTGAGTTGCTGCCATTTAATTTGTCTAGCCGAAACTAGCTAGTAATGTGTCCTAAGCTACAGCCGAATTTTAAAAGTTTATTAATAGCTTAATTTTAATTTGTTTCAGCTCAATTTAATATCTTATTGAGTCATTTTTATTGCTGGACTTAATTGACTTAATTAAGGGGCTGAAATGAATTTAATTGTTTTGTAGGTGCATGTAGGGGGGACGGCACAAGGAGATTCATGGCAGCTGCACATTATTTCATTTAAGGAGTTAACTTGGTTAGCTTAATGGCCTTCTTAGCTACTGATTTAGCTCCCTAAAGTGTCCATTCAGCTCACCTAAGCTCATGCAAGGAGGCCAACCACCAGCAGCAGCTTGAGGCATCACTTGGGGCTGTTTAGCTCCTCATTTTTCACACCAATGGCTGTTGGTATTTGGTGCATTCATTCAGCTGAAAAGTCAGCCATTAAAGCTGGAAATTAAAGGAGGATTTTAAAGTCATGCATGCATGCTTGGCCGAACCATGAAGAGTCATTCAGCTCCCTTTCCTCCCTTGAAGATTTGGCTGCACCTTGGAGATCTAGAAGCTGCCCATTGAGCTCCCATTCGGCTGAATGTGGACTTGGGGCTTGAGGAGTTTTTTTTCTAGAATTTTCAAGTTAATTCTAGTGTTAATTTTACTTAGGCACTAAGGTTAAAAGATGACCATTCGGCTAGCTCAAGTAGCTATAAATATTTGGACATTTTATTTGTAAAGGACTTTTGCCAAATTTTATATCGATATTATGCTAAATTTGCGAGAGCAATTTCTCCTATTTCGTTCTTAGGATTTGTTGGCTTATCTAGGAGTCTAGTGGCGTCAACCATCCTTTGTTCTATTTTGATACCAAGGTTCCTATCGTACATCGATAGTGGGTCGAGGTCCGTTAAACTACTAAAACCGAAACCTTTAGAAACGTATAAGTAACCGGGTCGATACCTTTCTCGGTATTGGTTCTTACTTGTTTCCTAAAGTCCTAAACCAAAACCCGAACATTCTTTCACCTTAAAATCGAAGCCAAGCTTTATTTTCTTTCTTAAACCGAAACCCGAGCCATTCATTCTTCCCTAACTTCGAAACATATCCTAACTACATCGAAACTTCTTTCTTTCTTCGATTCTCTGGTTTATGATCGAACTTCAAGCATACATCTCGTTTTCTCCTCGAGACTGGGATCGTATCAGGAACCTGAAATGAAGAAACAAATGAAGAACAAATTTCAAATGAGTTAGTTAAATCAACTCGCTCTTTTTCTCGCTCATCTTGTTCTTTCACTTCTTTTTCTATCTCAATTTCTTTTCTTGCTTTTTCAACATCTTTTTCTTTTTCAAATTCTTTTTCTTCTTTTTCAACTTCTTTTTGTTCACTCTCATGTTTATTTTCTTTTTTTTCAAACTCTTTTTTCAATTTCTTTTTGTTCTTTCTCTTTTTCTTTTTCATTTGATTTTTCTTTTTCATTTTGATTACAACAAGAGGATGATTCAAAAGAATCGAAAATACAAGGAATTGATTCTAAGATCGAAGCGATGTTCTCATAGATATCATGATCAATTCTTTGTGGAAGATGCTTCGTGCGTGACATCTTGGAATCATAAGACGAAAATTTGTACTTGCATATTCATCTTCGTAAAAGGCTTCACACTTATTAGTCGCTTTTTTCGTCTTGAATTCCTCGTCGAATGATTTGAACCACTTCGAGAATGATCTTTCATAGAGGAATACTTGGACGCATATGAACCACATTCACTTCCTCGTTGATAACTTTGAAAAGTTTCAAATTTGTGGTTTGATTCATACCGTCTCGAACTTTTTGAGGAATAAGAATCTCGATCACAGTCTCTCCTCGAATGTTCTTTTAAAGTGTGTCTTCGAGATGACCTTGACTCCGTCCTTCTATTTGAAGAAAGTCGCTCTTGCTGGTCTCATTCCTTAATTCAATCCAATCACTTATACAACTTGTCAAACTTAGTATTCATGACTCTTTGCATTCTGTTCAACAAATATTGATATTCAAACTCTGAGAACACTTCTTGATTCATGTTTATTTTCTGAAAAGAAAGACTTTCAAAAAGAATAAAATAGAAAATTAAATCCTCACCGTAAAATTCTCACAAGTCACTCACAAAGAAAAATCGCTCACACTTGTGTTTCACTCGTATAAGGCTTTTCTCTAATGTAGCACTCGTGCCTTTTACCGCTCTCTCTCGCTCTCACAATTTCGTACTTCATTTCGAAAGACTTATTGCAGCTTGAGGGTCGGCTTCAAAATTGGTTAACAAGGTTTGACGTTGGGTATCGGGTAGGCTAAAAGAAGGAAAAGGCAAATGGAGTAAGGGTGGGTGGCATTGGGTGAAAAGACAAAATACCAAATGATGGTAGAAGAAATTTTTTTCTGTGAAGATTGGGGTAAGAAGATGAGACTAGAAACAACAAGTACTTGCCAAACTTTCAAAAGAAAACTTCACTTCTTTTTTTCCTCTTTTTTTTTTCCTATTTTTTTCTTTTTTTATTCTTTTTTTTTTTGTATTTTTTTCACTTCAAATGTAAAAAGATGAATACAAAAGAAATAAAATACAACTTTTTTTAAATTTTTTTTTGAATTTACGCACTTACTTCGAATTTATGATGTTCACCGTAGCTCCTCATTTTTTAGCTCTGATACCAAATGATACGATCCATCTCAGGATGAGTTGAAATGTATTTGAGTTACCTAATCATCTACGAGGAGGAGATAAGCCTTTTGGGAAATAATAGGGAAATACAGATGAGTTCGCGGAAACTTAAGTGAATTTGTTTAGAAGATGGGTTAAGTTAGGAATGGAGGTGTTTAAGTGTGGGAATGATTCAGATATGGAGAAGGATAAGGTCGGTTTTATGATGAAAGAAAAAATGGATAAAAGATAGCTGATGTTTTGGTGGGAACGGATTAAAGAACTTAAACTAGAAACGATTCAACACAAGTATGTGTCACCCCAATTTCTATAACGTTTAAGGTGGAAGATGGTAGTCGATGATGGACCAAAGACCCATTACTTAGAGAAGTAAGAACCAATGGTATAATTGAATGGAAGAGAAATGTTTGACGCCACAAGCGAGCTTGATAAGTCAAAAACAAAACTCGTACGAAAGATAGAGAGGAGAAAAATCTCACTCGATGAACAAAGTTC
The DNA here is from genome assembly GCA_025506655.1 of Gossypium rotundifolium. Taxonomy (NCBI): domain Eukaryota; kingdom Viridiplantae; phylum Streptophyta; class Magnoliopsida; order Malvales; family Malvaceae; genus Gossypium; species Gossypium rotundifolium. The sequence goes on along the minus strand of CP106722.1, from coordinate 86,544,718 downwards.
ATAAAATATATTCAAAATTCCAAAGTCTTAAATTTTTTTTCCTTTTTACAAAGTAATAACAGGTATATAGTGCTTACATGTGGTTAGCTGAAGAGACAAATGAATTCAACTTTAATATGCAATTAAATGGCTGAAATAAAATTTAAAAACTCTTGAATTCCTCCAGCCAGATAACAGTAACTTTATGACTCCTAATGAGATGATTAAATGAATTTGAATGCTTTAAAAATGTCCTTTGAGTTGCCTTTGGCTAGCCGAAAAGTCTCCAGTAACTAATGGTGTTTTTAAAGGCTTAAATGTCCATCATGAATGCTTTTAAAATATGTCCCTTGAGTTCTTCCATGATCAACTGAAAAGTCACCAACCAAATGAAGAGTCTCAACCTTTGGAATTCTATCCATGTAACTTCCTTCTTCAATGTGAGTATCTCTTCAATGAATGTATAATAGCCTTTAGAAATAATGGTTGTAAGATGAAAAGTCTCCTGCAATTATCACATGTAACCGACAAATTAATGCAATTATTAAACTTAAAACAAATTAACAACTAACTTAATTAAATGAACTAACACTTAAGCTTCATTTATTCTAGCAACTAGACTTAAATAAATGAACTAACACTTAAACTTCATTTATTCTAGCAAGTAGACTTAAATAAATGAACTAACACTTGAACTTTATTTATTCCAGCAACTAACTTAATTAAATAAAGCATTATTAAATGAACTTAACTCATGGATCAATAAATTAACCTAGTAACTAGATTAATTAAAGACACAACTATTAAATTCACTAAAAGAACTCAATTAATTAAACTAAGTTGAGTTGAATTAAAGACCAGCAACCATTTATTGAACTAAGATGCTTAAATGCAAGTATTTTAAATGCAAACTAAATGCAAAGCTGAAAATTAAATAAAGAGCTCAATTTAGTTGGATCAGTTCAAATAGCTGGAATCAGTTTCATTTTGTACTTTGGCCCCTCGAGCTTAGGCCACTCTCGATGGCGTCGGATGGAGTCGAACCACCGCAGCCAATTCCAGATTATTTGTGGGATAGTTAATCTCATGCGGTCTTAATTGTCGGGACACATAGGCAACCACCTTGCCATCTTGCATCAGCACACAACCAAACCCCATATGAGAAGCATCATAATACACTACGAAATCTTTTCCAGCCTCAGGCTGGATCAAAACTGGAGCCTCCATCAAAATCTTTTTCAACTTCTCGAAACTTTCCTGCTAGTTGTCAGTCCACACAAAAGGTACCTCCTTCCTCAATAACTTAGTTACGGGTGCCGCAATTGAGAAAAAACCATCGACAAACCTTCTATAGTAATCTGCCAATCCTATGAAACTTCGAATCTCCGCCACAAAATTAGGTGGTTTCCAGTCCAGCACCGCCTCAATCTTTCGAGGATTGACTCTTATCCCTTCTGCAGATACCACATGACCTAGAAAAGTAACTTCTTTTAACCAAAACTCACACTTGCTAAATTTGGCGTATAATTTCTTCTCCTTCAAAATCTGTAGAACCACTCGAAGATATGAATCATGCTCGTCTTCTGTCTTGGAATATACTAGAATGTCGTCTATGAACACTACAACGAACCAGTCCAGATACGGTTGAAAAACTCGATTCATCATATCCATGAGCTGGTGCGTTTGTCAACCCAAAGACATTACCAAAAATTCATAGTGCCCGTAGCGAGTCTGAAAAGCCGTCTTATGAATATCTGCTTCCTTTACCTTAAACTGGTGATATCCTGATCTCAAATCTATCTTCAAAAATACTGAAGCCCCCTTGAGCTGATCAAACAGATCATCTATCCTCGGCAACGGGTACTTGTTCTTAATGGTCAATTTATTCAACTGGCAGTAATCAATGCACATACGCATAGATCTGTCTTTCTTCTTTACAAATAACACCGGTACTCCCCATGGAGACACACTGGGTTGGATAAAACCACAATCCAACAGCTCTTGGATCTGGGCTTTAAGTTCAACCAGCTCCTTTGGTGCCATCCTGTAAGGGGCGATGGACACCGAAGTCGTACCTTGTAGAAGCTCGATTCTGGACTCCACCTCACGATCCGGAGGCAACCCTGGCATCTCTTCAGGAAAGACATCCACAAATTCCTTTACTATTCTAACCCCATCCACGGTCACTTCCTTTGCATCCAAGGCACTGAAAAAGGTTAAGAAGGCCATGCACCCTTTTCTCACCATTCTTTCCGCCTTAAGAGCAGACACTACATTGGACAAGTAGTCTCTCCTCTCACCTATCACCAAAATTTCTTCATTCTCAGGAGTCCTTATCACCATGCGCTTAGCAGTACAATTCAAATTTGCATGATACCTTACCAACCAGTCCATGCCTAAGATCAAATCAAACTCCCCAAATGGAAGTTCCATCAAATCAGCTAGGAAAACTAACCCTTGAACTTCTAAAGGCACATTTCTAAAAAGTTTATTTACCACTACCGATTGTCCTAAAGGACTAAGTACAGTCATCTCCCCAAAAGTAGTTTCAGGATTCATACTTAGAGTTTCAGACACCACACTAGCAATATAGGAATGTGTCGACCCAACATCAATTAATAAAGTAAAGGGTAGACCAAAAATGAGGAACGTACCCGTTATAACATTGGTACATCACTCTCTTCTCGATGTCTAGCTGCATAAACCAACCCGGGCTGTCTCGCCTCAGTACCCCCAACACCTCTGCCCGGTGCTTCACGACCCCGACCAAAACTATTCCCTCCTCAGTTCGGACCACGGCCTCTCGGCATCTGTTGTCCACCTCTTCCTAGCTACACATACCCCTGACCTACCATCCGAGCCTTGGTTATATCTAACGGACAATTCTTTATCAGATGATCTTTTGACCCACACTTGAAGCATTCCTTATTTCTTCCCCAGCACTCTCCTGCATTCGACCTTCACAATGAGTACACTGTCAAAATTACCCAACAGCAGTAGGCGTTGCAACACGAACAGGCCCATCAACCCTAGATCTTTTCTGAAAACCCCCAGATGATCCTGACAGTCCATAACTCCTCTTATTCCTACCTTTTTCCTTATCCCTATTCGGCCTCTCAGTTCGCTTTACCTCCTCTGCTATCTTTGCTTTTTCCACCAAAATAGCAAAGTCCCTCTCCCTCTGAGGAGCTATCAACACTCGTAGCTCGTCTTGTAGCCCATCCTCGAATCGAACACATCGCTCATAATTGGTCGCAACTATTCCCTGGGCATATCAACTTAACCGTAGGAATTTTGCCTCATACTCAGCTACCGATTTACCTCATTAGACCAAATTCAAGAACATTTTTCTCTGAGCGTCCATGTAACTAGCTCCAACATATTTCCCATGAAACATCATCTTAAAGAAGTCCCAATCTATTCGGTCCGCCACGTACCCTCTCTCACAGTAAGCCACCATTGATAGGCTTCATCCCTAAGTAAAGACACTGCGCCCTTCAGCTTCTTCTCGGCTGTGCAATCCAAATCTTCCATAATTCTCTCAACTGCCTCTAGCCAATATTCTGCCATGTTTGGAGCTACCCCAAAAATACCCCTAAATATTTCAGCTCCATTTGCTCGAAGTCGCTCAGGAATGGACTTTCGAGTTTAGCTCCAGTTCTTGCCCCAGCTACACACTCTACTACCCACAACATCACTTGAGACAGAGCATTGTCTCCCCAGCTCTGTCTTGCGAACCTGTTCCCTCCACAGGTGAGGCTGGTGCCTCGCTCTCAGCCTCTGAAAGTTCAACCTCGTTACCCTGACCTCTCCCACGACCGCGAGTAACACGTCCACATCCTCTACCACTCATATCTATAGCTCTGCTTTACTCTGATTATAACTTTTATGAGTCAATATATCTTTCCACTTGTTTATTAACGAGTATTTTTATGAAACTGAATTATAAGTAGTTCCTTCGTAAAGCATACATATTCCTAAAGGTTTTTACCTCTACAGTAAAAATTCTAAATTCCAACCATCCACAACATATATCCACCTCATGCAATTCACTTAACAATTAGAAAAGTTACCTGGTGGACCTGGGCCGGGAACTCGAGTGCCATTCTTCCAAAAGACAAATTCATATAAAATTTTCTTGTTAATTACATAATTTGAAAACGTTGTAGTCCCAAAAACCCAAGGCTGAGTTTTAAAACTGGGCTTTGATACCAAATTGTAACATCCCAAACCTGGCCCAAACACCACGACCGGATCTGGAATGTCACTAGGAAAAAAGGTTTGAAAGGTTTTATAAGGTTTGAAAAACAATACGGAACAATTTAGTAACGCCAAAATTTAATGACGCATTTGGAAGGAGAAACTCTATTTTAAGGAAAAGGTATTTAGCCAGCTTAGTGATCAGATGATTTATTTTTAAAACATGGTTAACTTTAGATCCAGACATTATTCGTCGAGAAGGAAAAAAAAAAACTTTAATTTCAATAAAAGTGTGTTTAAGCAGGTTTGCAAAGAAATTTTAGATTATATATACATACGTAAAAAAAGGGTTTCATGTGACCATTTCATGATTAATGAATAATGAAAACCAACTTGATAGAAGAATCCAAAATTTACCAAATTTAAAGTGGCCTTATTACATCATAAAAATATCCCAAAGAAAATAGCGATTACTAAATCCAAATTAAAAATTTAAGTTTAATAAATAACCCCTCACATGGCCACCTCGAGTACAATCCAACCCAGTCCAAAGCATCACGAGCTACCTGCAATTTGTTAAGAATAAAGTGAGTCACCAGACTTAGTGTGCAATCAGTCCACAAAATTTCCACAAATGGGCTTGGCCCAAACCACTATCGTATCATCACATCATGCACCAATAATATGAATGATAGCCCAACCCAACCTAGTACCAACCTCTACACACCGCTCCGTACATCCATCCTCATACACACCTGTGGGGATTTCTACAATCAACCCTCCATCCGCTACACACCTCTTTGGTAGACACACTGCTCAAAGTCCACATAAGTGGTCTAGCCACTGTTTCCACACGTGATTAAATCACCAAATCCACAATGAGGCTCCACGCCATCATCAATCGTGACAAAGTCACCAATATACACTTCCCCTTTAAATCATTTATATCCCAATATCCCATGCACATGCCACATGGTATAAATAATAGGTTACATGATATGAAGTATATAAATATATCATACTTAACATACACCCTCAATCAGGTTATCCACCAACATCAATAACGCATGAAAGTATATACTGACCTAGTTTTCCAGTTTACCCAACACAGGAAATTTAATCACCATTGCCGCTATTTTCGGCTTTCAAGCATTACACATACATATATAAAGTTAAGGAAATAGTGTGATAATTACACACCTGTAAACCTGAAGCATTACACTATCGACCTCACTAACGTCATCACTCGTAGAAATCACAGCGATCTGCTTATCCTTTTCAGAAGTTGGCCCACACCCCGGTGGCCAATCTTGAACTGCCGAAACTGCTCGCTTCTTGAATTTAGGGGGGACTACGTATACAACTCCCTCCTTTGCTCAGCTAGCACTTGATTCCATAAGACGATCTTGGTCAGAAGACCGAGTTAAAACATCGAAGCAGAGAAACTAAGGATATACACTGAATAATAATAATGATATATAATGATTCCTTACCTAAGTTGATAGAGTTTAGAGATCAAAAGGCTTGGATTAGAAAGCCGATCGAGTACTTATGAAATCCCCAAGTGAGAATCGACTGAAAAAGAATAGATCAGAAGAGATGGCCTTTTGGCCAAATAGAATTCATGAGCCCTCTTCCTACCATTCGGCCAGAACACCAAGACCTCACCCAATCATCTTTGATTAACCAACCCACAATAGAAAAAGAGAGAAAACTAGATGGAAAAGTGAAGAAGATCCCTTACCAAAATAAAAAAAGAAACCTTTTTTTGTTTCTGATCTCTGTTTTTGATTTTTGTATTACTGTATTATGTGCACGTAAAAAACTTACAATGGATTTTTCAGGTTTTAAAGGTAAAAAATTAGAATAATCTAAAAAATACATTCTGCCCTCTATTTTTACTATTTCTCTGCCATATGCTTGCAGGTACGGAAAGGACGTGGCTAGGGCACGGAGGCTATACGATGCTGATGCGTTAGAGGCAGTACAGAGGTGCTAGTGTTGGCATGTGCATGGTGGCATGCATGGAGGCACGCGCGCAACACTAGAAGCCTTTGGAAGTCTTTAAGGTTTCTGCTTGCTGAAACCAATTGGGCCATTTGGGCCAGTTTTGGGATTAGGTTAGCTTTGTAAACTAGTTGACTGATTTAGGTTAGGCTGAATTTAATCTGGGCTATTGTATTGGGTTATGATGTAATGGGCTGTTATGATGGACATTTATTGGACTATTTTGGATCAATTTTTATTTGGTTATTATTTGGTTTTTTATGGGTTATAAACGGGCTCGAAAAAATTGGGCAATTTATAGTACCCCTCTTTGCTCATTGTCGTGTAACGAGAATAGATCAAAGACTTCAAAAAGAGACGAATTTGCTCGGTCTCACCGAGTCCAGACTTCTTTCGGTGCTTTTTTCTTCGAGTAGCTTCATCCCATCCCACTGCATTCTCAGGGGTATAAGAATTAGTGCTTCGATCTGCTCCAATGTAATTTCAGGGAGAAAAGGTTTGTAGCTTCAATCTTTTCCACTGGAACTTCAAGGAGATAAGAATTCAGAGAGAAGAGATTTGTAACTTTGATCTTCTTACCGAAACGTCTCAGAAATAGAGTTAGATCCTCGTTGTAAACTTAGGGAAACGACGTTTGTAATTTTGACCTACTCCTCTAGAACTTCGAGGTGATAAGGATTTAGAGAGAAGAGATTTGTAATTTTGACCTTCTCACTGAAACTTCTCGAAAATAAAGTTGGACCCTCAATAACCTCAGGGAGAAGGGGTTAGTAACTTCAACCTACTCCACTAGGACTTTGAGGTGATAAGAATTTAGAGAGAAGAGATTTTTATTTTTGATCTTCTCACTGGAACTTCTCAAAAATAAAGTTGGACCCTCAATAACTTGAAAGAGAAGGGATTTGTAGTTTCGACTTGCTCCATTAGGACATCGAGTTGATAAGAATTCAAAGAGGAGATTTGTAAGTTCGATCTTCTCACTGAAACTTCTCGAAAATAAAGTTGGACCCTCAATAACCTTAGGGAGAATGGGTTAGTAGCTTCGACCTGCTTCATTGGGACTTCGAGTTGATAAGAATTCAGAGAGAAGATTTGTAACTTCGATCTTCTTACTGAAACTTCTCGAAAATAAAGATGGATCCTCAATAACCTCAGGGAGAAGGGATTAGTAGCTTTGACCTACTCCACTAGGACTTTGAGTTGATAACAATTCAGAGAGGAGATTTATAACTTCGATCTTCTCACTGAAACTTCTCAAAAATAAAGTTGGATCCTAGTTGTAAACTCAACGAGACGGGATTTGTAATTTTGACCTACTCCACTAGAACTTCGAGGAAATAAGACTTGTATGGCTTCGATCTGCTCCTGCAACTTCAGGATTGTCAGATCTGCTGTCTTCGATCCGCTTTACTCAGGAAGACAAGATCTTCGAATTTACCGATGTTGCGACAACGTCCTCTAGGGGACCTGTGTTGTAAAATCAGTTTTGTGTTTATGCTTATGCAAAATGGTTAGGATACAATGATCAAAATGAATCTAATGCTCCTAACTAAATATATTGTGGACGACATTTGCATGAATGCAGAATGTCATGAGAATGGTCTTTTTACAAAGATTAGGATGCAATGATTGGAATGAATCAAGTGCCCCTAAATAGATGTGTCTTATGGATGACATTTCTATGAAGGTAGAATGTCATGAGACTGATCCTTTTCAAATGTTTAAGGGCATCTTTTCTCGCATCATGTTGTCCTTGTTTGGCTGGTAATTTTACCCCAAAACACTAAGGAACCACTACTTTGCTCAACTGATTTGCCCCCATTATAACTTCAATATCTATTCCATCATACCTCAGAGGTGCAATATTTGTATTATTGCACTGCCACTTGCCGTGGTACTTAAAAAAATAGAGAGATTATCACTATATAAACACCCTCTTCCCCGATATTATCAATCCCTTGGACCTGGTGAGTTTTACACAATAGTCCTGTTTTAGGCGCTTGTATTGTTTAGAAACTTCCAAAGTAATATGCAGAACTTCTTCTATGAAAGTATTATTAGTTCATCCATCATTATTTCAATATGACATGCTTGCATAATAACAATAGATGAGAATAAAATTGGTATGAAGTAAAGCTTAAGAAAAATTATCAAAAGAACTTAATCACAAATGCTCGTCTTGAAAAGAATAGAGTATTCAAAGACAGCATACTCAATAAAAATGCATACTATGGGCCCTCTAGATATCGCAGCCTGAGCTTCTCTGCCCGAGCGTCTGGAAGACTATTTTGAGTTTGACATGTGTTTAGAAGATCTTAAGTACTTTGTCGATGCTCCAAGATGCAACATACCCTTTCCTTGTTAATTCAAATATAGCAGGATCACCACATATCATAATTTGAGCTGCCCTTTTTGGGTTTTCAACTCAAACCCCTTTTGGTCTCAAAGCGCCCTTTGCGGGTTTTCGCCTTGGCCTCTCCGCTCTTCTTCTTCTTCTTATTCTTCTTTTTTGAAGAAAGTCTCAAAGCGCCCTTTGTGGGTTTTTACTTTGGCTTCTTTTCCTCTTCAAGTATAGTATTTCTTAACAAAATCTGAATTTATAGGATTGGGCAAGTTTTTCCCATCCATTTCGGACAAGATCAGTGCTCCTTCGGAGAAAGCCTTTTTCACTACATAAGGTCCTTCCCAATTTGGCATCCATTTCCCTCTGAAATCCTTTTGTATAGGGAGGACTTTTTTCAAAACCAGGTCTTCCTCATGAAATTCTCTTGGATGAACCTTTTTGTCATAAGCCCGCATCATTCTCTTTTGGTACATCTGACCATGTCGAATAACCTTTAGCCTTTTTTATTCGATCAAGGTCAACTAATCGTATCTAGACTGGATCCAATCTGCTTCATCTAACTTTAACTTTGACAAGACTCAAAGGGAATGAATTTCAACTTTGATGGGTAACACTGCCCCCATCTGTAAACTAATGAGAAAGGAGTTGCCCCGGTAGAGGTCCTGACTGATTTCGATAAGCATAGGGAGCGAATGGTAGCTTCTCGTGCCAATCTTTATAGGTTTCAACCATTTTCCCTACAATCTTCTTAATGTTCTTATTAGCTGCTTCCACTGCACCATTCATTTTTGGACGATACGGTGACGAATTGTGGTGTCTGATCTTGAATTGACTGTAGACCTCCACGATTGTACTGTTGTTCAAGTTTAACGCATTGTTGGATATAATCCTTTTAGGCATTCCATATCGACATATGATTTCCTTTTTTAGGAATCTGCTGACTGCCAACTTGGTAACACTGGCATATGAAGCTGCTTCTACCCATTTGGTGAAATAGTCGATAACTACGAAGATGAATTGATGCCTGTTTGAAGCTTTTGGAGAGATTGACCTGATGACATCCATCCCCCACATGGAGAAAGGCCATAGGGAAGTCATAACATGCAACGGTGAAGGAGGCACGTGGATTTTATCCCCATAGATCTGGCACTTGTGACATCTCTTGGCATAGTTGATGCAGTCACCTTCCATGTTTGACCAATAGTATCCGAATCTCATAATCTATCTGGCCATTGTAAAGCCATTAGCGTGAGTCCCACAGACACCCTCATGGATTTCTTCTAGAATTTTCTTAGCTTCAATAGCATCGACGCATCTTAATAGTACCTGATCCTTTCTTCTTTCGTACAGGACCTCCCCATCTAAGACATAATCACAAGCTAGCCTTCTCAATGTCCTCTTTTCATTCTCAGTCGTTTGTTCAGGATATTCACGATTTCTCACATATCACAATATATCTTGGTACCAGGGGTTATCATCCCTTTCTTCTTCCTCCACATTGCAACAATAAGCAGGGGCCTTATAAATACTCATTTGAATATGTTTTACATCCTCTTGTCTACTTAATTTAATCATGAAAGCCAAGGTGGCCAAAACATCCGCCATCTAATTTTCTTCTCGTAGGAGATAACTAAAAGTGATGTCATCAAACTCCTCAATTAACCCTATAACTATCCTTCGGTAATTGATCAATTTAGGGTCTCTTATCTCCCATTCGCCTTTTAGTTGGTAGATCACCAGTGCAGAATCACCATATACTTCTAACACTTTGATTTCATGCTCAATGGCTGCACGGAGTCCCATGATACATGCTTCATATTTCGCCATGTTATTTGTACAATCAAAATCCACCTTGCACGTGAATGGATAGTGATCTTCATTTGGGGATACCAAGATTGCCCCAATCCCATTTCCTACAGCATTCGGTGCTCCATTGAAGTTCATTTTCCAAAGGCAATCTTTTGTAGTGTCATCTTCAGTAGCTGCCACATACATTAAATCCTTATTGGGGAAATCAAAATTTAATGGCTCATAATCCTCTAAAGCTCTGCTAGATAGGAAATCTGCTATTGTGCTCCCTTTCATAGCTTTCTGACTCACATAGACAATATAAAATTCAGAGAGCAAAATCTGCCATCTAGCCATCCTTCCATTCAAAGCGGTTGACTCTATCATGTACTTTAGAGGGTCCAACTTTGAGATTAACTAGGTCGTGTGGTATAGCATGTACTGCCTTAATCTCCGAGTCGTCCAGATCAAGGCACAACACAATTTTTCAATTGGTGAATATCTCATCTCACACTTAGTGAATTTTTTGCTGACGTGATATATCGCCTTTTCTTTTCTCCCTGAGTCATCATGCTGACCCAGCACACACCCCATAGAGTGATCAAACACTGTCAAGTACAGGATTAGCGGCTTATCTGGGTAAGGGGGTGATAAGAATGGAGGATTCGACAAGTACTGTTTGACCCTATCGAAAGCTTTCTGGCATTCATCATCCCATACACCTAGATTATGTTTCTTGAGAAGATGAAATATAGGATCGCATTTTTCGATTACCTGTGGAATAAACTGAGCAATGTAATTTAACCTTCCAAGAAAACCTCAAAATTCTTTTTTAGTGCGTGGTGGAGGCAATTCTTGTATAGCCCTGACCTTATCTGAGTCAATCTCGATTCCCTTCTCACTGACTATGAAGCCCAGCAATTTGCCAGATCTAGATCCAAAAGTGCATTTTGTGGGATTGAGCTTTAACTGGAATTTTCTTAGTCTCAAGAACAATTTTCTCAAAACTTGGATATGTTCAACTTTAGTTTGGGATTTTGCAATCATATCATCAACGTAGACTTCAATCTCCTTGTGCATTATGTCATGGAACAAGGTCATCATAGCTCTTTGGTATGCAGTCCCTGTATTTTTCAACCTAAACGACATTACTTTGTAACAGAATGTACCCCACAATGTTATGGAGGTGGTCTTTCCCATATCTTCAGGATGCATTTTTATCTGATTGTACCCCGAGAATCCGTCCATAAAGGAAAACAACGAATAGCTTGATGTGTTATCCACCAGAGTATCAATATAGGGTAAAGGAAAATTATCCTTTGGGCTAGCCTTATTTATGTCTCTATAATCTACACACATCCGTACTTTTCCATCTTTCTTAGGGACAAGCACAATGTTGGCTACCCATTCCGAATATTTGATCTCTTGTAAGAATCCGACATCAAACTATCTTTTGACTTCTTCCTTTATCTTTAGCACAATTCCAATCTCATCCTTCGGAGCTTCTACTGAACTAGCTTGCAATCCTCTTTTATTGGCAAGCGATGTACTACAATATTGGTGCTTAAACCGAGCATATCCTTATATGACCAGGCGAAGACGTCCTTGAATTCCTATAACAATTCGACAAGATCCTGCCCTGTTTCTTCAGTTATACACGTTCCAATATTTACGACTTTCCCTTTCTCCAATGTCACAGTCTCTACTATTTCCTTATGAGGTAGAGTTTGTTTCTCCTCCTATTCTACCATTCTTAACAAGTCAGGAGATAAGTCACTGTCCATGTCATATTCAAAATCCTACGATTCTTCTAAACACATGTCTTACTCAAAAGGATATTCTGAGTCCCTGGCAGCGATGCTCTTGTCATTGATATCCGGGGACCTATTGTAGTTCAAAAGAATATGGAAAGAATGAATGAATTTATGAATGGTTATTTGTATGTATAATAATTATGAAAGAATGATTTGAAGGAATCACAAAAAAAAGAAAAGAATGGCAAAATGTTTGCTTCAAATGATAGCAAAAATGTACTTCATTAATAATAATGTTTGAACATGCGCCTATTTCACAAAAAAAATTTTATCGCTTTTAAGCTTAAAGCAATAAGTGCGTTTTGAACATTACTCTGATAAGCTTTAAACACTACAGGAATTTCCTCTGCAGTTCAATTGTCTAAAATGCTTCCTGGTTCGTAAGGTTGAATATCTGATAAGGTTCCCTCTTCAACTGCCTCCTCGGATATGGCATTAATGCAGACAGTGCCCAATATCGTTGCAATGTCTTCTTCCCTTGGCGCCTTCAGCTCAGCATGAATTACCCCTCCTGACACAAAGGTTTTGGATATGTGTGGAATTATCATGGGTTCCCATTTGGTTTCCTCACCCCTCAAACGGGCACATCTTCTTTCTTGTTTATTTTCTAATTCTTTCTTTTTTTGTTTTGCACTGCATCTGGCCTAAATCCCAAGCCAAAGTGATCTTGTTTTTCTCTCAATGTTGGGGCCACAATTCTTGGTATCAGGATTCTATTTCCTTTCGTAATGAAAGTTGCATTTATGAACTCGAGAGATCAGAAAGAACATTCAATTGTCTCGTCGTTTATCTCCAAGTATGGCATATCACTAGTCACAGCTGCAATAATGTCTTCCTCAGCCTTTATTGTTATTAGCCGACCATCCGCTACCAACTTCACTTTTTGATGTAATGATGAGGGCACTGCCCCTAACGAATGTATCCATGGTCTACCTAGTAAGCAGTTATAGGAAGGCTTGATGTCCATTACCAGAAAATCCACCTCGTAAGTAGTCGGACCAATCAATAATGGTATCTCAATCTGTAACACCCCAAACCCGGCCTAGAAGTTAGGCCCGAATCTGGTGTGCCACATGGAAGTGTTTTTCAAAACCATCTTTGCAATTGTTAACAACTTGTTTGAGAATCACAGCCTTTTTGTTAAAACCCAATACAACTAAAGCAATTCCGTCTAACGTGAAAACATAATTATCTTTAATAAACCTTTTCGGTTGCGAAAGCATATTTGAAATAAACGATTTGCAAAAACTAGAGTTGTAACAACATTTTTGAAAACATTTCGAAAACGTAGATAAAATACAAGTAATTTGATAAATCACAAATCAAGGAATTAAACTTTAAATCCATGACTTTTGAAAATGTCGTTAATAAATTGAAAGAAAATTCGAGTTAAATCATATTTGTAAAAGTTTATCTTGAAATCCATTTATTAATCAATTTCGGAAAAACTTTTATTTTCGTTCTTAGAAAAATTCTCGTTTAAAACAATTTAAGCAAAATAATAAGTAAACCAACCATAAAGCAAATAATAAAATAGTTCAGAGGCCTTATTACAACTTAAACCAAAATAATAAAATAACGGGAATAGAAATTTAAAATTCAAAACACTATTTCTGAAGAATGGCCTCCACCGAGTCATCCATGGCCCAAGTCCACCTCACGGAGCATTACCTACAGAGTTAAGAGAAAGGGGGGTGAGTTACAAGAACTCAGTGTATAATCCCCTTACCATCATCCACTGGCCTGAACACACAAGAATGTTTTGGGCCTAAGCCCAATTACAATTATAACATGTATATAATATGCATGTGATATGCAATTCCCAAACCAAGCCTAATTTCCATCCGCTACACACCCCGCACCAACCATCACACCTGTGGGATCAAGCCAACCCACCCCGCCAACACACCAAATGTAGGCATTAAGCCATTTTATATTTGTGGTAAAGCCACCGAACTAGAGGCAATAAGCCATATTTGTGGCGAGCCACCGAACTAGAGGCAATAAGCCATATTTGTGGCGAGCCACCGAACTAGAGGCAATAAGCCATTTGATTATTTGTTGCGAGCCACCGAACTAGATTTTGGCAACAGCCTTTCTTCTCTTCATCATTTTCCCAACCCATGCAAACATGTATGCATAACAATTTATATCCATATGATAATTTTAGCAAAAGGCCCAATTTACAAGAGAATCAATATTTCAAGTTTTTAATTAAGGCCCATAACACAAAATAACATTTAGCCCATTTAGCACTTTAGCAACTTAGGCCCAATTAACGATCTAGCATATTTTGGCCCGCTTAACGATCTAGCGAGATTTTGGCCCATTTATTGATCTAATGAGATGTCGGCCCATTTAACTATTTTTCGTGGTTTTCGCCCATTTAACGATCTAGCGATTTTTCGCCCATTTAACTATTTATCGTGGTTTTCGGCCCATTTAACAATCTAGCAAAATTTTGGCCCAATTAACGATCTAGCAAAATTTGGCCCATTAATCAATCTAGAAAATTTGGCCCATTATTCACATGAGGCCTATATAGCAACATATTTCAATTTGACCCATAAAGGATATTTTCGTAATTTAGTCCATAGGGACATTTTCATAATTCGGCCCATTAGGGGCATTTTCGTAACTTGACCCGTAAGGGCAATTTCATAATTTGGTAATCGTACCCACAAAGGGTAATTCAGTAATTTACCCTCTAAGGGCATAATGGTAATTTCGCAACCTAAGCTTAATTACTAATTTGGGCATAAGAATGAAACTGTCCAACTGCATCACACTGACTAAATTGGCCATAACTCGAGTTAGAAAACTCAAAATCTAAATCCGTAAATTTTACTTGAAACTAGACTCGTATATCTTTCTACTATAAGTTTTCCAGAATTTTTACCTTAACCATTTAGTACAGTTTATTCCTTAAAATTTCCCTTGTTTCACTGTCCAATGATTCTGACCTCTCTTAACTTAATCTCAAATATATTACTGTACGATTTTCATCTACTGCTCCCACTTATTTCTTTTGAAAATAGATTCACTAAGGAATCCATACATATCAATTATAACTCTTAATTCACTTTGTACGATTTTATATGATTTTTCCAAAACAGAATAGAATACCCCAAAGTCATTCAAAACCAGTCTCACTAAAATTAACATATCTCAGAATCTAATATTCCTTTTCCTTCTCTGTTTCTTCCATATTAAAATAGACATAGTAAGCTTTAATCTGATATCTTTTTCACTTTGTAATTCCTTTTATCCAATTTTTCATGATTTTTCAAATACAAGACATTGTTTCTAACCGAAACTGTTTTATTACAAAATACGATTACCACTACGAATATACGCACTCTCGAGTGATCACGAATGTCGGTTATCGGTTTTATTCGGTATTTCTATCGAATCACAGAATATTTCATGTAAACTTTCAAAGATATGTGAGACTTACTCACCATTTCAAACATATATTCGAAAGGTGCGGATTACACACCTTATTCTAATCCGTAACACGAAATTCTCCATGCACCTAAAGATACAATCGATCAACAATTAATCCCAAAACTGAATTTACCACTTCAACCAATTATTTTGATTGATTAATAATCTATCACTTACCAACAATCGAGTCTCTTATTACGAGGGATAGGTGTTCGATTGGCCTCCGATAAAGTACTTGAGTCCCGAAAAGTGATTAACACAAAAACAATGTTAGCCACACCTTATTCGACGAGGAGGAATCACCACAATACACCCCCTTCACATATATACGGCTTGGAAGAAAAATAAAATGAAATGAAAAGAGGAAAATACTATTACTTACCGATTTGATTAAGAAGAGATTGGATGGAAGAAGAGTACCTTGTAATTTCGGAAATCAAAAGGGAAATAAACAATAGATGAAAATCTTGATCAAACAAAAGAGCAAGAAAATGCACAATTGTGCTAGGGGAATTCAGCCAAAGTAAAAAGAAAGAAGAAACTATGGTCACCAAGGCTTGTAATTTCGGCACAAAGCAAAGGAAAAGAAAAGAATTTGAGAGGAAAAACAATGCACTATTGTGCTACTATGATTTGGCAAGGAGGGTTGCAAAATTGAGAGAAATGGCACAAAGTTGTCAAAAGGATTTTGGCCAAAACAAAGCTAAGACTTTACCAAATGCCAAATAAAATTTCAGCCACCTAATTACTCCAAAAAACCATCCACATGCATCCCCCCTTAGGATAAGATTTGGCCACTCATACTTTCCAAAACACCTCCCCCGATATTAGCCTCTTGTCCCCTTTCTTTCCTATTCCTCTTGATTCCTTTCCCAAACTTTAACCTTGCCATATTCTTTTAGCCACCTTACCAAAATAATAAAGTCCACACTTACCAAAAATACTTCTTGGCCGACACATAAGGAAGGAAAGCAAAATAATAGTCAAATTTGCAAACAATGGGATTTGAACCTCTTCCTCAAGGTACATCACTTAATGCCATAACCTCTTTACCATAAGCTCCTTTATGCTAACAAATTACTCATCTAATTCCATAAGCCTTGAAGCCACTTACTATCTCTCCTTAATAGGCTAAATCACAAAATTTTACTAAGGCCCAACTCGAACCTGAAACTTCATAGAAGCCTCGTAACCTTCCAAATTCACTTAACTAATAAGCCCAATTTGCAATATTGTCATTCTCTTGTTCTCAAAATTTTAAACATTCCTACGCCATTGGGCCCAATCCTACTAGGCCCAATTTTAGGATGTTACAATTCTACACTCCTTAAAGAAATTTCGTCCTCGAAATTTCCAATCAACTACTAAACATATCGCTCAAATCACATCACTAAGCTTTCGCTGCGCACTCTGCTCTTAAAAAAAAAACCACAATGTACTTTTAACTTAATCTTAAATCCCTTTTTACACAACCAAACATCTAACCACAGTAGCAAACCGTTATATACCACTTATACCAAAAATTTTCTTACATTCTATCATCACTTCCAACCATAACTGACTTGATGGTGATGTAACAATCCTGAGCCTTATGCTCCTTAGACTCGCATCTCCAGCATGCTCCTAACCTCCTCCAGCACTCTCCCAGATGACGCCTTCTGCAATAATTGCAAGTCGAAAAGTTTGGACGTGCCTTGACACGCTTCACATAACGAGACTGTGACCCTAAAAAACCACGATCTCTTTTCTTCTTATAATCCACGCACTCAACTCAAAGTGCCTCACCGATTCCTTTAACCTCCTCCAATACTTTCTTAACTATCCGAGTCACTCATCAACCTTAAATCGCACCACGAGATCCCGTCTCACCCATCGGCGATGCCAACGTCTCCCTTTCGGGCACATGCCTTGGTGCCAAAGATCTAGCCCTAGCACCTCAGCCTCTACCACATCCATGTCTACCGCGTCTGCGTCTTCTAGCGCTCATGTTCACTAAGTCGATATAATTTGATTAAGAGTTTTATGAATCATTATGCTATTTCAGTGTTTATTAAACAATATTTTATGGAGTATAAGAGTAGAAGTTGTTTTCGCAAAACGCATCGTAAAGTCTCAATCTCTATAGTTTCAATATCTAAAACTAAAAGTTCTAGAGTGTTCCTATAGTCGTATCACAATAATCATAAAACGAAAACAAATACTTACTTGACTTGGTGCCGGATACCCGTGGTGCCATACTTCCTTTCAAACGTGTATTATAATTTAAAATTTAAAATAATTTCGGAAACGTTTATGAACCCAAACCATAGCCGAGTTTTCAAACTGGGCTCTGATACCACTAAATGTAACACCCCTAATATAAGTGCTGACAACTTCATCTATTTTAATTACGACGAGATACCACCAAGTGGTAGAGGATCCACCAAGGCTTTGCATATTTCCACTAAATGCAAAGGGTACATGCTACCAGGGGTCTTGATAGACAATGGGTCGGCATTAAATGTATTACCCTTTTCCACTCTAAATAGATTATTGGTGGACAGTTCGCACATGAAAGAGTGCCAGAGCATAGTGAAGGCATTTCATGGCACGTAAAGAAAAGTGTTGGGAAGGATTGTGTAACACCCCAAACCCGGCCTAGAAGTTAGGCCCGAATCTGGTGTGCCTAAAAGTTAGGCACGTAAAGATTGATGAAGTTGTCAGCACTTATATTACCAATCAATCGATCCAGTATATTAACTGAGATATCATTAGCGACGTAGGTCTCATTTAAAACTTTCATCAACGCGTTCCTATGTACCTCCGAACTTTGAATCAAAGCTAACAGAGATATGCGCGCTGGTTGCTTATGCAGCTATTCTACCACACAATATTCACTGTGTTTCAAAAATTTTAGGAACTCCTTGGCTTCCACCTCTTTCACTGGTTCTTTAATTGTCGACTCGGGCTCGACTGGCTTTTTTTTCTCCTGCTCCACCATTGAAGTTTTCCCCTTTGTCAAATCATAGCGTCTCCCGCTACGAGTATGATAGCCTACACCTATATCTTCCTTTGAAGCATTAGCTGAATTCTCCTTCCCTGGGACGGCCACATTACACTCATAGTTCTAGGGAACCTTCTTATTGTCTTTATAAGAAAAGGTAGCGAGCCTCTGTATTATCACTTTCGACGCTATTTGTGTCCCCGCCTCATTACTTTTGGGACGCAAAATAATGATCACTGGAAGGTTGACTTTCAACTCTTTACTGTTGACTCTGACGTGTATATGTTCCTCTCCTTTGTGCCCTCGTCATAAAATTCAACTTTTTATTGTTCCAAAGTTCTAAACTCCTTACAATTTTGAATCTCATGCCCCAACTCCTGATGGTACTCACAATAATTTACCATCTTTTCCCAACTCTCTTCCTCAACAGTGAGCCTTTGTTTGACCATTTCTTCCCAGACCACTCTTAAAGGAGTTCTAATCTCTGTGACACTTTAATTTTTTTCTTCAAACTTTCGCTAATTGCGTTGACTCTGCTATTAGAATGATTGGGTAATGGATTTGCTGCGTTTGGCATGTCCTCTAACTTCACAACACCCATATTGATAAATCTTTCCATGAATTTCTTGAAGGCAAGGTAATTTTCTATTGAGTGCCCTGTGATCCCCGGATGGTGCTCACACTGTGCATTCGAGTCATACCACTTGGGATACGGAGGCTGTATTGGTTTTAGACGGTAAGGAGATACAACATGTGCATCGAATAGGGTTTGATACATCTCCTTGTACGTCATTGAAATCGACGTGAATTGGAGTTTCTCATTATTTTGTCTTGTAGTGCTAGATTCTTTCTTGGACGATCCTTGATGCCCCGTGGCTACTGCTTTTGGCTGATTAATAGTGATTGACTTTGAATGCCCTATGCTTGCATTATTCACTTCACTTTCTTTCTTCCTTGTGGTCATTCTTTTGTTACTTTCTCCTATCTTAATCTTTTCGCTTTTTATGGTGTTCTCGATCATTTCTTTGGTCATTACAATGTCTAAAAAACTCATAGTCGCACTTCCTGACATATGCATGATAAACGGGGCTTTCAGTGTGTGGATAAAGAGCATTGTGGTCTCTTTCTCCAGAAGTGGTGGCTAGACTTGAATGGCAACCTCCCTCCATCTCTGTGCGTATTACCTAAAGCTTTCGTTTCCTTTCTTCTACATGTTTTGAAGAGTGATCCTATCGGTTGTGATGTTTGTTACGTGACTGTACTGTTTCATGAATGCTTGAGCCAAATCTCTCCATGAACTATTCTGGCGCGACTCAACTGGTTATACCATCTGGCTGCGGCTCCCACTAGGCTATCCTAGAAGTAATGAATCAGTAGTGGGTAATTGTTAATGTATCCCGTCATCCTTCTACAAAACATAGTAATATGGGCCTCCGGGCAACTTGTCCTATTGTATTTCTCAAATTCAGGCATCTTAAATTTATATGGGAGTACCAAGTCTGGGACTAAGCTTAAGTCCTTGGCATCAATTCTATAACAGCTATCAGCACTTTCTATCGCCTTAAACTTTTTCCCCAACCATTTACATGTATCTTCTAGCTGCTTTGGTAATTCCACTTTCGCCCTCTCTCCTTGAGCTATTTCATCCAAATTAGGGACACTGGGATTTATTAGACTATGGCCAGGGTTTGAGCTTGAGCCGTCCTAGAAATTCATTAGTATCGAGGCTCTGACTGGAATCTACTGCGGCCTGATAGATATAGATGGCCCCTGTGGTCCTATCTCAGGCTTTTCCCTTTGTCTAGCAGTAATTGAGTCAATTGAGACATCATGTTTTTTGCAATTCCATCATCCGATCCATCATATCATGCTGGATCTTAGCAAGCTGCTCCTGTATTTGCAGCTGAAGTTTTTCCTGCATCTCCTTTTGGAGTTGTTCAAGCTTCTCTAGTCTCTGATTCATATCTTTTATTTTCTTTCTTGTGCCATAGGGATGCATCTCCGGTAAGGTTTTTTTGGTTTCCAGGTCTGAAAATATTTTTATTAGAATCTTTTAATGACCTTTAATGCATATGAATGAAATGAAGACAAATGCAAATGCATGAATGCAAAGAAGGTGTCGGTTCTGATTCAATTCCATATAGAAAACTTTATTAGAAAACAAAATTCTTTACATAAAGCATATTACAAATATGGCTTGGCCTTAATGCCCACAGTCCTAATTTTCTGGAGTAATGAAGCTAACTCATGTCCCCGGCTTGACCGTGACTCGTACTGCACGCTTAATACATCTACTTGTGCTGCCAAAAATTTCAAATGTTCAACCACCTCTCAAATTTGAGTTATGGCTTCTCCCATGAGATAATCCCTATTTTCAATCTGATTTGGGCATTATGAAGCTCTTCCTTCCATCGCTCTTCATTTACCTTTAAGAACCCTATATAGTTCTGACAATTCTGCAGCGCCATCTCTAACTCTTCCATTTTCTTTTTCATCTCTTCAATTTGGCTCAAACTTGCCTTTAATTCTTTTATAGAGTTACGGCTTCGATGATGACAAAGAGACCTTTCCAATTCTGCCACCCGAGACTTCAATTCATTCTTTCCATTTTGGCTTTCTAACACTTGCCTTTCTAGGATCTATTTCTGGGCTTTCATTTCTTGAAATTTTTTTCCCACTGCTCGGCCTTAGCTTTTTCCTCTTGTACCTCCTGTCGCCATTGATCTGAAGTTTTTCCTAGCCCCACGATTCTCATTAACAGACGCATCTTCTTGTAGTCCTTCTTTAGGCTATCCAGATCCCCTTCAGCTTTATTCTTCCCTTTTCTTAGCTTTTCTACTTCTGACTTCTGTATTTCCACATCCAATTTCAAATGCATTTTTTCCTCCTCTAATTGCTCAATTTTCTTCCCAAGTTCTGAACTTTGCTTCACAAAATCTTGCCTTATAATTTCTAGCTCCGTTGGAACTACTCGTAGGCATTCTTCAATTGATCGAGCATCATTTAAAGCCAATCCTATAATATTATCGTTAATTCTTTTACTCAACCATGCTTTATACTCAGCAGTCACCATTTTGCCCACGCTTACTCTCTTCATTTGACGAGGTCGTATCCAAGCATCAGCAATATCCCGACTCTTTTTCTTGTAATTTTTCACTTTATAAGAAAATTCACTTTGGGCCAACCCATGCGTTATCGGTATAAACTGCCTAGACTTATACTATCTTGCCGCAAGTAACAGAGCATACCCAATGGCTCCCCAACTTTCCGATAAAAGGACCCAATTAAAACCTTCGCATCTATATAGTATCTCGTTGGGCACCATCCACGGAGCGCTCCACTCGACATCATCTTCTTGAAGATTCTGCAAAATTATCATCCACCTTTCTTCTAATATATCCTCCTGCCTTGGTGCAGCCAATTCTTCCTTTAAAGGTGAATAATTCTCACAGAAAGGTCGGTAAGAAATCTTGTCTATCTTCCAAAAGTAACCATGAAACCATACTATCAATAATTGTGCACATCCAATAAACCTACCTTCTCTGGCTCTCCGACATGCATTTAAAGATCTAAAGGTCAGCGAGAATCACAGGAACTGGTGTAACTTGCTTATTTAATTGATCAAACAAATCTACCACTGCTTCATCTACGTGCCCTAGAACTCTAAGGAAAATTGCTAATCCGTAAATACTCAAAGCAAAAATACCCACCTTCCTCTTTACATCAGGGTGCGCCAAAATTAAGTCCCTTAAAGTTTCCCAAAAAATGCATCTTCCCTCACCCTTTTGTTGCATCCGAGCTGAAACCCATTGCTCGCTCATCCTGGTAATACTCATCAACCTTTTCACGAAAGAAGGAACATTAGCAATCCTAGTATAAACTTTATCAGCTTGGATCCCCAAACGACGAAGTAAAGTAGTGTACTCTTCTATAGTAGGCACTAGATTTACTTTCCCAAAAGGTGAAACAACTATATGTTGAATTCTAAAACTGAACCATAGCCCAAAATAAGTGTGATCTACTCTAACATCAAGCAAATGAGAGATATCACCATAATTGCGACAGAACATCTGTTTAGTATTATCCTTCCAACGAGTCCAAATATCCCTTAATTCTTGAAGCTCATTTGGTGCTACACTAATGCGAGTGTAATCCCATGACTCAGAAACATATCCTTCAACTAGACTATCCCGCTTTTCCAATTGCAATCCTTCTGACCATGCTCGAACAGCCGCATTGTCTTCTACCTTAGCAAGAAATTTATTTTCCATGGAAAACTTTCTATCTTAGCAACTGAACAAGAATCGACACCTCTTAATGCGAAATGACATGCAAATAACAAACAAATCAAAACAAGTCAGTATTGCATAATAAAAATCAGAACAAGTAAAATATTATCAAACACTTATCTGGGTGACCATTAAAGGTTCGGCATTCTACCTAGGGTAGGCTCTTAGGGTTTACTATATGTGGTTTGGTTCTAAAGAGGGTACTCGAACCAACAGATTCCTCAATCCTCACCCGTTATAGGCTCATATGGATCGATTTTAGCTCCGGGGAACACATTTCCCCTGGCTATGTGGAGGTGAAAACCTTACGGAAGAATAGCTTCTCACTCCCACTTAAAGGTGCGACTACAATGGTCATGCAATGCAATGCTAAAGTATTTTGTTAGACTCGACATTATTGTAATTATAGCACAAACAAAATGCATCGAAAGAAACATGATTCTTCAAAACAATTTTCCAAATTTCAATCAAAAGGACAAAAATTAATCAATTTATGGCCTGACTCTCAACCCGTCCTTAGTGGAGTCGCCAAGCTATCGAAACCATTTTTATTTTGGGTTTGGAAAAATGAGGATCGACTTTAAAAATAGGAGTCGCCACTAATCTTTTTTTGTTTAGGTGTGATTGGGTCACCTATAAAAATGTTTTGGTTTGCAAAATTCAAGAAAATGGGTTCAGGAGTCGCTTACGCACGAGGAAGGGTTAGCACCCCCCCATGCGCCCCTATACGGGTACCAAATCGGCTAATTAATGTCCTTGCGTTGAAAATTTGGAAACGTTATAAATTTTCTAAGGAAAATTAATCAATATTGAATTTGAATTTCAAGATTAACTCATTTCGAAGGAAATAAAAATATCACATCTAGTGCATTAGGACATAACACCTTTATACCCCGACATCGAGATCATCTTTGATCTTCAAATCATGAAATTAAAGAAGCGCATTTGTTTATCTAGTTGGACAGAAAATTGACACCCAGTACGTTAGGGCATAATTTTCTAACTTTCCAAATGCACAAACATTGCCTTATTTTGGAGAAAAATAAAATTTTATATTAGGCTTAAAATGCATTTAAATAAGAACATATTAGAACTTGAGGCGTAACAATAATAGAATGCATAAACATTAATCATGAAATATACACAAAATAAAGGTCGTATTAACAACATGCAAGTTTTCTTAAAGAAAGTTAGTTTATATTGAATCTTGAACTTCAAGATTGGCTCGTTTTGAAGGAAATAAAAATATCACATCAGTACGTTAGGACATAACACCTTTATACCTCGACGCCAAGATCATCTTTGATCCTCAAGATATTTAATTAAAAAGGATATTTGGCTATCTGGTTGAACAGAAAATTACACCCAGTACGTTAGGGCATAATTTTCCATACTCCCAAACATACAAACATTGCCTTATCTTAAAAGGAAATTTATGTACGTGAATTTTTAAAATGAACTTAATGTATACAAAATATTTGACATAAAGGCATACATGTATTGGACTTTTGAAGCATGCTATGGTACAAAATGTACAAACATTAATCGAGCATTATTCACAAATTAAACGCTATGTTAATAATAAACTATGAAATTTAATAATCCTACAAAATTGATAAATGCAATTAACATAAAATAAAAATTTAAATGCTAATAGATTGCAAATAAATAAACAAGCTAGTTCTTGATTAATACTTTATGAAATTATTAAAAATAGAATAAATCGTGTATGAATTCCCTAAATGCATATTTTAAAAGAAGTTTACTTATTTTAATTTATGAAAAACTTAAGTATAAAATAAAATATGATTTTATTATTGTGTATATATGCATGTACAAAATGACGTAGTGTAGTCACTTTTTTAGAAAAAAAACATTGCATGAACTCTCAAGCAATACATGAAATTAAATATTTTTATATAGAAAATCAAAATAATTGCAAATACAAAATAAATCTCAAAGTAATCTAAATTAAAAATATTTTGAATAAAAATAAAATACATATAAATAATTTGAAAGGCATAACAATCAATTAATTAATGCAAAACAGAATCAAATTATATGCACAGGGTTTAATCATAACACATACGAATGAACAAGGATTAAAAGCACTAATTTTCCATAGTCAAGGAGCAATATACAAATTGGATCAAATTGATATAACGTACAAATTATGGGGGCGAATTAAAGAACAAAGCAAACATTTAATGGATCTGATTGGAAGAAACAGCACAGGAAAGGAGGGTTAAACGCATAAATATCCCCTGAGTATCAAAATGCGCGGGTCTTAGTTGCATTCGGGTCGAGTCTCTGGGTGTAAGCCAATACGGTGTCGTTTAAAGGCTATCATTATAAGCCTGAACGGCACAGTTTTGCTAACAGATTTAAAAACCAATTAAGATAGCTTAAATCCCATCTGCTCTTCCTAAACCAAAACCCTAAGTGCCCTTCTGCTTTCATTTTCGTTCTCCGCTGCAAAGAAAAGAGAGGAGAAACGACCACTAGACGCCATGAAGATCGGCAATTAGTGGCTGAATCGAGACCATTTAGTGACTGCCTCTTTAAATCCAACCCGAATACTTAGTGTTCAATGCCCCAAAGAATCGCTTTGCTCCGATCACTGCGAAGAAGGCATCCCGACGGTTCCTATTCTGAAGGTAAACCTGTTCCTCTTTCGTTTAAGTATCGAAACAAAAAGAAATGCTTTAAAAAATAGATTCAAAAAGAGAAAATGGACGATAAAATAAGCAATCGAAAAAGAAACCTTTTTTTACTTTTGATCTCTGTTTCTGATTTTTGTATTGCTGTATTATGTGCGCGTAAAAAACTTACAATGGATTTTTTGAGTTTTAAAGGCTGAAAATTGGAATAATCTAAAAAATACATTCTGCCCTCTATTTTTTGCTGTTTCTCTACCATTTGCTTGCATGTATGGAAGGGACGTGGCTAGGGCACGGAGGCTGTATGATGTTGATGTGCTAGAGGCAGTATAGAGTCTTGGTCTTTGGCTCATGGCGTGGCGTCTGTGGTGGCCAGATGGAGGCACGCTACGACATTGAAGCCTTTGGAAGTCTTTAGGGTTTCTGCTTGCTAAAACTAATTGGGCCATTTGGGCCAGTTTTAGGATTGGGTTAGCTTTGTAAACGGGTTGACTAATTTAGGTTAAGTTGAATTTAATCTGGGCTATTGTATTGGGTTATGATGTAATGGGCTGTTAAGATGGACATTTATTGGACTATTTTGGATCAATTTTTATTTGGTTATTATTTAGTTTTTTATGGGTTATAAAACGGGCCTGGGCAAATTAGGCCATTTACAGTACTGAAATGCAATTTTATGCCTAACGCATCTTGCAATTTCCTCCAAAATTACGAGGTAAACCTCGGATCTCTGTCAGACACTATAGATAGTGGTACTCCATGCAATCTCACAATCTCAGCAATATACAGTTCAGCTAACTTATCTAAAGAATAATCAGTTCTCACCAGAACGAAATGGGCTGATTTCGTTAATCTTTCCACTATCACCAAGCTTGCATCTTTCTTACTCGAAGATGAGGGCAAACCCAACACAAAGTCCATCGCAATTCTCTCCCATTTCGACTCAGGAATCATAATCAGTTGTAACAAACCGGACAGAACTTGATGTTCAGCCTTAACTTGCTGACAAACTAAACACTTTGACACAAAGTCAGAAATGTCTCTTTTCATGCCATGCCACCAATAGAACTATTTCAGATCATTATACATCTTTGTACTCCCTGATGTACAGTCAAA
Source organism: Gossypium rotundifolium (assembly GCA_025506655.1). Lineage (NCBI taxonomy): Eukaryota > Viridiplantae > Streptophyta > Magnoliopsida > Malvales > Malvaceae > Gossypium > Gossypium rotundifolium. The sequence continues at coordinate 86,518,091 of CP106722.1, read as the reverse complement.
TGACTATTGTGAGCTTCATTCAAAATCATCGAGATCAACTCTGAATTTCTCGAAACACAATCTGGTCTCTAATTCTCAGACAATCATCACTATCAACTCGAAATTCTGAATCAACATTCGATTCACACAGAATTTGTTTAGCCATCATTTCAACATACTTTTCTGGGCATCACAAGTCTGTTGTACAAACATCATCTTAACTTTCAACTCAGCTATAACCGCACTATCATCACACAGACCTATCTGAGTACTCATAGCTCACAAAGCATATAACGACTTCTGACTCAAGGCATCAGCTACAACATTAGCTTTACCCGGGTGGTAATCTATCACAAGTTCGTAGTCTTTCAACAATTCTAACCATCTTCTCTGTCTCAAATTCAATTTTTTCTGAGTCATCAAGTACTTTAAACTCTTATGATTAGTAAAAATATGACATTTCTCCCCAAACAAATAGTGACGTCAAATCTTCAATGTGAGCACAATCGCAGCCAATTCAAGATCATGCGTTGGGCTTTTCATGCGGTTTTAACTATCTCAAAGCGTAAGCAATGACTTTCCCTTCTTGCATCAGCACACAATCCAAGCCATTCAACGATGCATCACTATAAACTATAAATTTTTTGCCTGATTCAGGTTGAGCTAACACTGGTGCCTCTGTCAACAAAATTTTTAACTGTTCAAAACTTTGCTGGCACTTTTTTGACCACTCAAATTTAACATCTTTCTATAACAACTTTGTCAACGGAGTCGCAATCATCGAAAAACCTTTCACAAACCGTCTATAATATCCCGCTAGCCCAAGAAAACTATGAACTTTAGACACATTTCTCGGAGGCTTCCATTCTAAAATAGCAGAGATTTACTCAGATCAACTCTTATTCCCACAGCTGATACAATATGGCTAAGAAAACCAACCTTACGTAACCAAAATTCGCATTTTTTCTCACGTAGGGTTTGTAACACGGTTCTCAAATGCTCGGTATGCTGTGTCTCATCACACGAACAGATCAAAATATCATCAATGAACACCACTACAAAGAGATCCAAATACGGTCTGAATATCCAATTCTTAAGATCCATAACCACTGCAGGAGCATTTGTTAGGCTAAAAGGCATCACTAAGAATTTGTAATGTTCGTACCTCATTCTGAAAGTAATTTTTGACACATCGAATTCTTTAACTCTTAATTGATAGTAGCCTGATCTCAAATCTATCTTTGAAAACACTGTAGCTCCTCTCAGCTGATCAAACAAATCATCAATACGAGGCAACGAATATTTTTTCTTTATCGCCACTTTGTTCAACTGTCGATAATCAATACACATTCTCATAGTTCCATATTTCTTTTTCACAAATAACACAGGAGCTCCCCAGGGTGAGAAACTTGGTCGTGCAAATCCTTTGTTAATTAACTCCTGCAACTGAGACTTTAACTCTTTTAATTCTGTTGATTCCATTCTATACAGAGCTATCAAAATGGGAGTAGTCTCCAGCACTAATTCAATACCAAATTCAACTTCTCGAATCAGAGGTAATCATGGTAACTCTTCAGGAAACACATTTGGAAACTCACATACCACAGGCACAGATCCAACTTTCTTTTCTGACACTTCTGTATCAATCACATATGCCAAATAAGCTTCACAACCCTTTCTCACATAGCTCATAGCTTGCATCGTAGATACAACAGCTGGTAATCCTTTCATATCATTGGATTCAATTCAAACTATCTCACCATTCTGACTTTTCAACTCAATACTTTTTCTTTTACAATTCATGATGGCATTATGCAAAGTAAATCAATCCATACCTAGAATTATGTCAAACTCATCGAATGGTAGTAACATCAAATTAACCAGAAAACAAACATCTCGAAATATCAATGGACAATTCTTGCACACCGTATGCACCAAGACACACTTGCCTAAGGGATTCGATACTCTAATCACAAACTCAATAGACTCAACAAGTACAGTCTTACTTGATACTAGATTCACACATACATATGAATGAGTAGATCCTGGATCTATCAATGCAATGACATCAGTATCAAACAAAGTGAAAGTACCGGTGATGATGTTTGGAGATGATGCTTCCTCTCGTGCACGTATAGCATAAGCTCGAGCAGGTGCTCTCGCCTCTGACCTCACAGCTGTGTCAGTAGTCCCTCTTTGACTTCCCACTCACATTCCCTACATTTCTGGGTGGTCTACCCCTAGTCGATACATTACTTGATCTCAGATTTTGAACATTTTCCTCTTCGACCATCTTTGGGCAATCTCTAATAAAATGATCTCGGGATCCACATTTATGACAAACTCTATTGTTGTACTTACCCCAGCATTCTCCCACATGTCGTCTTCCACACTGTCTGCACTCAGGTTTGTTACTCTTAACACTGCGAAAACTTGATTCAATCGAAGCTTGAGTTTGTGGACCAGCACTTTATCTCGAACGATCTCTACTTGGATGTCCAAACGAAGCATTTGAACGATTACTTGCATCTCTAAATCTCTTTGTAGAAGGTTGAGAAAACTTACTCATCGATCTTTTTCTTTCATCACGAGCTTCAGAATCAGCTTTCTTCTTTTCTTTACTGAGCTCCTCAGCTTTGCATGCTCTTTCAACTAATACAACAAATTCATTTATATCAAGTATCCCAACCAACAATTTAATGGATTCATTCAATCCCTCTATGAATTGTTTGCACATAGTAGCTTCGGTCGAAACACAGTCTCTCACGTATTGACTCAATCTTACAAATTCTCGCTCGTACTCAGTAACGGACAAATGACCTTATTTCAGCTCTAAAAACTCTTTATGTTTCTGATCAATAAATCGTTGACTGATATACTTCTTTTTGAACTCGGCTTGAAAGAAATCCCAAGTGATTCTCTCTCTCGAAACCACAAATATCAACGTCTTCCACCAATTATAAGCTGCATCCCTCAATAACAAAACAACACATTTTATACATTCGTCTGGAGTCAACGACATCTCATCAAATACTCGAAGGGTATTCTCGAGCCAAAACTTGGCTCGCTCAACATCGTCATCAGATGTGGCCCTAAACTCTTCGGCCCCGTACTTTCGAATCTTGTCCACAGGAGGTTTATTCAATCTAATTGGATTTGTAACTTGTGGCACAATAGGTACTTTTGGGGGTGGAGGTTGTGGAGCAGCCGAATTCATTCGAACGAACTCCGAAAACCACTCGCTCATCATTAGGAAGAAGGCTTGCTTAGCCTCTCCTCCCTCACCACTATCATTCAGCCTAGATGTGGTCGGTCCTGTCCCTTAGCGGGAACAGGCGTGTTACTTTCTACATCATCAGCAACTGCTCGATCGGGATCCATTACTATATGAAACCACATTTTTAACTGTCAGACTTCATCACACTATCGCAATTTGATATATGGCATGTATAGTTAGACTCATACACACTACGTTAGTCCGAGAATCAACTAAACCGTAGCACTAATACTAATAAAATGTAACACCCTAACCCGAGACCGTCACTGGAATAAGGTTAAGAGGCATTACCAAACATTCAGAACATTTCACTATCATTCACGACACAAAGTTAAACATTAAACAAACATATCAAATCACAAGTATATAGTCCCTTATTGAGGTCTTCGAGACCTTAAACACATTTTAGAAAGGAGTCGAGACTAAATCGAAACACATACAGAAATTCTAGAAAATTTAAAACTTTTCAAAATTTTAGGGGTTAAACGCCCGTGTAGGCAGGTTGTATGCCTCCCATGGCTGCTAGACACCCCTTGTGTGTCTTCCTCATGGTCAAACCTGACTTTACTCCATGGCCACCAAGCACGCCCGTGTACCTTGGCCGTGGTCAATTCTGACTTGGCTCCACGGCCACCAAGCATGCCCTTGTACTTTGGCCTTGGTCGATCATGTTAAAAACACACAGCTGCCAGGCACATCTGTACTCTTAGCTAGCTACTGACTTAGCCCCACAGTCAATAGGCACGCCCGTTGCAAGACCATTTTACCTCCCACACAAGGGTCCATCCTACGAGCACATTTAGTGTAACACCCCAAACCTGACCCAAACATTACGATCGGATTTGACATGTTATAGGGTAAATTGAAAATGATCTTTCAGTGACTTTGGGAAAAACCATAATTTAAAAAAAAACTTTCTAATTAAAGCGATGACGTTGTGTATAAACAATCAGATTCAAACGACTTTCAGGGAAAAGGTTATTTTGACAAGAGTTATCATTGTTAAGAAAATCTAGAGTTGTAACACCCCAAACCTGGCCTAAACGTTATGACCGGATCTGGCATGTCACATGAAAGGAATGTCTAAAAACTGTGTGTTCATTAAAAAGCTCGTATTCTTTATAGTTGTTGTGAGAAATCAAGTTTAAGTATTTTTTAATAAGAAACGATTTATTATCATTTTAGGAAAATCTCATATTAATCATTTAATAATAAGCAGTAACCAAATTGAAAGCTAAAACCAAATAAAATACCCAATGCCTTATTACATAACAAAACCAAATTTAAAAGTAAATTAACCCAAAATAGTAATTGAAATAAAACCCGAAAACATAGTGCATGGCCACCTCGAGTCCACCCCGGCTCCCATCCACGATCTATGCCTCATCTGCAAATGTAAGGGAAAGGGGTGAGTCACCGAGACTTAATGTGTAAATCCCCATCTCGATAATAACAAGGCACATACACATTTGATATGTCAATATGCAAATCATGCAAACCCAACCTAACCAACCGAACTCCTGTGTCTACCCCGTGTGGTCAAAAACACTGGTGGTCAAAACCACTGGTGACCGTAGTCAAAATCATATAAGTGTGGTCAAAACCACTGGTGACCGTAGTCACAAATCATATGGTGGGGCCAACCCACCGTGTGGTCAAAATCACTGATGATAATCCCGTAATCAACATGTGGGGCCAACCCACCGTGGTACCAAATCACTGGGACGAGTCACAATAATCCATGTGTTGTCAAAACCACTGGTGACCGTAGTCACAAATAATATCCGTGTGGTCAAAACCACTGGTGGTCAAAACCACTAAGACTAGTCACAAATAATAAGGAAAGCGGGGCCAACCCACTGTGTGGTCAAAACCACTGGTGACAGTCTAAATTATCCTTCCCCCTCCTCTCATCATACCCATTTTCATGCCATGTTCATCAGTCATAATAATTCGTGTATGCAGTATGACATGTATACAAATTATATATCTAAGATAACGTATGAAACGAATTACCATCATAATTAGAATAACAAATACGACATAATCAAACTAATCAACCTCTAAGGGTATAACCGTAATTTTACTACCAAAGGCATTTTTGTAATTCCACCCTACAGGGGTAGTTCGGTAATTCTACTCGTTACCAATCCATGTAAGCAACGCATCTCAACCATAATCAATCATACGATTAACACATACAACGCCAGTACTACCACGAGAGTACAACGATTATTTTATCGCTTAGGGGTATTTTGATAATTTTACAAACCAGGGGTATTTCGATAATTTTACAACTCGAGGGTATTTCAGTAATTTTGCAACCTAGGGGTATTTCGATAAATTTACAAACTGGGGGTATTTTGGTAATTTAACAAATCAGGGGTATTTCAGTAATTTTGCAAATCGGGGGTATTTTGATAATTTTTTAAATCGAGGGTATTTTGGTAATTTCGTAAATCAGGGCTATTTTAGTAATTTCATAAACCAGGGGTGTTTTGGTAATTTCGTAAACCAGGGCTATTTTGGTATTTTCATAAACTAGGGGTATTTTAGTAATTTCACACCTGCAATGGCCTTTTCGAAGGCCTAATGTCGCCCAAAGCGACTCAGCTACCATTTTTGGTCATACCGGACTATTGGGCCTAAAACCAGATTTTGGCCCATTCGGGCCCACACGCTCGTGTGGCCCACCTAACATACATCTAGCCACGTATATAAGTTCCACCTAATCTAGTTCACTATATACTATATCATCATGCAATTTATTCAATTGGTCCCACTTCAGCCCATCGTGACCTAAGTAGCCCCAACCCACAAGAATACTACTGATGGCCTCAACTATCGCGTCGAAGCCCCACACGTGCGCTTACACGCTCGTGTGGCTACTATTGCCGTGATCGGTACTTTGGCATTTGTCGCTCTACAGCTAGAGTAAAGAGAGAGTTACACACCTGGTAGGAGTCTGGTGTTAAAACGCGCTGCGACCACTCCTGCGCCCAAACGCCTACCAAGGTATGTTAACTCTCCTCATGAAATGCTCTTTATATAGCTAGCTCTTCACCTTCCTTCTTTGTATATTTCCGATGTGGGATCCCTCCGTCAGTAGAGTTTAAATTCAACTGAAACTCTTACCGTCCAATCCGCAAAATAAATACTCTATTGCTTGTCATGAGATTCGAACCCAGGCTCCCTTGCAACATAATCCACGCCGCTAACCACCTGGCCACAAGCTTCTCTTGTGTCTTAACCATGCGCAACTAAATATAAATCTATAGCCAAATTCTAAGGTCCAAGTAAAAAGAAAACCAAAATGCAAAAGTCAAGACTTGAACCTTGGACCTCCTTCCTTCCTTGTGGCGTCACCCCCTTGTCTCTTATGTGGTGTCACTTTGCCACTACACCACACACTCCACTTGTGTCATTTTCCTCTACATTTTATTCTTAAGGCCTACACCTTAACTTCCGTGGTTTTTTCACCTAAAACCAAAATTTTCCCAAAGCCAACGTTCGATCCCGGGACTTCATAGAAGCCCTCTAACCTTCCAGAATCACTTACCTAATAAGTCTAACTTGCATTAATGCCATTCTCAAAAATTTTGAACGCTACTACGCTTAAGGCCCATTGGGCCCAATCCTACTAGGCCCAATTTCGGGATGTGACCAGAGTTTTATCAAAAATAACTTGTAAACCATTCGTTAAAATTTTTGAAAGATAGTTGTTTAATGTTTTAGGAAAAATCCCATTTTGAGCAATTGTTAATAATTAGTAATCAAAGTAAATACTAAAACCCAATTAAAAAAATTAATGCAGAAAAAAGCTTACGCAAAGAAAATTCTTTATGGCCTCCACGAGTCTGCCTCGGCTCTCAAATTGACCATCTACCGATTACCTGAAAAGTTAGGAAAAGTGAGTCAAGAGACTCAGTGTGTAAAACCATCAAAACATATAAACGGCCCACGGCCCACAATCTCATATTCCACTCATTTGGGTTATCATACAACTACATGAATGCATCAAGCCCAGCCCAACCTAGTATTTTTCCATCCTCTACAAGCCATCCCGTACCAGCATATCACACCATGGGGATTTCTACAATCAACCCTCTATCCGCTACACGCCGTCTTGACAGTCATGCTGTCAGTTATAATACTGATCACTATGTGACCTTATAATCAATTGTGGCAGAGCCACCGATCACCATGTGACCTTATAATCAAATGTGGTAGAGCCACCGATCACCATGTGACCTTATAATCAAATGTGGCAGAGCCACCGATCACCATGTGATCTTATAATCAAATGTGGCAGAGCCACCGATCACCATGTGACCTTATAATCAAATGTGGCAGAGCCACTGATCACCATGTGACCTTATAATCAACACTTCCCCTTTTTCATCGTATCCATACCCCATGCACAACATATATATCTTAATGAATGCAATATGCTATTATCAAGGCAACAGATTATCACAACATGATTTACCCACAAGGGTATTTCGACTGTATACATAGCCTTTTCTGGCCTTTCAGCCCATACAATCAACATTACAGTTAAAATAAAGATGTGAGGGTTTACACACCTGATAACACACAATACAACACTCTCTATGTCGACACTATCGCTAATAGGAACCACTGCTATCTGTCTACTACTCTGCTTAGATGCCAACCCACAACCCGGTGGCCAATCCCGAACAGCAGACACTACACACTTCTTGAACTTTGGGGCTTGGACTATAGGTCCAACCCCTTCCTTCAATTTGCTAACATTCAAGTCCATGAACGATCTTGGTTAGAGGATATATATTGAAACAATGATCGCTTAACGAAACATTGGGTTAAGATACGAGTAACAAAAGGAAAACTGATCGAATAACTTAGAGAGAAATGAAACCCTACCTTGAGATATCAATTGAAGAGATAGGGTTCACTTGATTCCTCGACTTGGAGTTCGATTGCTTCAGCAAATCAAGATTTCCTAGAGTAGGCACCCCGAAGAGAAAAGAAAGATAAGAAAGTGTAAACCCAAAAGTAAAACTCTAAGCCAACTAGCCATTCAGCTTTGGCTACCAGAAACTGAAAGAAGATAGAAAAACAAGATGACCGAATCCCTCTTACCTTTAGTTGACAGGAACAGTCTCCCCTTCAGCCCCTTCGAACGATTGCCAAATACCAGAAAACGCAAAGACAAGGCCCCTCCTTTAATCGACCAAGAAGAAATATAGAAGGGGTAAGAAGGAATGAGTGATTCGGCAACAAAAAAAACTTATGAGAGGATGAGGGATATGTTTCGGCTAAGTCAAATACTGGTTTAGAGAAGAGAATAATGGAACAAGTGATGTTTGACTTTTGCAGGAAATGGAGAAGGGAATTGTAGTAGATAGGGGTTTCGACTTTGAAATAGAACAAATAGAGAAGAGAAAAGAAAAGTGATCACAAACGAGATGGTGGGTTACTTTCGGTTGTGAAGCTTACGAGTACAAGTGGGGAGAAAAAGAGATTTGGTATAGGCTAACAAAGTTTCATCTTAAGAGGGGAAGGGAATAAGAATGGAAACAATGGAAATGGTGAGTGGAATGATGCTAAGGTGCGGCTTGAGAGTCTTAGATGGAGAAGGGGAAAATTAAAGAGAAGAAAGTGCACCTATGGTCTGTCACATTCGGCTAAAGAGCAAAAGAAGGGGAAATGAAAGTTAATCAAAGCAATTCGGCACACCAAGAAAATGGACTCAAACAACAAAGAAAAAAAACTAAAACCCCTTAATGCATTTCAGCACACTTACCCCCACTTAGCTCCCAAAACTGAAATCTCCCCCTTCCATCCCACAAAATTTGGCCACCAACTCTCCACAAGCCACCACCCCTTGATTACCTCCTAAACTCACTCTCATTCACCCATTTGAAAATGTTTGACCCATTCAAATCCCACCTTTTTCTCTTGGCCAACCATTCAAATATCTTGACCAATTCAACATCCACACTCCAAGGTTCCCAACAGAATCCAACACTACCCCCTTAACGCCAAAAAGAAGTTCACAAAATGAAGATTTCGTGACTCGAACCTGCTCTCAACTCCTCCAAGCTCCCCTTTTTAAGGCGTCAACTTCCCCTTGCTCCTAGGCGTCACCTTGTCACTCCACCACCTCAGTTTTTGTGTCAACAAACTACAAGAAAAACCCTATAAAGCCTACCCCAGCCAGCTCTCCCCTAAAGTGTCTAAAACAAAAATTTTTAGCAAGGCTCAAGCTTAACCCCAAGCCTTCCCGGGACCCTTAAACACCCTAAACTAGCACATTACACAGCATACACATAGAAATACATTAAATGCAAAGCCCCCAAGATAGGATGTTACAGTTCTACCCCCTTAAAGAAATTTCAGCCTCAAAACTACCTGGTCAAAAGAGATGAGGTTATTGCTGCTGCATAACATCCTCTAGCTCCCACGTAACCTCTTCCGAACCGTGGTTCCACCACAACACTTTAACCAAAGGAACTGATTTCCTTCGCAAGACCTTAAGTCGCGATCCAAGATCTGTACTGGCTCCTCTTCAAAGGTTAATCAGGCCTTACTTCGATTTCCTCTAATGGTACAATGTGAGATGGATCTGAACGATAGCGTCTCAGCATTGAGACATGAAACACATCATGAATCTGACTTAACTCCGAAGGTAACTCAAGTTGATAAGCTACTGGTCCCACACACTTCAATACACGGTAAGGCCTAATGAACCTAGGGCTTAGCTTACCTTTCTGTCCAAACCTTAAAACCTTCTTCCACGGTGAAACCTTTAAGAAGACCCGATCACCTACTTCAAATTCTATGTCCTTACGCTTTAGGTCTGCATAGGATTTTTGCCTGTTGGATGCTTCTTTCAACCAAGTTCTAATTAACTTAACCTTGTTCTCTGTTTTCAAAACCAATTCCAGACCCAATAACTGACACTCACTCAACTCTATCCAACAAGTAGGAGTGCAACACTTCCAACCATACAACGCTTCATATGGTGCCATCTGAATACTCAATTGGTAACTGTTGTTGTATGCGAATTCTGCCAACGGTAGAAATTCCTCCTAACTACCCCTGAAATCGATGATACAACCTCTCAACATATCCTCCAAAATCTGGATTACCCTTCTTGACTGTCCGTCCATCTGTGGATGGAACGCTATACTAAAATCTAACTTTGTCCCCAACACTTGATGTAATGCCTTCCAGAATCTCGACGTAAACCTAGGATCTCTGTCTGAGATGATAGACACTAGTACCCCATGCAACCTCACAATCTCTACTATATACAACTTAGCCAACTTTTGCAGAGAGTAATCAACCCGAACTGGTATGAAATGGGCAGACTTCGTCAATCGATCAACAATTACCCAAACTGAGTCTTTCTTGGTAGGCGTAAGGGGTAGCCCAATAACAAAATCCATAGTGATCCTCTCCCATTTCCACTGTGGAATCTTTACCGACTGTAATAATCCCGAAGGCAACTGATCTCTGCTTTTACCTGCTGGCACATCAAGCATTTACTCACGAATTCGATTACCTCCCGCTTCAAACCTAGCCACCAAAACTATTCTTGCAAATCCCGATACTTTTTACTGCCTCCAGGATGCATAGCGTATGGACTACTATGCGCCTCCTACAGAATCATCTACCTCAACCCAATGTCCAGGCATGCAGACTTTCTTACGGAAACACAGAACCCCATCACTATTCAGGCTATAATCCTTTACCCCACCATTCTGTACTTGTAGTAGTCGAGCACTCAATACCTCATCCAACAACTGCTTCTCTTCAATCTAACTTATCCATTTCGGTAACACCTGAAGATCAGGTAACAAACTTCCATCATCATACAGGCTAAGATGAGCAACATCGCCCTCAGATTCGAGATTACTTTCTGACTTAGCGCATCTACCACCATGTTAGCTTTACTCGGATGGTATTCAATCGAGCAATTGTAGTCTTTTAACAACTCCATCCACCTCCTTTGCCTTAGATTCAACTCCTTCTAGGTGAGAAGGTATTTTAAGCTCTTATGATCTGTATAAATGATGAACTTCTCCCCGTACAGATAATGTCTCCAAATCTTCAAAGCAAATACGACTACTACCAATTCCAAATCATGTGTGAGATATTTTAGCTCATGCGGTCTTAGCTGCCGAGACGCATACGCAATAACTTTTTCGTCTTGCATTAACATACATCCTAATCCCGTGTGTGAAGCATCACAGTAAACCACGAACTCCCTTTCAGCCTCCGGCTGAATCAACACCGAAGCCTCCGTCAAAATCCTCTTCAGCTTCACAAAACTTTTCTGTTGCTTGTCAGCCCAAACAAAAGGTACCCCTTTCCTCAACAGCTTGGTTAAAGGTGCTGCAATTAATGAGAACCCTTCAATGAACCTTCGGTAATATCAAGCAAGACCAAGAAAACTCCAAATTTCTACCACAGACTTAGGCGGTTTCCAATCTATCACAGCTTTAATTTTCTAGGGATCAACTCTAATCCCCTCTACCGTCACCACATGGCCCAGAAAAGTAACTTCACTTAGCCAAAATTTGCACTTACTAAATTTGGCGTACAACTACTTCTCCCTCAGGATTTATAGAACCACTCGAAGATGTGCATTATGCTCCTTCTCTGACCTTGAATAAACCATGATATCATCTATAAATACTACGACAAACTGGTCTAGATAGAGTTGAAATACTCGATTCATCATGTCTATGAACGCTGCTGGTGCATTGGTCAACCCAAACGGCATCACCAAGAATTCATAATGACCATAGCAAGTTCTGAAAGCTGTCTTATGGATATTCACTTCCTTAACCTTGAGTTGATGATATCCTGACCTCAAATCTATCTTTGAGAAGACTAAAGCCCCCTTCAATTGATCGAACAAGTCGTTAATCCGCGGCAACGGGTATTTGTTCTTGATCGTTAACTTGTTCAACTGACAATAGTCAATGCACATACGCATTGATCCATCCTTCTTCTTAACGAAAAGTACTAGCGTTCCCCAAAGTGATACACTCGATCGGATAAAACCTAGATCTAATAATTCTTGAATCTGAGCTTTCAGTTCCACTAACTCCTTCGGTGCCATTCTATATGGTGCAATAGACACTGGCGCTGCTCCCGAGAGAAGGTCAATTCTGAATTCTACGTCGTGATCTGGGGGTAGTCCTGGAAGCTCTTCTGGGAAAACATCAGAAAATTCCTTCACCGTTCTAACATCCCTTACAGTTGACTCTTTGGCTTGCAGAGCACAAACAAAAGTTATGAACGCCTTACATCCTTTTCTCACCATTCTTTCAGCCTTTAGTGCGGACACTATGTTAGACAAATAGTTCCTCCTTTCTCCTATTACCACCACCTCCTCATCTTCCTTAGCACAGATTAAGTTTATTATTTACTAAATTTTGATTTGGGTTGCAATAAGGCCGCTAGTTATTATTTTGGATGTTCAAGTAGTTGTTTTACTTCACTCCTACTATATTGCTAATGAATTTATAAATTGTTAAAATGAATCGGTTAAAAGTGATGTTTTCAAAATGGGAAACTTTTACGAGTTTTCAAGGATGTTACCATCGGGTAGCAAAGTTCACCAAGTTAACAATAACTTTGATGGTTTTAAAATTCAAATGATCAAATGTTTTCAAAGGTTTCAACTCAACCATGTTTGTAAAATCAATCCCACCTGAGTTTTTAACAGACACTCGTTTTATAACCTTAACAATATTTTTAGATTTTCACCAGTTAATCAAAATATTTCAAAACGTTTTTACTCCGTGACATACCAGATCCGGTAGGGCTCATGGGCCGGGTTTGGGGTGTTACAGAAAAGCTTCATATTTATGTAAACGAAGCATACCCAGACAGGCAATTCAACAGATTCTCGACTAAATATCATGACTTTGGGTATTCAATTCAACAAAGCCAAAGCATAAACTACTAGAAAGGAAAGATCTTGATCATCAAAGTTCAACTTCTTGTTTGCAGCTTAGGAAAGTAGAAATGAATTTTAAGGTAGATAAACAAAATGGGGTTTTGATTTACATGAAAAAAAAAAGATCAAAGAAGAGGTAGATAAGGGAAACTCACTGAAACCTTGGCAGGATAGAAATTAGATCCAATATTTTAGAGATTTTGTTTATTAAAAAAACCCAGAGATGATGGCGAAGGGAAGAAGACTAATAGCAATAGTTGATAATTGATCGGAGCCTCGTTGTTCCCGCAATCGCTAGGATGTAGGGTGGGAGACGTGCGCATTTCTTTGGAAAGCTCCGCTTTCGACATCAATTTCTCCATATTTTTCACCACATGCAAATCTGCCACACGCAAAATCCTAAAATAGAGAGCCTTCTATGCATTTATGCAAAACCTAATAAGATCTCTTGCTATTGTTACCAGAATGATGAGTGAAGGTGGGAGAAGATTTTCGTCTAAAAAAAAGCTATTACGAGAGGCATTGAATAGGCATTCAGAGCCCGACCCTTTGAATGGATATGTAGTGTTTAAGCGTAATAGACCCCACACAGAATAGCGATTCGGCAGTCAAATTTCAACTAAACAAATGTATCACTGTAGCATGTCGAATAGGGATGGAATGGAATGTCTATTCCGTCGAACCAAATATGCCCTAAGTATTCAAAGAGGAGTTGAAAAACTCATTATAAAGGACCCAAGTAAGTGACTCTATCCTTGTAAAATGGATAAGATATGTGATATGATGGGATTATTGTTATAAATAATAACATATGTGTAGATCTTGTTCTCATGACATGTGTTGCATGGCTTATGTGATATATTTGGTGATTCAAGTATGTGATATATATGAGTATGTGAATATTGAGACCTATGATCTAATGTGACAAGCATGATTAAACATATTAAAGTGATGATTAGTGAATTGTGAATATGTGAGTATGTCCACATTCCAAAGTGTTTAAAGTGATTCACATGTGTTTAAAAGTGAAATTTCCATGTCACATCCATGGGGTAGGATTTTGTGAAAGTGGAAGTAAGTGGCAGTATATTTGCATATCAGTGGTAACTAGTCGACAAAGTGTTATAAGTGGCAATATATCTGCATATCAGGGGTGGCTTGTCCATAAAATGTTATCAGTGGCAGTTTATCTGCAAATCAGTGGTCGCTTGTCCACAAATGGTTATTCAGATGGACGAGTTCTAGGGAACTTGATATTGATGTGTAGCGGAGATTGGTAGGAAATTTTATAAAATATGCATCATTTTAAAATATGCATTGATATGTCCATACATAAATATTAGTGTTGTAACACCCCAAACTTGGCCCAAAAGTTAGGCCCAGATCTAGCGTGTTACATTAAAGTGTTTTTCGAAAACCATGTTTTCATTGAAAACCCTCCTTAATATTTAAAAACTAAAGTCTCAATTTGTGTTCGTTCAATTTCAAAATGTGGTTCATTGAAAAGTTAATCACTGTTAAAAACGTTATTAACTTGTTTAAAATTCTCTTTTAGTTGCGGAAGCTAATTTAAGGTAAAGAAGTTTAAAACGTATGTTTTTTAAAATAGTAATTGGGTTGAAAACTCGTCTATGTCTAACAAATATAAAACGTAACAAAATCCCAAATTCAGAATTAAATCCAGAGAGTCCTTATTACAGAAATTAAAACCCAAAACGGAATTTAAAACATATATAAAGCCCAAAGTATAACAGTCGCAATCGTGTGGTCACCTCTGAGTCCCTCGCAGCACCGATCCTCCTAAAGCTGGGGATTATCTGCACAGTTAAAAACGGGGTGAGTTTACAAAAACTCAGTGTGTAATCCCCTTACTAGAGTAACAGTCAATATACAGAAACAAAAATTGAAACAGTCTGGGCCAAAGCCCTTTAACAGTAACAGTACAGTCTAGTTCAGAGCATACGTGGGCCAAAGCCCACTACAATATCATTTGGGTCACAACCCATAATAGAATCAATTGGGCCCAGCCCAAACCAATAACAAACAAGTGGACCTAAGCCCAGTACAGTGACAGATCTCATAAACAGGTATGCAACAGTATGAGGATGCATCCCACCCCGATCCAGCCAACACACCACCCTTACCAACCCTACACTTATGTAGGGATAAAATCGATCCACCCAGCCAACACACCAAGTTTAGCACCGGTTGTGGCACTATGTCAACAGAACGGCTAAAAGCCATAAATAGAATGGTTATAAACCATAATCAGGATGACACAAAACTATCAGTAACTATAATAAGTTTGGCACATAGCCATCAGCGACGGTAATATAATCAGCATACAGCCACGGGTAATTATGATCGACACAGAGTCATCAGTATATATGTTAAGCACATAGCCACGGTAAACACGATTGGCACAAAGCCATAATCAAGATGGCACAGAGCCATAGTTAGGTTGGCACAGAGCCAAAATCAGATTACAAGGCTTTAAGCCGTTCGTCGGTCCACAGTCGTCTCATACGACCCGTGCAACCTTAACAGATCAATACTGGATCTACAATCGTCTCATGCGACCCGTGCGACCTTATCAGAACTTCCTCCGTATTAATGTCCCAACCCCATGCAATATGTTGTGTATGTCATGCTCAATCATTACACGTGTATGCAAAATGGCCATGCCCAGTAACAGTTATTTAGATATATATTAAAAGCATATTAGTCACACGACCCCAGTCAAGTCAGTTTAAATATAGTCATATGATCACAGTCAAATCAGTCAAATTCATAGTCCAAGTCAATCATTTACCCACAAGGGCAAAACAATCATTTTACCCTATAAGAGTATTTCGGTAATCCTACCCTTCAAGGGTATTTCGATAATTCTACCCTACAGGGGTATTTTGGTAATTTACCCTACAGGGGTATTTCGGTAATCCTACCCTACAAGGATATTTAGGTAATTTTGCAAACTGGGGGTATTTTAGTAATTTTACAAACTGGGGCTTAACGACCCAACAGAAGGTCCACCTCCGCTCGAGCGACTTAAGTAACCCAAACAGACACAACGCTGTAAATGGGCCTAAAGCCCATTATTCGTCCTAAGTGGGCCCACTTGCTCGTGTGGCCTAGTTAGCCCAGAAATAGTCACGACTGTACGAACATCACAGATCAAACCAATAGAAACCATATAACATGCATTTTATCCGTGTAGGGCCCACCAGCCTAGTGGGCCCACACGGCCCATTGCCCAAAAATGACCCTAACCATGTGGACTACACGGCTCGGTCTAACATTTATCATAATATGCAAATTTAATCCATGTTGGGCCCACATAGCCCATTTTGCAATCCAAAATAACCTAAGCCCATGAGAACGCTCTTGGTGGCCTCAACCATCTTTTGCCCATATTCGTGGGCTCGGTCCACCACACATGCGGTCGCACACTAGTGTGGCATTATTCACCAGTACTTCGAATTTTTAGCATTTTGTCATCTACGATCAGAAAGAGTGTGGTTACACACGTGATCGTGAAGCACACCACGAATCCCTAGCACCGAACCTACCATATTCAAAACTAACGATTAATCACTCGATCAATACAATTATTCTTTTTTTCCAAACACATGCCAAAATCGCATTGATACTTGCCTTAGTCGATCAAGATTTGATAAGTCCTCACTAACTGTTAGCAAGAATTAATCCCCTTGCTGCAATTACAGTCAAAACTGAGAGTAGGCCTTCGATCGCTTTTGGAACACGCGCCCCTCTTTACTCCTCGAGAACACCTAGGTACCAACCAACGTTAGTATAAGGGAAGAAAAAGGAGAGGATTCAGCAAAAGGGAAAAAGAACCATACTAGCAACAATAATCCATTGAAGGAATCACCATAACTTACACTTAACCTCGACAAACAGAGGAGAAGAAACCGCAACCTTATGATAGGAGAACAGAAATGAGAGTAAATTCGGTAATAGATGAAAGAGAGATAGTAGGGTATTCGACTTTTACACACTTATGAACAAATGATAACAGTGTTACACAAAAGGGAAATTCGGCTCAAGAGAAATCAATGGGGAAAAATAAAAAAGAAAAGATGTAGAAGAAGAGAAGAGATGCAATCGGCCAAGGGAAAAAATAGGCAAAAAAGGTACAAAAAGATGCCTAAATGGTAACACAGAAACGACTAAGAAGAAAGTAGAGTGAAATAGAGCAAAAAGAATGCACGAGAGGTCACTTTTAGTGCAGTTTCGACAGCATCAAGATCCTAAGACTTGAACCTTAGACCCCTTGCCACACCTGGAATGTCACTTCCATTAGACCATAAGGCTCCTTATGTCACTTCTTAACCATAATTAACTATAAGATCTACTTCTAATGACCAAGGGTTCACCTAGGAGAAAAAATAATAATTTTGTAAATGCCAGGACTTGAACCCAGTCCTCCTATACCACCTTTGGCGTCACTTACCACTGGAGCCCAAGCTCCTTTCATGTCATAAATCCACCACAGATATAAATAAGGCCTTCAAACTAACACCAAATTCACTTAAGGGAAAAACTAAAATTTTTGCTAGAGCCCTGGTTTGAACCCAGGACTTCTCCAACACTCCCAACTCTTCCTAAATCACTTAGCCACTAAACTAAACCTGCAATTTGTGATATTTTGTGCACACATAAACTTTTATGTGCAGTCTCCTAGTGGCTCCCACGCACAAGGCCCAATCCTACTAGGCCCAAATTTAGGGCGTTACAAGTGTTATAATTTTTAAATATTTTGATGTTTGATATGATGTTATTGATATATTTTGGCATGTCTATGAATATACTTGTGTTGATCTCACACTAGGCCTTTTAAAGTTCACCCATATTATTATATGTTTTTAGATAATCCTTGTGGTTAAAACTCAGATTCGGTCGTCGGTGATGCTCTCAGAAATTTTTCTTTTACTATTATGGATTATTCTTATGTTTTGGACTTTTATGGACTTTATGATTTCTTTTTAGGATTTTATTTTGTGATAGACTATTGAACTGTGGACTGATATTTTTCAACTTTTGACATTAGACCAATTGCATGGATTCTTTATTACGAACTAAATAATTTGGTATTTTTCCTAATAAAATCATTTTCTACAAACTCAAATTATTGAACTTGTATTTGAAGATCATCAAGTTGTTATACAAATATTAAACAAGGTTTCTTTCAAATTTACATTAAAAACATCGTATTTAAGAGAATTACTAATACTTATTTTTCAAAGATTAAACCAATTTACTTCAACTCAAGTTTTCGCCATACCTATGGCACATGTAATCGCTTAGATTGGGTCATAACGTCAAGGCCCATTTTGAGGGGTTACACAGAGTGAGTAATTCAGATTCTAGAAGACATGTTACGATGTTGTGTTATCGAATTTGAAGGCAGCTGGGAAAAATATTTATCGTTGGTCGAGTTCACCTATAATAACAATTATTAATCTAGCAATAAAATGACACCATTTGAAGCTTCATACGGACAAAAATGTAGAACTTTGTTATACTAGTCATAATTGAGAAAAAGATATTTAGTCAAGATAGATTTGATATGAGAAATTGAAGGTTAAGTTCATATTATCTATTACTTTTTGAAAGTTACCTCAGATCATTAAAAATCATATGCAGATATGAAAAGAAAAGATATTGAATTTCAGACCGACGATAAAGTGTTTCTAAAAGTCTCCTCGTGGAAAAAGGTGTTACGATTTGGTGAAAAAGGGAAACTTAGTCTGTTGTTTATTGGGCCGTATGAAATTATCAAGAGAATTGGTCTTGTAGCTTACAGATTGGATTAAGTCTATGCTGAGCATCTACCACAGGTCTTTTTCCTACTTCTAATTTGATCTTGTACTGACAAAACGCAGGATTGATTCCTTTAACATAAGCAATTATCCATCCTATCACTTTTTTATGCATTTTTAAGACACTTAATAAGGCATCTTCATGTTTTGCATCTAAACTTGTGGTAATAATTATTGGTAAAGTATTTTGTTTCTCCAGATATCCATAATCTAAATGGTTAGGCAATGGCTTTAGTTCTAATTCTAGGGGTTTTACAATAGATGGCACCATTTTCACTGAGTTTGGTATAATTTTCTTTGGTTGTTCCTTATTCTGTATCCACTAGTCCAATTGAGTTACCATATGATGGTTCTCTTGTTCCGCACTGTCCCCTTCTTCTTTTCCGTAACTCATTGATTTTTTTGTACTGAAGTCCAATTGGTTACATTCTTTATCGTTATATCCTACAGACTCTAGCTCTTGATTTTGTATTTTAGGACATTCTTCCCAGGTTGATCCATTGATGCTGTATCTTTCCAATATTTCCATTATTTTCTCTTGGGCTTTCATCCAAATACTTCCCCCTGTCATGATATCAAATTTTTGTCTATTCTGACTATCCAACCCATAGTAAAAATGTTGTATTTGAATTGTGAAATGTATTCCTCTACCTAATATGGATCTAAGGATTGCCTTGAACCTTTCCCATGCTTGTCCCAAAGTTTCAATGATACTATACTAGAAGTAAAATAACTGCATGTAATTGCTTAGTACCTTAGTAAAGGTAATGATACGATCCTGGCCGCATCATATTTCGATACACCTCAACGATATTGAAATTGGCCAAAGCACGAGGGGCCAAAGTGTAAAATGAAGTTTTTAATTTCAGTTTGTTAATTTGGTTGCTGGAAAATAAGGACTTTGATTCATTTATTTTAGTTACTTTAGTTATTTTAGTTTGTGCCTTTAATTATGTCATTGTAACAGCCCGATTTAGGGGCTAGTCAGAATAGTGATCTCG
The DNA here is from genome assembly GCA_025506655.1 of Gossypium rotundifolium. Lineage (NCBI taxonomy): Eukaryota > Viridiplantae > Streptophyta > Magnoliopsida > Malvales > Malvaceae > Gossypium > Gossypium rotundifolium. Next base: position 86,498,030 of record CP106722.1, on the reverse strand, counting down.
GGATCACTAATCTAAGATTAGAGAAATTTATTTTCATGTTACATTATGTGTAACACCCTAAATTAGGGGTTGTTTGAAAATTTAATTATTTGTTCCCATGTGTGTGTGTGCTTGAAGAAATAAATATTATGATTTATTTGGCATGTTCTAAAGGTCTAGAATTAAACCCGAGATAGGTCTGACTTAGGGTTAAAAATTTCTTTTTAAGTACCTAAAAGGAGGGAAGCTAGGAGATAGGGGTTAAGAATAAATTTGGGAGAAACATGTCACGAATTAAGACAGTAGCAAGGTGGTAACCGAGCGCCCTTAAAGAGTTGGAGGAGAGAATGAGCGCAGGTCACAGGTTCGAGTGGCTGGAGGGGCGTTTTGTGTTTTATTTTTATGCGGTGATGGGCTTAAGTAGGAAGGCCTTAAAACTAATTGGTGAAGGTTCATGGCATGAAAGTCCAGGTGGTTGGAGTGGCTTGGGGTGCCACTTAAGAGTTTAGAAGAGGCAGGTCTCGGGTTCGAGACACAAGGGACGCAAGGAGCATTTTTATTTTGGGCTTTTTGCGTTAGAAGAAAAAGGGCCAAGAAGAAGGTCTTATAAATAAATGAAAGGGTTAATTGACATGAAAGTCAATTGGAAGAGTTGGTCTGGGTGCTTAAGGGGAGGCTGCGGCATGGGTCACTGGTTCGAACCCAAGAAGCAGCAAATGTCATTTTTTATTTTTTTTACCTTGAGGCCGGCGTGAATGGGAGAGAGAGATGGCTGCATGAGGGACTCTTAAGGTGATAAAGATAAAGCTTTATTTCTTTTAATTTTCAGCTGAAGGGTAGCATTATTAGTAGTTTTTTTCAATTAAATTGTTGAAGGTGAGTAGGAGATTAAGTGCAAGATAAATCTTGCATTATCTTGGATAATTCAAGGCTGGAATTATCACCCAAAAAGAGGGTGTTTGCCGATTTTGGGACTCCTTGGGGAGGGGCTGACCATAATCGATTTTAGGAAGCAAAGAAGTGCCAAAGTTCTTCAAAATTCTTTTCTTTCTTCTCCAAATTGCTGCTGCCGAATTTCCTCTTGTTGCTTTGCCTACATTGCTAAAAATTCCAGCTTCTTTTCTTTTACTTAGCCGAAACCACCACTTCCCCTACATCTTTTCTTTTTCTTCTTCTTTCCCTAGTAGTCAAACTTATCTTCTTCTCTTCTCAAAATTCTAGCCCCTCAAACGTGAGTTAGCCGAATCCCCTCCTCCCTATTTGGTGTAGCTTTGGCCGAACATCAAAGCAAAGGGTGCTCTTTTCTTCTCTAATCGGTTTGAGAGGAAGGTATGTGCTCAAGGCCGAATGCCTATCTCTTTTTCTCTCTATTCTCTGTCGACTTTTACAAGGGTAAGAGCCGATTTCGGTATTGTATGGCAAGTGTAAACCACCTGATGTAGGAATTGATTTGTTGTAGGGCCTTCGAGGTTTTGGAAACGATCTAGTGAAACCTTCATCTTTTAATTGGTTGGTAAGTGGAGGTAAGGATTTGTTAAATAGTCTAATCTTTTTAGTATTGTAAGCCGAAGGCTATTAATGTGGATGACTGCCGATTGTAGGGAAGCAGAAACACATAGTGTGTGGTGGCTGATAATCAAAGGACGTTTTAGGTAAGGTTTCGGGTTCAAGTGTAACCCTTTGGATTTATGTGGTTTAGCCGAATAGGCCATGTCACTAACTTTCATGTATGGCGAATATAGGGGCAAGGAAGTCTAGTGTGGCGATTGATTCTTCTGGATTTAGGCTATTGATAGTAACAGTGTGTACATACACACTTTATAATTAATTAATGTCTTTGAATATATTGCACTAAATGGATTGTGTAGAATTGGATTTAATACCATCATGGTATAGCGAGAATCGTAAGTCCTTGTTGTTATGAGTTTACTTTATGATGCTTTTGGGAAGCATGACATATTTGGTATGTTGTTAAATAAATATGTGGGTATGATTCTGTTATATGCATATCATTGGTTGATGTGGGTTGTATGAGAGGAGGAGGAAGTGATGTTCGTGTCGACGGACACGAGTGGTTTGGTACCACATTTCGTGACTACGGTCACGAGAGGTTTGGCACCTCATAGCGTCTCGTCCCCGTGGCTTAGCACCACGAAGGGTTGGCCCCACGATGATATTATGGGATTGACGCCATGATTTGGTATCACCGTGGGTTGGCCCCACAACTTGTTATTTGTGACTTGGTCACCAGTGGTTTGGCACCATAACATTGATGGATATCGTGACTTTAAGTCACCGGTGGTTTGGCACCACCAAAGGTTTGGTACCACACGGGTAGAAAAAGGTGTTTTGGATGGTTAGGTTGGGTGCATGTTAAACTTGATTGTGATTTGTGTGTATGATGTTGCATTAAATCGGAAAAGGGTTACACATCGAGTCTTGGTGACTCACCTTTTCCTTTAACATTTTCGGTGACTCGTAGATCGCGGATGAGGAGCCGGATGGACTCGAGGTGGCCATGCGGAGAAAATATGGATTAAATGGACTTGAATTATTTTATTTTATTTTGGTTTTATTTGTTCGGTTGTAATAAGGCCTCCTAAGATTATTTTTTATTATTTTACATGTTTGGGATGAATTATTTAAACCGCTTAATAACTTTAAAATGGTTACACAAGTTTCTTAAATTCAAGCGTAAATGATTTTCTTTCGTACCATCGGTACATTGACGTAATTGATAACAACATGACTTAACTAATTTTAAATAACAAAGCTAAGTGTTGGTTTTTTATATACATCTCAAATGTTTGAAACAAAACTATATTCTTTTTACCATAAAATTTAAAGTAAATAAAAAGGGGTTTTCAACAAATGTTTTCTTCTGTAACATACCAGATTCGGTCGTAATGTTTGGGCCGTGTTTGAGGTGTTACAAAATTGGTATCAGAGCCCAGTTCAAAGCTCGGCTGTGGGGGGCCCAAGGCCCAAAATGTTTTGTGAGGCCTTTGTGAAACGTTTTTTATTTTGAACAGCATGGCACCGAGTCTCCGGCACCAATCCGCCTAGGTAAGTACTTCTGACTACTGTGTGGATTATTATTTGTATGATAAGTGTTAAAACCCTAGGACTAGTTTACTCCAACAAATCACATAAGACTTTAAATGCCTAATTAAACAACCCTATGATCAAGTCACGAAGTTAGGGTGTGGTAACCACAGTGCGCATGTCTAGGATTGGATCCGGAAGAGCTTGGTACTTAAGCAGTCCTCGTGACTCACCTCCTCTTCGCAGGAATCCTACCTGGTGCGTAGCTTCGGTTCACCCTAACCAAGAGGACTCGGTCATAGGCTAAACACAATAACTAAAACCCGAAAGGGATTAGCCATATTTTATGAAAACTCTAAGTTTTAAAAATCATTACAATACTCCATTAAATAGTAACAAAAATTTATTTCTGAAAAATTTTCAAAATATTTTCAATTTACTAAAATTACCAAAATGCCCCTAGTGGCAAAATTACGAACATGCCCTTGGTTTTAAAAAATTACCGTACTACCCCGATTTCAATAAAATTCTCTTACTTTGCAAAAGTATCCAAAATTCTGTATTTCAAAATAATACCCTAACTTTGGAAATTTACAAAATTACCCCTGATTGACAAAATTACGAAAATACCCCTATAGGAAAATGACGAAAATACCCCTGGGATAGAAACGGACAGAAATGCCCGAAAGAGTGAGTGTGTATGAAAGGTATTAGGGAATGGATGTGCTTTCCTGTGTGAACTAGGATAGAGGACTTAAAACTTTGATTGATCGAAAGAATCTCTAATAAACTCTCTCATAAAATTTTTCCATGGATAACCAAGTGAAACAAGTACTAATCCATAAAATTTCTTAATCGATTAAAGCGCAATAGTTAAGAATGAGCTCTAGAGGACGTGGCCGTCGTGGGCGCTTGATAGGGCGGGATAACCGTGTCAGAACCCGTGAGGTCGGGTCAGGGATCGGAGAATGAGGTACCACCGCCACCTCCACCCCTAACTTTTGGAGCTGAGGAGCAGGATCAGACGGAAGGTGAGGCAGTATCGCAAGCTGTGTTGCGAGTCCTTGAGATGGTGGCTGGGGCGAGTAGAGGTATGGGAGCTCAGAAGTCTGTACCCGAGCAACTTTTATCCGACCAAGTATATCTCCGTGGGGAGCACCTGTGCTGTTTGTCAAGAAGAAAGACGGGTCAATGCAGATGTGTATTGACTACCGTCAGCTGAATAAGTTAACGATCAAGAATAAGTATCTGTTACCTCGGATAGATGACTTGTTTGACCAACTAAAGGGTGCATCAGTTTTCTCGAAGATAGACCTTAGGTCGGGTTATCATCAACTTAAGGTGAAGGAGGGTGATGTTCACAAGACAGCGTTTCGTACTCGGTATGGGCATTACGAGTTTCTAGTGATGCCATTTGGGTTGACCAATGCACCTGTAGTGTTCATGGACTTAATGAATAGGGTGTTTCAGCAGTACTTGGATCAATTTGTCGTGGTGTTTATAGACGACATATTGGTTTATTCAAAGACGGAGGAGGAGCATGACATGCATTTGCGTATAGTTCTACAAATACTGAGGGAGAAGCAGTTATATGCCAAATTCAGTAAGTGTGAATTTTGGCTTAGGGAGGTGGCTTTCTTAGGTCACGTGGTGTCAGCGGAAGGGATTAGAGTGGACCCTCGCAAGGTTGAAGCGGTGTTGGATTGGAAATCGCCTAAGTCAGTGGCAGAAATTTGAAGTTTTCTCGGTCTGGCAGGGTACTATCGAAGGTTTGTGGAAGGGTTCTCTTTAATCGCAGCACCACTAACTAAGTTATTAAGAAAAGGAGTTTCATTTGTATGGTCGGAGAAGCAGCAAGAAAGTTTTGAAAAGCTAAGGAAGATTCTAATGAAGCTTGGCTCTGTCTGACTGAGGCGGGAAGTTGTTCTGATTTCTTGTGATGTGTCCCATACGGGGTTGGGATGTGTGTTGATACAGGAAGGGAAGGTAGTGGCCTATGCGTCCCGTCAGCTAAGACCGCATGAGGTTAACTATCCAACTCACAACTTGGAATTAGCAGCAGTGGTCTTCGCTTTGAAGATATAGAGGCATTACTTGTATGGGGAAAAGTCGATAGTCTACACGGATCACAAAAGTCTGAGGTATCTTTTAACTCAAAAGGATTTGAACTTAAGGTAGCGACGGTGGATTGAGCTATTGAAGGACTACGACTATTCAATTGAGTACCATCCGGGCAAAGCTAACGTGGTGGCTGACGCGTTAAGTCGGAAGGTCGTGGCAGACTTAAGGGCGATGTTTGCTCATTTGAGTCTATATGACGATGGAAGTCTTTTGGCGGAGCTACAAGTTAAGCCGACTTGGATTGTGGAGATTAAGGAAAAACAATTAGTAGATGAAAGTTTGAATGCACGAAGATTGCAAGTTCAAAATGGTGGTTTAGAAGGGTATAGCTTGTCCAATGATGGAGTATTATGCTTTCAAGGGCGAGCTTGTATGCCAAAAGATGTGGAATTGAGGCAGAGAATTCTTTAGGATGCACATAGCAGCCCATACGCTATGCATCCGGGAGGTAGCAAGATGTATGGAGATTTGCGAAGACAGTTTTGGTGGCCTGGGTTGAAGCGCAAGGTGACCGAATTTGTGAGGAAGTGTCTGACATGTCAGTAGGTTAAGGCTGAACATCAGTTGCCATCGGGTTTACTTCAACCAGTGAAGATCCCTCAGTGGAAATGGGAGAGGATCACAATAGATTTTGTCAGCGGGCTACCCCTTATGCCCAGCAAGAAGGACGCAGTTTGGGTGATTGTGGACCGTCTGACTAAATCAGCTCACTTCATACCGGTAAGAGTGGATTACTCACTTCAAAAGCTAGCTAAGCTGTATGTGTCGAAAATAGTGAGGTTGCATGGTGTGCTGGTATCGATCATCTCAAATAGGGATCCCAGATTTACGTCAAGGTTCTGGAAAGCATTGCATCAGGCTTTGGGTACACGATTGGATTCAAAGATGACTTTCCATCCACAAATCGACGGGTAGTCGAAAAGGTCATCTGATTTTAGAAGATATGCTAAGAGGTTGTGTTCGGATTTGATGGTAGTTGGGAAGAGTACCTACATAAGCGTAATTCGCTTATAATAATAGTTATCAGCGAGTATCCAGATGGCACCGTATGAAGCAATCAGATGGACGAAAATGCCGTACTCCTACGTGTTGGGCGGAGTTGGGTGAACGACAAGTTTTGGGTCCGTAATTGGTATGAAATCAAGATAAAGTTAAGGTGATTCGGGCTCGTCTCAAGGAAGCGTCAGATAGGCAGAAGTCTTATGCTGACCTTAAGCGCAAGGAGATGGAATATGCAGTAGGAGATAAAGTTTTTCTGAAAGTGTCGCCTTGGAAGAAGGTATTAAGGTTTGGGCAAAAAGGGAAGCTAAGCCCAAGGTTCATCGAGCCATATACATTAGTGAAGCGAGTGGGACCGGTAGCTTACCAGCTTGAGTTGCCGGCAGAGTTGAGCCAGATCCATGATGTCTTCCATGTCTCGATGCTGAGGCGCTATCGATCAGATCCCTCACACGTAGTGCCAGTAGCGAAAATTGAGGTGAGTCTGGACTTGTCGTTCGAGGAAGAGCCAGTACAAATCCTGGATCATGATGTCAAAGTTCTTCGAAGGAAGTCAGTGCCTTTGGTGAAGGTGTTATGGCGGAACCATGGTACGGAGGAGGCCACATGGGAACCCGAGGATGTGATGCGACAGCAATACCCCCAACTCTTCTGATCCAGGTAATTTCGAGGCCGAAATTCTTTTAAGGGTGTAGAACTGTAACACCCTAAATTAGGGGTTGTTTGAAAATTTAATTATTTGTTCCCATGTGTGTGTGTGCTTGAAGAAATAAATATTATGATTTATTTGGAATGTTCTAAAGGTCTAGAATTAAACCCGAGCTAGGCCTAACTTAGGGTTAAAAATTTCTTTTTAAGTACCTAAAAGGAGGGAAGCTAGGAGATAGGGGTTAAGAATAAATTTGGGAGAAACATGTCACGAATTAAGACAGTAGCAAGGTGGTAACCGATCGCCCTTAAAGAGTTGGAGGAGAGAATGAGCGTGGAGTCACGGTGTCTGAGTGGCTAGAGGGGCGTTTTGTGTTTTATTTTTATGCGGTGATGGGCTTAAGTAGGAAGGCCTTAAAACTAATTGGTGAAGGTTCATGGCATGAAAGTCCAGGTGGTTGGAGTGGCTTGGGGTGCCACTTAAGAGTTTAGAAGAGGCAGGTCTCGAGTTCGAGACACAAGGGACGCAAGGAGCATTTTTATTTTGGGCTTTTTGCGTTAGAAGAAAAAGGGCCAAGAAGAAGGTCTTATAAATAAATGAAAGGGTTAATTGACATGAAAGTCAATTGGGAGAGTTGGTCTAGGCGCTTAAGGGAGGTCGGCATGGGTCATTGGTTCGAACCAAGAAGCGACAAATGGCATTTTTATTTTTTTTTACCTTGAGGCCGGCGTGAATGGGAGAGAGAGATGGCTGCATGAGGGACTATTAAGGTGATAAAGATAAAGCTTTATTTCTTTTAATTTTCGACTGAAGGGTAGCATTATTAGTAGTTTTTTTCAATTAAATTGTTGAAGGTGAGTAGGAGATTAAGTGCAAGATAAATCTTGCATTATCTTGGATAATTCAAGGCTGGAATTATCACCCAAAAAGAGGGTGTTTGCCGATTTTGGGACTCCTTGGGGTAGGGCTGACCATAATCGGTTTTAGGCAGCAAAGAAGTGCTAAAGTTCTTCAAAATTCTTTTTTCTTCTCCAAATTCTCACGCCGAATTTCCTCTTGTTGCTTTGCCTACATTGCTAAAAATTCCACTTCTTTTCTTCTACTTAGCCAAAACCACCACTTCCCTACATCTTTTCTTTTCTTCTTCTTCCCTAGTAGCGAACCTATCTTCTTCTCTTCTCAAACTTCCAGCCCTCAAACTTGAGTTAGCGAATCCCTCCTCCTATTTGGTGTAGCTTTGGCGAACATCAAAGCAAAGGGTGCTCTTTTCTTCTCCAATCGGTTTGAGAGGAAGGTATGTGCTCAAGGCGAATGCCTATCTCTTTTCTCTCTATTCTCTGTCGACTTTTACAAGGGTAAGAGCCGATTTCATGATTGTATGGCAAGTGTAAATCACGATGTAGGAATCGGTTTGTTGTAGGGCCTTGAGGTTTTGGAAATGATCTAGTGAAGTCGTCATCTTTTAATTGGTTGGTAAGTGGAGGTAAGGATTTGTTAAATAGTCTAATCTTTTTAGTATTGTGTCAAGGCTATTAATGTGGATGATTTGCCGATTGTAGGGAAGCGAAACACATAGTGTGTGGTGGTGATAATCAAAGGACGTTTTAGGTAAGGTTTGGGTTCAAGTGTAACCCTTTGGATTTATGTGGTTTAGCGAATAGGCCATGTCACTAACTTTCATGTATGGTAGAATATAGGTGATACTGAGACGCATGGGCACCAACAATTTTCAAATTTATTGGCGCTGCTTCGACTTTATAAGTGATTGCATTTATTTTAAATAAATTAAAGTAGTTAGTCAAAAATTAGCCCAAGTTAATTAACTAAATAAATCTGGTTATTTTAATTATTGAAGTATTAAATATGCTTTATATTAATGTACATTATTAATTAGACATGAATTAATTTTGTCTAGCTTTAGGACATGTTTTTAATGTGCCTATGATGTCCAAATTTCCTTTATTGTGCGAATTTATGGTGTCTAGTTGCCCATTTTATGTGCTGATTTAAACTAATGTAGCTAATTAATTTGCTACTGGTTTCAATACCTTGGACAACATGAAGAGGGTATTAAAGGTCTTGAACTTTGGTGTTCTCTAGGGATATTCGCCAACATTAATAAGGAGTCTTTCACTCTCCCGTGGCCAAATTAATGAGTTGTTGGAAGCATGGATAGCACCTTTAATGAGCAACAACTGAAATGAAATTAAAGGAGATGTTGGAAATATACATGGGATGCCATTATGAGTGCATGATGCTTGGAACATCATTTATTTGATGTTGGTGCATGTATGGACGAATTTAATGCTGATTGTTCAGCTTCCAAAGCTTCTTTTCGTGTTCAGCAAAAGCACTATTAATGTGCTGCACTTTTTGGCCGAATTTAATACCTTGTTGTAGCCATTTCGGGAATACAAAGGGACAAACATTGTCTTTGCTTTCCCATGCATGTACATCCATTTAAATGAACGTTGGTGGCCGAATTAAAGGATGGGTACTAAGCTTGGACGGCATTTAATGGCATGCTGGAGAAGGGGGTAACGTTTAGACTCTTCAAGACACCTTTTCAAGAGAAGCATGTTAGCCGAAATTAAATGGCTGCTGGAAGTGCATGTACCAGCCGAACATTGAACCTAATTAAGGAAGATCATGCAATCGGCCATGCATGAATTTTGAAGGAGGATTTTCCAATGCCCAAGGAGCCCATTCGGCTGTAAGGAGCTGGTGCATGGGATGAATTTATGAAGTCTTAATTCCTTTGTCAAGCCAAATATATTTCAGCAATTAAAGGAGTGTTCCTTTGCAGCCAACTTTGCTTTGGACGAAATTAAAGAGAGCTAAGCATGCATGAACACCATCAATGTGCAACATGCATGGAACATCAATTAATGAAGTGTTGGGCATTAATTTACTGCATAATTAATGAGATGCTGGAGTACCTACAAGGCATGGACGGCAGCAATTAAATAAGCTAATGTTTCAGCTTTCCAAGGCGCTTTTTCATGTTCAGCAAAAGACACCATTTAGTGTGCTGATCCCTTGCTTCTAGACGTGATTAATGTGCTGGTTGCTTTCAAGGAGTGCTTCGTGGAAAGTAAAAGACAAGACCATAAATGAGATGAATTTAATTTGCTGTTGGTATGTCTCTCCATGCGTTGGAAGCAATTAAAAGATGGTATGGGAGTTTGGGAGGGCTTTTTACGTTCTCAAAATAGCCTAGAACAATGCATGGCTGTTTGGTTATCAAGGATTCAACATTCAAGTTCCTTGGCCGAATATTGAACTGCCAATCAGCCCCCATTTTTGTTCATTAAATTCGGCTGCACCTTGCCCTTTCTAGAAGTTGATTTTTGGAGTCTCTTGGCTGAACGTGGACAACAAACTCAAAGGGGCACAATTCTAGACTAATCTAAGCTCATTAATGGCTGGATTTCACTTAGTTATTAAGCTATGTTTATGTCTATTCAGCTAGCTCTCATATTAGCCTATAAATAGTTTTAAAATTTCATTTGTAAGGAGGTTAATCTTGAATTAAAAATACATGAACTTTTGTTCATCGAGTGAGCTAGTCTCCTCTTCAATTTCGTGCAAGTTTCCTAGACTTATCAAGTTGCTTGTGGCGTCTAGACTTGTTCTTTTCATCCAATTATACCATCGGTTCTTATCTACCTAGATAACGGGTCGTGGTCCACCTTCGACTCCATTTTCCACCTTAAACACACTAGAAACTGGGGTGACACATCTTTGTGTTGAATCGTTTCTGTTTAAGACCTATCTTCCATTTTCCACCATCTATCTTTACCCTTTATTTTTTTTCTTTGTTAAAACCAAACCTATCACCTAAACTGACTCCTTTTCATTTCTCTAAACCTCCATTCCTAACTTATCCATTTCTTAAATATAAATTCAATTCAAAGCTTCCACATTGCTACATATTTTCTCATAATTTTTCGAAAGGTCTGTAACCTCCTCGTAGACGATTGGGCAACTCGCATACATTTCGACTCTCCTCGAGGCGGACTGTATCATTTGGTATCAGAGCTATAAAAACGAGGAATTTTGACTACGTACGAGAAGCCAAAAAGTGAAAAAAATTCAAAAAAATTGTAAGTTGTAATTTTCATTCTTGTATTTCAATATATTGTATGTGAAGTGAAAAAAATTGAAAAAAGAAAAAACGAAAATTGAAAAAAAAATATACAAGTTAAAAAAAAAGTGGTAAAAAAAAGTTGTGGAAAATTTTTGAAGTTTTGCTTTGAACTTCATCTCTTACATTCCGATCTCAAGACTTTCATTTCTACCCTCTTCATCTTCTACCTCGACCTCCCAAATTTTTTCTTACCCTTTAGCCTACCCGATAACCAAATTTTTCTTTTGTTTAGCTTCCCTATACCCGACATCAATCCCTTGAAACCCCTTTGAAGCTGACCCTCAAGCCGCGATGAGTCTTCCGAAACGAAGTATGAATTTGTGAGACGAGATAGAGCGGTAAAAGGCACAAGTGAAATCATCAAAGAAAAAGCCACCATACGAGTTAAACACGAGTGTGAGTGATTTTCTTTGCGAGTGACTCGTGAGGATTTTGTGGTAAGGTATTTTCTCTTTTCTATCTATTTTCTTTTGTATAACGTATTTTATTTTCAGCAATAAACATGTTTCAAGAAGAACTCTCCACCGATGACTTTCAATTTTTGGTGAACGAAATGGACCGAATGCTCGAGAAAAAGTTAAGTCCAATACAAAGGCGTTTGGATTGAGCGGAGGAAAAATTTCGATGAAAGCACACTACAATGAGTCGAGAAACGGAGCGGTGACCATCTCAGAGACCCACCTTCGATGATTATTCAAGAAAAGAATTCTGACATGACTCCCATTCATCATCGACTTCAAGATCAAGAGACTTCTATCAAGATTCGTCTTCATCAAGAAGTTCATTTGATATATATGAGAACATTGCCTCGATCTTAGAGTCAAATCCTTCTATTTTTAATTCCTATGAAACATCTCCTTGTTGTAATCCAAGTGAAAAAGAGTGTACAAAAGAAAATCAAGAAAAGGAAATTGAAAAGGAGGAAAAAGAAATTGTGAGAGAAAAAGAAAATGAGAAAGAAAAAGATGTTGAAAAAGAAACGAGAGAAAAGAACGAGCAAGAAAAGGAGAATGACTTTTTAACTAATCATCTTGAAGTTTGTTCTTCTTCTGTTTCTTCTTTCCAGGTTCTCGACCAATTTCACGATGACCTTCAACTACAATACCTTCCCAACGAGCGACGCTTTCACATGATTGAAAAAGGTAAAGTTGAATCACGCGAGATTGAAGGTAAGGAAGGTAAGTATTTTGAAGCGATTCAATTTCCATTGAATCTTTCTAAAGATTGTGATTATGCGGATGATTTCATCATTGGCCATCCCTTGAATAATTGTGATGTTTTAAATGATGATAAGATGACTTTATTCCATAATGATCATTGTGATACGAAGTATGAATGTGGAGAGACGCAAATCCAACAAATGCAAGACTCGAGAAGACATTCTGATTTGATTTGTGGAAAACTCAAGTATCATCTAGATGGTTCTTCTTGTTTGAAAGTTTCCTATCTTCTTGATATAAGGTTCCTGAATAAGCTTCGACTATGTTACATGCCTACAGAGAGAAGGTTTGTAATGTTTGAGAAAGGTAAGAATGATCTTGTCTATCTGTGCATAAAGGTGAGTCTTCTGAAACCGTTGATACATTTTTGCTCTCTACATTTAGATCATTACATGCTTAATCGATCTATTTTGCCTACTTATGATCTATCCGTTTTGTTCATTGACGAAAAGATTCTTGTGTTTGATAATTGTTATAATTCATGTGCAAGTGATTTCGTATATCCCTCAATGCAAGATTTGGTTGTTTCATGTCGAGTATCAAATGCACTTTTTTATCTATTTGCTTATAATGATCATATATATCATTTAATGTGTTACTTGCATGATAATGTTGGTTTGAGGACTCTGTTTAAATCATATGCATATTTTGAAGTATATTTGTTTAAGTCTCAAACATTTGATAAGACTTTGTTACTTTTATATGACGTTGTGTTTATGCCCGCTTATGCATTTATTTATTTGTTTTGTCTTGCTTATATTTGGGCTGCAAGTTTATTTGAAATTGATTTTGCTAATTTATGGATACCTCTTGCAAATGTTGCGATTATCATCCATCCCGTTTGATCGAGGAAAATCGAGCCAAAAGAAATTCTGTTCGGGAAACCAACAGGTCGATTCGACGACGAATCGTCTTGAAGAGGGGAGGGATGATACGGGCACGCCCGAGGCACCAACGATTTTCAAATTTATTGGCGCTCGTTCTAGCTTTATAAGCTGATAGCATTTATTTTAAATAAATTAAAGTAGTTTAGTTATTCAAAAATTAGCCCAAGTTAATTAACTAAATAAATCTGGTTATTTTAATTATTGAAGTATTAAATATGCTTTATATTAATGTGTGTTATTAATTAGACATGAATTAATTTTGTCTAGCTTTAGGACATGTTTTTAATGTGCCTATGATGTCCAAATGTCCTTTATTGTGCGAATTTATGGTGTCTAGTTGCCCATTTTATGTGTGATTTAAACTAATGTAGCTAATTAATTTGCTACAGTTTTCAATACCTTGACGGCATGAAGAGGGTATTAAAGGCTCTGAACTTTGGTGTTCTCTAGGGATATTCGCCAACATTAATAAGGAGTCTTTCACTCTCCCGTGGCCAAATTAATGAGTTGTTGGAAGCATGGATAGCACCTTTAATGAGCAAACAACTCGAAATGTAAATTAAAGGAGATGTTGGAAATATAAATGGGACGCCATTATGAGCTGCTGATGCTTGGAACATCATTTATTTGATGTTGGTACATGTATGGACGAATTTAATGCTGATTGTTCAGCTTCCAAAGCTTCTTTTCGTGTTCAGCAAAAGCACTATTAATGTGCTGCACTTTTTGGCCGAATTTAATACCTTGTTGTAGCCATTTCGGGAATACAAAGGGACAAACATTGTCTTTGCTTTCCCATGCGTGTACATCCATTTAAATGAACGTTGGTGGCCGAATTAAAGGATGGGTACTAAGCTTGGACGGCATTTAATGGCATGCTTTGGACAAGGGGTGACGTTAGACTCTTCAAGACACCTTTTCAAGAGAAGCATGTTAGCCGAAATTAAATGGTCACTGGAAGTGCATGTACCAATTGAACATTGAACCTAATTAAGGAAGATCATGCAATCGGCCATGCATGAATTTTGAAGGAGGATTTTCCAATGCCCAAGGAGCCCATTCATACATAAGGAGTCTGGTGCATGGGACAAATTTATGAAGTCTTAATTCCTTTGTCAAGCCAAATATATTTCAGCAATTAAAGGAGTGTTCCTTTGCAGCCAACTTTGCTTTGGACGAAATTAAAGAGAGCTAAGCATGCATGAACACCATCAATGTGCAACATGCATGGAACATCAATTAATGAAGTGTTGGGCATTAATTTACTGCATAATTAATGAGATGTTGGAGTACCTACAAGGCATGGACGGCAGCAATTAAATAAGCTAATGTTTCAGCTTTCCAAGGCACTTTTTCATGTTCAGCAAAAGACACCATTTAGTGTGCTGATCCCTTGCTTCTAGACGTGATTAATGTGCTGGTTGCTTTCAAGGAGTGCTTCGTGGAAAGTAAAAGACAAGACCATAAATGAGATGAATTTAATTTGATGTTGGTATGTCTCTCCATGCGTGGGAAGCAATTAAAAGATGGTATGGGAGTTTGGGAGGGCTTTTTACGTTCTCAAAACAGCCTAGAACAATGCATGGCTGTTTGGTTATCAAGGGTTCAACATTCAAGTTCCTTGGCCGAATATTGAACTGCCAATCAGCCCCCATTTTTGTTCATTAAATTCGGCTGCACCTTGCCCCTTCTAGAAGTTGATTTTTGGAGTCTCTTGGCTGAACGTGGACAACAAACTCAAAGGGGCACAATTCTAGACTAATCTAAGCTCATTAATGGCTGGATTTCACTTAGTTATTAAGCTATGTTTATGTCTATTCAGCTAGCTCTCATATTAGCCTATAAATAGTTTTAAAATTTCATTTGTAAGGAGGTTAATCTTGAATTAAAAATACATGAACTTTTGTTCATCGAGTGAGCTAGTCTCCTCTTCAATTTCGTGCAAGTTTCCTAGACTTATCAAGTTGCTTGTGGTGTCTAGACTTGTTCTTTTCATCCAATTATACCATCGGTTCTTATCTACCTAGATAACGGGTCGTCCTTCGATTCCATTTTCCACCTTAAACACACTAGAAACCGGGGTGACACATCTTTATGTTGAATCGTTTCTGTTTAAGACCTATCTTCCATTTTCCACCATCTATCTTTACCCTTTATTTTTTTTCTTTGTTAAAACCGAACCTGTCACCTAAACTGACTCCTTTTCATTTCTCTAAACCTCCATTCCTAACTTATCCATTTCTTAAATATAAATTCAATTCAAAGCTTCCGCATTGCTACATATTTTCTCATAATTTTCCGAAAGGTCTGTAACCTCCTCGTAGACGATTGGGCAACTCGCATACATTTTGACTCTCCTCGAGGCAGACTGTATCAATAGGGGCAAGGAAGTCTAGTGTGGCCGATTGATTCTTCGGGATTTAGGGCTACTGATAGTAACAGGTGTGTACATACACACTTTATAATTAATTAATGTGCTGAATATATTGCACTAAACTGGATTGTGTAGAATTGGATTTAATACCATCATGGTATAAGCAAGGAATCAGGTAAGTCCTTGTTGTTATGAGTTTACTTTATGATGCTTTTGGGAAGCATGGCATATTTGGTATGTTGTTAAATAAATATGTGGGTATGATTCCTGTTATATGCATATCATTGGTTGATGTGGGTTGTATGAGAGGAGGGGGAAGTGATGTTCGTGTCAACGGACACCAGTGGTTTGGTACCACATTTCGTGACTACGGTCACCAGAGGTTTGGCACCTCATAGCGTCTCGTCCCGTGGCTTAGCACCACAATAGGTTGGCCCCACAGATGATATTATGGGATTGACGCCAGTGATTTGGTATCACACATGGGTTGGCCCCACAACTTGTTATTTGTGACTTCGGGTCACCAGTGGTTTGGCACCACAACATTGATGGATATCGTGACTTTAAGTCACTGTGGTTTGGCACCACCAAAGGTGGTTTGGTACCACACGGGTAGAAAAAGGTGTTTTGGATGGTTAGGTTGGGTGCATGTTAAACTTGATTGTGATTTGTGTGTATGATGTTGCATTAAACCGAAAAGGGTTACACATCGAGTCTTGGTGACTCACCTTTCCTTTAACATTTTCGGTGACTCGTAGATCGTGGATGAGGAGCCGGATGGACTCGAGGTGGCCATGCAGAGAAAATATGGATTAAATGGACTTGAATTGTTTTATTTTATTTTGGTTTTATTTGTTCAGTTGTAATAAGGCTTTCTAAGATTATTTTTTTTATTATTTTACATGTTTGGGATGAATTATTTAAACTGCTTAATAACTTTAAAATTGTTACACAAGTTTCTTAAATTCAAACGTAAATGATTTTCTTTCGTACCATCGGGTACATTGACAGAATTGATAACAACATGACTTAACGAATTTTAAATAACAAAGCTAAGTGTTGGTTTTTTATATACACCTCAAATGTTTGAAACAAAACTATATTCTTTTTACCATAAAATTTAAAGTAAATAAAAAGGGGTTTTCAACAAATGTTTTCTTCTGTAACATACCAGATTCGGTCGTAATGTTTAGGCCGGGTTTGGGGTGTTACATTATGAGTTAGAGCATGATAGTATATGTGCATGAAAATTTTAGTTCTTTAATTTTAACGATTTCATGATTAATCGCGAAAAATGACTAAATTGCATAAAGTGTGAAAGTTCCATTCTATAAGCTAAAGGTACCAAATAGCCATAGATTGAAATTGGAGGTTCTTAAAATACAATTAGACCCCTAACATTTGCTTGGTCGGCCATAGACTAGCATAGGAGATAAATTTGTCAATGTTGGTCAAAATTGGTGATAAGAGGTGGACTAATTTGACTAGTATTAATAAAATAAGGAGAGAAAAGATATCATCTTTTTCTCTTTCACTCTTCCATTGAAAATTAATAGTAAATAGAGGGTAGAAAGCTTCAAAAATTTCAACACACTCATCTCTTCACAAGTAAGTTTTCTAATGATCTTTTCTTAAAAATAGTTGTACTTTTGGGACCCCTAAAGCTTAAGCTTTCAAATGAGGGGACTATTGTGTAATATGGTAAAAAGTTTAGAGTTTTTCCATGAGATCTATCTTAGTTATTTTCTGCATTTTTATGGAAGAAATTGAGTCTTAGTTGTTAGATGAACAACTTTTGTGAAAGGTGTTGTCTTGAAAACACCTAATTGGACCTAGATGAAAAGGTTACAGATTTGTTGTAATTATGTGAAATGTTGAGTTTTGATGATAGCTATAAGAGTATTAAATGTTCACCTAAGCTTGTTGAAGGTAGAAATGTGATTAGAATTAATTTCCGAGCCAAGGGGCAAAATGGTCATTTTGCCAAAGTCTAGGGGCAAAATAGTAATTTGGCCTAAACATGATTTGTTGAAATGCTTTCATTAATGTGGTGATTAAAATGGGCTAAATTGCTATTATAGAGTAAGAAGAACTGAGAATCCGCCTCGATCGGGGAAAGAACAAAGTCTTGGACTAAACCAACAAGTTAGCTTATTTTGAAAACGAGGTAAGTTTGTATGTGATTAATGCAACATATATGTTAGCATAATAGAGAATGCCTTGTATCATATTGATGCATTATGCTCTACTAAATTGAGTAGTTAATGTTGAATGAGATGTTGAGGTCTTAGTGGATTATATTGAATATGAAATTGCTACCGTCGATATATGAAATAGATAAGGTCCAGTATGAGATGTTTAGACTCTAGTCGGAACAGTGGTTTTGGGACCAAAAATTCGAGTCAGTAAAATATTTTTATATTATTTTTTGTGCCTTTGATATGTGATTAAGCATATGTGAAAGCCTCGTATGAAAATTTGATTATTTGTGTGTTTAATTTGATAAAAGGATTAAATTGCTTTAAAAGCAACATTTGCATGCTTCATGAAAAGGCACCTATGTGTAGTGGCTTTTAAAGGTGGAGTGCTTATGAGGCAATTAGACCACTATTTAGTTAGTGGATGACAATGGTCAAAAATGACCTTGTATTATATGTTATATATATTTTGTTTTGAAGGTTAAATTTGGAAATTTGTTATTAAGTTATGTTATAACATAATAAAACATTAAAATGGCCATTTCTATTCATCCACCACTGAAATTCATAGGAAAAGAAAAGAAGAAAAATAGTTAGGGCATTCGGCCACTTCTAAGCACAATTCAAGGTATGTTTGATTTCGGTTTTTGATATTTTCTACGTTTTTGCAATCGTTGCTTCGTATGCTATAAAACCCATGTTGTAATTTGAAGAATTGATGATGTTTATGAGATGTGCCATTGATGAAATGGTGAGCTTTGTGATGAATATTGGTGTTTAATGAACATGTTTTGTTCTTGAATTTTTGATGAATTTAGCTAATTAGGGCTAAATTGTGAAAATGGAATTTTGAGGGACTAAATTGTAAAATAAATGAAATTTTTGGATTTGTATGAGATACATGAGCATTCGGCTAAGCATGGGTTTATAGTGATTGTGTATATTTGAAGTCTTGAGAAAAATGGACTAAATTGATAAAATGTGCAAATGTGAGGGCTAAACTGCAAATTGCCCTAAATGTGTGTTCATGGATTGAATTGAATGAATTAGTGAATAAATGGATTACATTTGATTATGTATAGATCAAGAGCCAAAGAAAACGGACTTAGATTGATGGAAAGTGAAAGTAGTCGAATAATCGAGTCCGAAAGAATATCCGAATCCGAGGTAAGTCTATATATAAATAAATGTATTTGTATTAAATTATGTATATTCATATGAGATTACATTGTGATGAATGTGTATGAAATGGTGAATATAAGGATTCTGAGAAAGTATCGAGAAATAGTTATTATCCGAGAAGTCCCGTACGAACCTAGGAATAGATAGGATTAACTATGTCATGACATAGGTGTCTGTTAAGTGGTTTCATGCAAGACCACATCTGGGATGTTGGCATTGATTTGAAATTTACGCGTAAGACTACATCTGGAACGTTGGCATCGATATGAAATTTACGTGTAAGACCATGTCTGGGACATTGGCATCGTATTTGATTCGTGTAAGACCCTGTCTAGAACAGTGGCATCAATATTTGAGTACATGTAAGACCTCATCTGGGATGTTGGCATTGTACGAGTATTCTGAGCATTCTAAGTATCCTATTAAATTCTGTATCGTTCAACGGGAAAATCTGAGATACGAACGATTATGTGATATGTATATCTATTTCAGGTACGTTTGATATGTACACTAAGTGTGTAATAAAGGTAAGTATCTATATAAGTTTACTATGATGAAGTGTGTTTTTGAATATGAGAATGTGAATGAGATGCAGGAATGGAAATATGCTTGAATGAGCTAACTACATATGTGATAAGTGAATAGAAGTATGTGGCAAGCTTTGTGTAAGCAAATGTGCCAAAGATTATGTGATGAATTGGCTATGAGAACCATAAGTACCATTGTATTAATTTAGTTATATGCATTATATGTTAACTTTATTTGTATATGGCTTACTAAGGATTTTCGTCCCCGAAAATCTTACTGTTAAATAGATTCAGATATTGCTGTCTCATTGAGTCTTCAGGCTCCCACGTAGCCTCTTCCACTCCATGTCGATTCCACAACACTTTTACTAATGATATTCTCTTATTTCTCAACTCTTTCAAATCACGAGCTAAGATACAGATTGGTTCTTCCTCGTATGTCATATCAGATCATATTTCAATTTCAGATGGAGCAATCACATTGACGGATCAGATTGGTATCTACGGAGCATCGAAACATGGAATACATTGTGTATCTTTTCAAGCTCAGAGGGCAACAACAATCTATATGCAACTAGTCCAACACGCTCAATAACCTCATATGGCCCGATGAATCTCGAACTCAACTTGCCTTTACGTCCAAATCAAAGTACTTTCTTCCACGGGGACACTTTCAGAAACACTTTGTCACTGATCTCAAATTCAATCTCTTTTCGTTTCAAATCTGCATAAGACTTCTGATGATCAGATGCTGCTTTCAAACTATTACGAATTATTTTTACTTTCTGTTTAGTGTCTTTATCAGATCAACCCCGTGTAGATTATTTTCACTGAGCTCGGTCCAATACAGAGGTGTACGACATTTACGTCTGTACAAAGCTTCATATGGTGCCATTTTAATGCTCTATTGAAAACTATTATTATAAGCAAATTCAATCAGTGGTAAGTACTGTTCCCACGTACCGTGAAACTTAAGAATGCAGCATCTCAACATATCCTCAAGAATCTAAATGATCCACTTGGATTGACCATCCGTTTACGGATGAAAAGCTGTACTGAAATATAGTTTCGTGCCTAAAGCTTTTTATAATTTCTTCTAGAATCTTGATGTAAATCTCGTATCTCTATCAGACACAATTGATAGTGGCACTCCGTGCAATTTCACAATCTCAAAAATATAAAGCTCAGGTAATCTATCAAGTGAATAATTGGATCGTACCGGAATAAAATGGGCAGCTTTCGTCAATCGATCAACTATTACCCAAATCGTATCTTTCTTTCTCAGAATCAGAGGCAACCCCGAAACAAAGTCCATCGTTACTCTATCAATTTCCACTCAAGAATCAAATCGATTGTAGCAAACCAGACGGAACCTAATGTTCAGCTTTAACTTGTTGACAGACTAAACATTTCGACACATAGTTAGAAATATCTCGTTTCATACCTGACCACAAATAGTGTTGCTTCAAGTCATGATACATTTTAGTGCTTCCAGATGAACAGATAGACGACTGTTATGTGCTTTATTTGAAATGAACTGAATCAATTCTGGATTTCTCAGAACACAGATTCAATCTCAAAATCTCAAAAAATCATCAACAACTCAAAATTCAGAATCAGAATTCAAATCACACTGAGCTCGTTTCACTTTTATTTCATTAACAACTTTCTGAGCATCACATATTTGCTGTAAAAGCAACAGTTTTGCTTTCAATTCAGCTATCATTGAACTATCATCAGACAAATCTAATTGAGCATTCAAAGCACATAGTGCAAACAGTGATTTCCTACTCAGTGCATCAGCAACGACATTTGCTTTACTCGGATGATAATCTATTACAAGTTCATAATCTTTGAATAGCTCTAACCATCTTTTCTGTCGTAAATTCAAATATTTCTGGGTCATCAGATATTTCAGACTTTTATGATCTGAAAACACATGGCATTTCTCACTGAACAGATAATAACACCAAATTTTTAATGCAAACACAATAGCAGCAAGCTCAAGGTCGTGAGTCGAATAATTCTTTCCATGCGGCTTTAATTGTCTCGAAGCATAAGCTATGAATTTGCCTTCTTGCATCAGAACACATCCCAGACCATTTAACGAAGCATCACTATATATCACGAATTCTTTACCCGATTCTAGCTGTACTAAAATCGGAGCTTCAGTCAATAGAACTTTCAACTGATCAAAGCTTTTCTGACATTTATCAGACCATTCAAAACTCACATTTTTCTGAAGCAATCTTGTCAACGGGGTTGCAATCATCGAAAAGCCTTTTACAAATAGACAATAATAACCAGCTAGTCCCAGAAAGCTATGGACTTCAGACACATTCTTCGGAGGTTTCTAATCCAGAATAGCAGAAATCTTGCTCGGATCGACTCGTATTCCAAAATCTAATACTATATGTCCCAGAAAACTGACTTCATGCAACCAGAATTCACATTTACTGAATTTTGCATATAATTGCTTTTCTCTCAGAGTTTGCAACACAATCCTCAGATGTTCAGCATGTTTAGTTTCATTACGTGAATAAATCAAAATGTCATCAATGAAAACTACAACAAATCGATCTAGGTACGATCTGAAAATTCTGTTCATCAGATCCATAAAAATAGCAGGAGCATTCGTTAGTCCTAAAGGCATAACTAAAAACTCATAATGTCTGTACCTCGTTCTGAAAGCAGTTTTCGGAATATCTAATTCTTTAACTCTCAACTGGTAGTATCCCGATCAAAAATCGATCTTAGAAAATACGGTGGCTCCTTTTAACTGATCAAACAAATCGTTAATCCTGGGCAACAGATATTTGTTTGTTATAGTTACTTTGTTCAACTGACGATAATCAATGCACATTCTCATCGTGCCATCTTTCTTTTTCACAAACAGAACGGGAGCATCCCAAGGTGAGAAACTCGATCTGGCAAACCCTCTGTCAGTTAACTCTTGCAACTGTGATTTCAACTCTTTTAATTCTGTTGGGGCCATTCTATACGGAGCTATCGAAATAGGTGTCGTACCAGGCAATAGATCAATACCAAATTCAACTTCATGTATCGGAGGCAATCCCGGCAATTCTTCAGGGAATACATCAGGAAACTCACAAACGACTGGTACTGATTCAACTTTCTTTTCAGACACTTTCGAATCAATCACATAAGCAAAATAAGCTTTGTAACTTTTCACATAACTCTGAGCTTTCAATATAGATATTATAGCAGGCAATCCATTCAAATCATTAGATTCAATTCGAACTATTTCATCATTCGGACATCTCAAATCAATAGTCTTTCTTTTACAATTCACAACAGCATCATGTAATGTCAACCAATCCATACCCAGAATGATATCAAACTCTTCGAATGGCAAAAGCATCAAATCATCAGGAAAATAGATATCTCAAAATATCAACAGACAGTTCTTGCATACTTTGTTAACCAAAACACTTTTACCTAAGGGGTTCGATACTTTTATAACAAATTCGGTAGACTCTACAAGCAAAATTTTACTGGATACTAAGTTCATGCATATATACGAATGAGTAGAACCAGGGTCTATAAATGCAATCACAAAAGTATCAGAAAGTGTAAATGTACCCGTTATAACATCAAGAGATGAAGCTTCCTCCCGAGCTCGAATAGCATACGCTCTGGCAGGCGCTCTAGCTTTGGATCTCGCAACAGTATCTCTCGCAGTTCTCTGACTACCACTACAGCAAAATAGACTTTTAGCGGCATTTTTAGTGGCGTTTTAAATAAAAACGTCGCAAATATTATACATTAGCGGCGTTTGAAGGAAAACCCCGCAAAAAATTAGCAATAGCGGCGTTTATTTACAAAACGCCGCTAAAAAGAATATATAGCGGCATTTATTTGTAAAACGCCACTAAAGGTCTGAGCATTAGCGCTTTTGGAAAAACGCCGCTAATAGTCTGAGCATTAGCGGCGCTTTCAAAAAAATGCTGCTAAAAGTCTGAGCATTAGCGGCGCTCCGCTAAAAGTCTGAGCATTAGCGGCGCTTTTGGAAAAAACGCCACAAATAATTTTAAAGTTTTTTTGAATATATATGACTGATTGTTTTTAAATTTAAATATTAAATAATTTCTTATATAATTGTAAAAGAGATAACATTAATTTTAATACATTAAAATTATGATTCTAGTTTAAATTATTTAAGAGAAAATATTTGTTAAAAATGAAAAATATTAAATAATTTCTTTTATAATCGTAAAAGAGATAGTATTAATTTAAAAATATTGAATTAATTCTCATTATTGTTTAGGGTTTATGGTTTAGCATATATAGTTTAAGGTGTAAGGTTTAGGAGTTACTGTAACATCCTGAAAATAGGGGTTATGCATTTTATTTAATTGTATGTTGTTGCATGTCTAAGTATAATTGAGTGTGTTTTGGAAGTTTTTCAAACTTCATTATGTAAGTGAATGCTTAGAGAAATATTAAGTTTTTAATAAATAAGATGGAGCTAAGCAAGATAGGCTTTAAGAAATATTGACAAGAGGTTTAAAGCATAATAAGTCAATTGGCAAGGTGGTAAGGGTGCATGGATGAATGCTTGAGGGGAGAGGTTCGAATCCCCTAGCTAGCAAGTGGAAGGAATTTTAATTTTTTTTGTTTTCTTTCCTATAGTGTCGGCCAAGATCATTCTAGAATGGATGGGCATCTTTTTATTTTTGGTTAGTAGACCATATGTAAAAGGCAAGCTAGAAGTTATGGCATGGAATCATAAAGTTAAGGTAAGATAGGGGGACAAAAGGCTTGAAGAAAGGATAATGTTTTGGAAGCTTTTTCATGGTCATTTGACCATGAACCTAGTCGGCTTTAGGGGCTAAGGGGAGATGGTTTAATTGTGTTTGGAATCAAGGAATTGATGGAGAAGAAATGAGGAGGAAAAAGGGGATCATGTTGGCATAGGTTGGCCAAATTTTTGCATAGGCATTAGGGGTGTATGTTGGCCAAAATTTTGTAACCAATTTGTTCATCTTTTCCCTCTTCTCTAAGCCTTGTTTCTTAGCCGATTACATAATACACAAAAGAGAAACTTTTTCTTTTCTTTTAGCCATTTGGTACTTTACCATTTCGGTTTCTTTTCCCTTTGTAACCGAAAATACAAATTATCAAGGACCATTTTTCTTCTCTTTTTCCTCATTGCCGAAAACACCAAAGAGATTTTGAAGACAATTTTCTTCTCTTTTCTTTTCTCCCTCTCTAGTGCCGAATCATCTAGCATCAAAAGGCATTCTTATTTTCTTTCTTTCCCTTTCTCTTTCTTTCTCTTTACTTTTTTCTTTCTTCTTCACTTTCAACCTAAACCATCATCTACCATAACCAAAACCATCATTCTTTTCCTCTCTTTTGTCAAACCGAACCATCTTCTATTTTCATCTTAATCTTTCTTTTCTTTTGTTGGAAACCCGAAACCACCATAGCCCAAAAACACCATATTTTTCTCTTCTTTTTGATCAAACCAAAATCATCATTTCTTTTCTCTTATTTTGACAAGGCCGAATCTTCTAATAAGTCAAGTAAGGATTTTTGTTAAGTGTTCTCATTATTTTTCCTTTTAGAATAGCCGATTTGGAAATATAATTCTCTCATTTTTTTCTCCTAGGTCAAACTTTGGAAGGATTTTAAGGATCCTTTTGAAATCAACGTTTTAGGAGTGATCTTTCAAATCATCCAAGGTAAGGATTATCACTTTCGGTTATATCATTTCTTTTAGATAGATTACTAACCGACTTTATATTAGGGGTAATTTTGGGACTAACAAGATAGGTTTGAAAAGAGCGAAGGAGTGTTTGGAAGAGAGGAGGCTCATTATACCCTCAAACTTCAAACGAAGGGTCAGATCGGCGATAAGAGATTTTCCACCGGGTTGTGGACCCTCGCTAACGAAGATCGCTTTATTTGAAGTCGTATGCATAATCGAACCACTTTTCGTTAGTGGGTTGTCGGGGGTTTTGATCCATCTAACGGAGAAAACCACAAATAACGTTGTTCGAGAATCTGAGGGTAAGGATTTAGATCTCTCATCAATAGTATAGTTTTATAAGTAATAGTGTATTCTAATCAAGTGTGATAATTAACTAGGTGTTGACGAGCGGGAAGGTATCGTTCTCACTGTCATAAGGTGTGTAACTAAAATCTCATAGATCTATATTAAATGTGATTTGTATGAAAATATGTGTAATAATGGTTGCGGGTACCATTCAGTGGTATACGATATTCAGGTATGTTTACCCCAATACTTCGTTAATTTTGCTATATGCATAAATGTGAAATAAGTATGACTATGTTATGATTTTGGGGTAAATGGCATGAAAACTGAATAATATGTATGTGCATGGGCATATGGGCGAAATTGATAAAGGGGAAGTGTCCGGTGGTTTTTACCACATTATCCGGTGACTTCGGTCACATATGTGAATCTGGTGACTTCGGTCACGTATATGTGAATCTGGTGACTTCGGTCACATATTTTTGAATCTAGTGACTTCGGTCACATTTGTCCGTGGCCTTGCCACAAAATTATAAGGCGATGTGCATGTTGACCGCAAAGAATCGCCTTCGATGGTGTGTAGCGGATGGAGGGTCGATTTAGTAATCCCTACAAAGGTGATTGGTTGGTACGGTGGTGTGTAGCGGATGGATATTTAGGTGGGCGGGTTTGCATTTCATTATATAAATATCCATGTGACTTCTAAATGATTTTTATTTGATTTGCTACAAAAATGGGCTTTTGACTAAATATGACTTAAATGGGCTTATGGCTATATGTGTTATTAAATGGGCTTGAAAGCCATGATTAAATGGGCTTTTTAGTGATTTTGTTACACATTGAGTTTATGACTCACCCCTTTTGTGGGATAATTTTTCAGATGACTCTTAGCATGATGGATCGGGTCAGCGGGGACTACGTGGTGGCCAATGCTCAAACAAAGTATTTTGGAGATTTTCCTAATTAAACTTATTAAGCTTATTTTATTACTTAGAATTTATTATGGGTTTTACTATTTTTGTAATAAGGCCACTATGAACTATTTTTAATTTTTATGCTTTTGAATTTTTATTCGCCATAGACAATATTTATTAAATAACTAAATGGTTTTAATAAATAATTTAAACTGTTTTTGACACCAAAATATGTATGTTTTCACAATATCAATAAATTTTTCATTAAATTTGGTTTTCTTTTAACTTATAAATTTCTTTTAAAAAAATAATGTTTTAAGAAGATACAAATTTATTTAAATCCGATTTCAACCTGAATATTAAGTTAATTTGTTTTATACGAACTCATCAAGTTTTTCTTAAACAAAATGAGAAATTGCTAAAGTTTTAATCGAGGAACATAACAAATCCGGTCAGGCTTTTTGGGCCGGGTTTGGGGTGTTTCAGTTACTATTTTAATGTTTAGGGATTATGGTTTATGATTTGAGATTTAAGGTTTAAGGGGGGATGTGTTAGGGTTTCATGGGTTAAAAGTTAGGGTTAATGGGTTTAAAGGTGAATGGTTAAGGGTTTGGGGTTAATATGTTAAGGGTTAGGGGTTAGGGGTTAGGGTTTTATGGTTTATGATTTAGGGATTATGGGATAGAGGATAGGGGTTATGGATTTAGATTAAATTGGTGTCTTTTAATTTATATATTAAATAATTTCTTATATAATTGTAAAAGAGATAACATTAATTTTAATACATTAAAATTATGATTCTAGTTTATATTATTTAAGAGAAAATATTTGTTAAAAATAAAAATATTAAATAATTTCTTATATAATCGTAAAAGAGGTAGTATTAATTTTAAAATATTGAATTAATTCTCATGATAATTTGGTGTTTATGGTTTAATTTTGGGTATATAGTTTGTGGATTAATCTTTATAGTTTAGGTCTAGAGTTTATGTTTTAGGATTTAATGTTTAGGATTTAAGATTAAGGGTTAGGTTAGGGTTTAAGCTAGGTTTATTAGTTTAGTTTGTATTATTTTCAAATACTCATGCACTCTTTTATCCTCTTCGATCTATTATTTAACTAATTTATTTATATCAATTAAAATAAAATTTATTTGTAATTTAATTTTAAAATATTCAAAAAATTAATGATACGTAGAAAAATTTAGAACTAATAACATTGAAAATATATGTTAAAAATGTAAAAATTAAAATACTATTATTTAAAATACTTTTAAAGTTTTTAGGTATATGACTTATTATTGTTTAAATTATATATTAAAGTTTTTTAGGGTAGATGACTCTTAGCATGATGGATCGGGTCAGCGGGGACTACGTGGTGGCCAATGCTCAAACAAAATATTTTGGAGATTTTCCTAATTAAACTTATTAAGCTTATTTTATTACTTAGAATTTATTATGGGTTTTACTATTTTTGTAATAAGGCCACTATGAACTGCTTTTTAATTTTTATGCTTTTGAATTTTTATTCTCGCATAGACAATATTTATTAAATAACTAAATGGTTTTAATAAATAATTTAAACTATTTTTGACACCAAAATATGTATGTTTTCACAATATCAATAAATTTTTCATTAAATTTGGTTTTCTTTTAACTTATAAATTTCTTTTAAAAAATAATGTTTTAAGAAGATACAAATTTATTTAAATCCAATTTCAACTTTGAATATTAAGTTAATGCTTTTATACTGAACTC
This sequence comes from Gossypium rotundifolium, assembly GCA_025506655.1. Taxonomy (NCBI): domain Eukaryota; kingdom Viridiplantae; phylum Streptophyta; class Magnoliopsida; order Malvales; family Malvaceae; genus Gossypium; species Gossypium rotundifolium. The sequence continues at coordinate 86,470,006 of CP106722.1, read as the reverse complement.
ATCAAGTTTTTCTTAAACAAAATGAGAAATTGCTAAAGTTTTAATCGAGGAACATAACAAATCCGGTCAGGCTTTTTGGGCCGGGTTTAGGGTGTTTCAACTTGGTATCAGAGCCCAGTTTTAAACTCTCGGCCTTGGGTTGTGAAGCTCACAACGTTTTCAAAATCAGGCCCAAATGACTTTTTGAAAGTTTTCTTAAGTTAAAAGGTTTTATAGAAGCATGGCACCCGAGTTCTCGGCCCAGGTCCATCAGGTAAGTACTTTTATTGATATGAATGTATGATAAGCCTATGGAAACTATACTTTAGAGACATGGACCCCAGGTGTATGTGTATTACTACGGAAAAACCACTGAATATCCGTTGCATAAAACTTTCTTTTAATAAGAAGTGAAAAGACTCTAATGCATAAGACTTTTTCGTAAAAATAGATAATACGCGTAGTAGACATGAGTTCTAGGGGACGTGGTTGTTGCGAATGCTGTAGAGGAAGAATGACTGTGTCAGAACCAGTTAGATCTGGTCAAGGTTCTAAAAATGAAGCTCATACCTACCGTTGGGGTGGAATTTCAAGAGCAAAATGGAGGAGATGACGCAGATCACAAGTCATCTTGAAGTTTTGGAACGAGTAGCGGCTTAGTACGAAATGGGTCTCGAAAGTCGATGAGTGAGAGACTTAGATCGAATGGAGCTGAGATTTTTAGGGGAGTATCTGGAGTAGCTCCGAATGTAGCGGAATACTGGTTGGAGGCAGTCGAGAGGATCATGGATGATTTGGACTGCACTGCTGAAGAAAAGTTGAAAGGTGCTGTTTCACTACTTCGTGATGAGGTCTACCAGTGGTGGCTCACTGTCAAGGAGAGTATCTGATACAGTCCGCCTCGGGGAGAGTCGAAATGTATGCTAGTTGCCCAATCATCTACGAGGATGATTTCTAACCTTCGGGTAATAATGAGAAAATATGGAAGTGCTGCGGAAGCTTTAATTGAATAGTAGATGGTTCAGTTTGATAGAAAGAGACAATAAAAAAATTAGATAAAAGGATAATTTTGATGGAGCTGGATGAAGGAACTTAAACAAAGAATCGATTCAACACTAAGAAGTGTCACCTCGGGTTCTATGTTGTTTAAGGTGGAAAATGGAATCGAAGGTGGACCACGACCCGTTATCTAGGTAGATAAGAACCGTTGGTATAAGGTTATGGAAGAGAACGATTGACGCCACAAGCAAGCTTGATAAGTCAGAATCGAAACTCGTACGAAAGATAGAGAGGAGATAACTCACTCAAAGAACCAAAGTTCATATATTTTAATTCAAGATTAACCTCCGTACAAATGAGAAATAACATAGTATTTATAGGCCTATTTCTTGGTCTAGCCGAATGGTCAAACTGTACTTAGCAACTAAGCAAAATTTGACATTAATTGGAAAAGAAAAATCTAGAAAAATTCTCTTAGTCTCCTTCAATGTTCGGCTGAACTTGGACCCTCTTTGGAAGGCTTCTAGACGTGACTTTTAGTCTACCTGAACAGCTTTGAATGCTGTCCATTGTTTCTCACGATCACGACAAGGCTCCTTGGAAAGGCGCCATTTTGGCTCACTTTTGAGCTCCACGAAGCAGCAATCTTCCCGCATTAATGCCATGTCTCTTAGCCTCCACGAATGTACACATAGCTCATTAATTCCACCCACCAGCTGAACATTTAATGATGTTTCTTCATGAAATAAATTCCAGCAGCAACTTAGATGTAGTTCACGCATCCTCAAAGGTCCAATGAATCTGTGCCTTTGCTTTTTCCAATAACCCCATAAATTTGGCCACACATGAAATTAATTATGCTAAAAAAACTTGCATTAAATCGGCACAATTAACTTAGCTTTGGTGAGCTGAAATGCCTCTTTAAATTCGGCCATGGAGAATGAATGGGGTGTCTTGAAGATATGAATGGGCGTGCAACTCTCTAGCAAGCCTTGGAAACATCAATGACCACTCAAAACTATTCATGTGCACTCTTGAATGCTGGTCACGCATGGAAGAGCAAATTCAAAGATCTCCTTTAATCTCGCTCCCCTTTGACATTCACAAAGCAATTGTCCCTTTGGCTATTGGTATGTACGAAAATATCAACTTGAATGCATGTTCACTTCTTTAAATTCGTCCAACATGTGCCTTAAAGGTCAGTGCACGTATGTTCCACACCTCCAAAAATGCTTTTAATGCCAAAGAACTTAATTAATGTGGTTTCCTTTTCCAAAGACTCAATGAATGTGCGCCCATGCCTTTCATGCATTAATTTTCGTAAGCACTATGCAGCATTTTTAAAGAGCTCCCATGCATGCTTCAACAAGGCATTAAATGGACGCCCATGCTTCTCCAACAAGGCATTAATTGATGTTCCGTGTTGCTGCTCATTAAAGGTGCCGTCCAAGCTTCCAACAACTCATTAATTCGCCATGAGGAAGAGTGAAAGGCTCCTTATTAATGTTGGTCGAAAATCCCTAGAGAACACCAAAGTTCAAAGACCTTTAATACCTTCTTCATGCCATCCAACGTATTGAAACCTGCAGCAAATTAATTAACCCATTAGTTAATTAAATCAGCACATTAATTGGGCAATTAGACACCATAAATTCGGTAGCCCTTTAAACACATTAAAAACATGTTTCAACTAGGACTAATTTCATAAGCTTGCATTAAATTCGGCTGAAACAAGACAACCTTAAAACTTCATTTATTCTTGACAAATTAATTACTTGTATTTAAAAGAGCATAATAAACATTATGAATTAAATCCAGACTCATTTATTGAAACTTAATTAAATTCATAATTTAAAGGAAGCTACTAAATTAACTATTATCTTATTTAATTTTAATGCATTAAAATTAAAGAATCAGCTCAATGAGCTGAAGTGAGCTCGAGTGAGCTCAAATTGAGCTAGAATGAGCTAATCCGGCTTGATTGGAAAGTGCATGAAGATGCACATGATCTCCACGGTACTTAAAACGATGATTTTGAACTCGTTCGATTTGTAAAACGTTGGTGCCCCGGGCGTGCCTGTATCAGTATCCCTACGGATCGAGTGGATTAGGGATATTTTAAGATTAAATTTGAAGGAAAATACGTTGGAGCTAGCTACATCGACTCCCAGAGAAAGGCGTTTCTGAATTTAGTGTAAGGAAATAAGTCGATAGCTGAATATGAAGCAGAGTTTTTACGACTTAGCCGATATGCTAGAGGGATAGTAGCTACGAATATGAGCGGTGTATCAGATTCGAGGATAGACTGAGAGATGAGCTGCGAGTGATGATTGCTCCACACCGGGAAAGAGATTTTGCAATCTTAGTAGAAAGGGCAAGAATAACTGAAGAAGTTAAGCGGACTGAGAGATAGAACCGGGACAGAGGCCAGAATAAGAATAAGAGGAGCTTTGGGTCTTCAGGGTCATCCGGGAATTTTCAAAAGAAACCAAGAAATGATGGGCATGAAGTCGCTAGATCACACGGTGGACAACATCGTGCTTGTGCTCAATGTGGGAAGATGCACCCGGGAGAATGTTGGAAAAAGACCGGGGGATGTTTCAAGTGCGAGTCTAAAGATCATATGATCAAGGATTGCCCGATGAATTCAGATAAGAACCGCCAAAGAAGTCGTGGTGTTAATCAGTCGGCAGAGGTGAACAATGAATGATAAGGGCCGTGGTCCAAATGGAAGAAGTAATGGTTACGGTAGAGGTCGCGAACTTGAGCAGAGGCGATGGTAGCTCGAGGCAAGACGGCCAGTCCGGTATATTCATTCGTCGCAGAGAAGATAGTGACGCACCTGATGTTATCACGGGTACGTTTCTGATTTCTGGGTTGCCCTTTATTGCTTTGATAGATATAGGGTCAACTCACTCATATATCGCTAGTGAAGTATCTGGAACTTTGCATGTGACTTCGAGATGTACCTAGGAAGATGATATATTTAGTCCTTTAGGATGACATGTAGTAATAGACAAACTTTTAAGGAAGTGCCTTTAGAAGTTCAAGGGATACGCTTTTGGTGATTTAATAGAGTTACCATTCGGAGAGTTCGACCGATCTTAGGCATGGACCTGCTAGTGAAGTATCGTGCAAATGTGGATTGTCTTTGCTAAGCGGGCGTCCTAAGAACTATTGATGACAAAGAAGTTGTAGTGATGGGCGAGAGACGAAACTACTTATCAAATGTAGTATCCGCTCTTAAGGCGTAAAAGATGGTTAGAAAGGGATGTAGCCTTTCGATGTTGGTGAGTGCCTTGGAGGCTAAGGAGGCAATGTTGAAGAAGTCGACCGTGAGTGAATTTGTAGATATTTTTCCTAAGAACTCCGTGTTTGCCTCGGATCGAGAGGTAGAATTCGGATTGAATTTGCACAGAACGCGCCGCTTTCTATTGCTCGTATAGAATGGCACCAAGGAGTTGGTTGAGCTTAAGGCTCGGATCCGGGAGTTGCTTGATCGTGAATTTATCGACCTAGTGTGTCTCCATGGGGAGCACCGGTCCTATTCGTGAAGAAGAAGGACGGATCGATGAGGATGTGTATAGACTACCGGCAGTTGAATAAGCTGACCATTAAGAACAAGTATCCTTTGCCAAGGATCGACGACTTGTTCGATCAGCTTAAGGGAGCTGCGGTATTCTCAAAGATAGATCTAAGGTCGGGGCATATCAGCTTAAAGTGAAAGAAGCAGATATCCATAAGACAGCTTTCCGAACTAGATATGGGCATTATGAATTTCTGGTAATGCCATTCGGATTGACAAACGCCCCAGCTGCGTTCATGGATATGATGAATCAGATTTTCCAGCCCTACTTGGATTAATTCGTTGTGGTATTCATAGACGACATCCTGGTGTATTCTAAGTCTGAAATGGAACATGATAAGCATCTCCGAATTGTATTGCAAGTTTTAAGGGAGAAGAAACTTTATGCCAAATTCAGCAAGTGTGAATTTTGGCTGAAGGAGGTTGCATTTTTAGGCCATGTGGTGTCTGCAGAAGGGATAAGGGTGGATCCTCGGAAGATTGAGGCTGTGCTAGATTGGAAACCACCTAAGTCTGTAACTGAGGTTCGCAGTTTCTTGGGATTGGCAGGATACTACAGAAGATTCGTCGAAGGATTCTCATCGATAGCTGCACCTTTAAAGAAATTGTTGAGGAAGGAAGTACCTTTCATGTGGGCTGATAAGCAGCAAGAGAGCTTTGAGAAGCTTAAGAGGGTTTCGAATGAAGCTTCAGTTTTGATTCAGCCTGAGGCAGGAAAGGATTTCGTCGTGTATTGTGACGCTTCTCACACGGATTAGGATGTGTTCGATGCAAGACAGAAAGTAGTTGCGTGTCGTCTAGGCGATTGAGACCGCACGGGTTAATTTCCGACACATGACTTGGAGTTAGCGTGGTGGTCTTTGCTCTTAAAGTTTGGAGACATTATTTATATGGAGAAAAGTCAGTGATATATACGGACCACAAAAGTCTGAAATATCTACTGACTCAGAAAGAACTAAATTTGAGGCAACGAATGTAACACCCCAAACCCGGTCTATGCGTTAAGACTAGATTTGGTTTGTTACATAAATCGAACTATCTTAATAGTTACAGTAAATCGAAATCTTCAAAATCATTTTTAATTACTAGATTTAATAAAAACTAAAAGAGTATTTTAAATTTGATGTATATTAGAAAACATTAGTTGAAAACATCATTAATATTGTATTATCAAAACCCTTAGAGTAAATTATTATAGGAGTTCAAAATATTTAAGAAAATGATAAAAGAATTTCATATTATTTGAAAACCCAAATTATTTTAAGAAACAAAATAATTTTAAGCCCATATTAATAGTCCAAAACATAATTTAAATCCATCCACACATAAAACTTATAAAACATTTATAGAGGCCTTATTACATCAAACCCGTAATAGTAAATTATAGAAAGTCTTTAATAAAAGTTCAAAGTTTCATTAACCCTTATTTGTAGTATGGCCCCCACGAAGTCATCCTCGACCCAAGTCCACGTTAATTTCCATTACCTGAGATGAAAAATTTGAGGGAGTGAGTTACTTAGAACTCATTGTATAACTCACTACTTATTCATTGGGCCAAATCATCAAATCATAGTTTTGGGCTTGAGCCCAGCAGGATTAACAATATAAATAATAACATGTATGCAAAAAATGAAGTTCCCAACCCCAAACCTAATTTCCATCCGCTACACACCCCCGTACCAACCATCACACCTGTGGGGATCAAGTCAACCCACCCCGCCATTACACCAATCGCAGGCATTAAGCCATTTTATATTTGTGGCAGAGCCACCAAACTAGATTGTGACATAGTCACCGAACTAGAGGCATTGAGCCATTAATATTTGTGGCGAGCCACCAACTAGAGGCAAATAGCCATTTAATTATTTTGTGGCGAGAGCCACCTAACTAGATTTTGGCAATGTGCCTTTCTTCTCTTCATTATTAATCCCAACCCATGCAACATGTATGCAAAAATTTGTCTATGTTCATATGATGATTTTATCAAAAGATTTAAATAACATAAGAGTCAATATTTCTAGTTTTTGTTAAGGCCCAAAATTTCGAAATAGCATTTAGCCCATTTAGCAATCTAGCATCTTAAACCCAATTTACGATCTAGCTAAGAGTTTGGCCCATTTAACAATTTATCAGGCTTTTCGGCCCATTTAACAATTTATCAGGCTTTTCGACCCATTTAACTATTTATCAGGCTTTTCGGCCCATTTATCGATCTAGCAGAGATTTCGGCCCATTTATCGATCTAACAGAGATTTTGGCCCATTTATCGATCTAGCAGAAATTTCGGCCCATTTATCGATCTAACAGAGATTTCGGCCCATTTATCGATCTAACAGAGATTTCGGCCCATTTTACTAACTAGCATATTTTTCGGCCCATTTTTACGAGACATAAAATTTACATATTAACAACTAACTTCACGAGGGCATTTTCGTAATTTTCACAATTTTAATCGTTTTCATGTATTTTCACCGAGATACCAATTAATAAGTATTATACTGATTTAATCGTCTTTACAATTTTACTCAATACCACGAATGACATCCAACCCGAGAAAAGCGTGAAGTTACACACCTTGATATAGTGAGTACTAAACCTTCCCGCTAGTCAACACCTAAACATAATACGATCTATTAGAACACTATCATTTATCAAAAATATTCTATTGGGATTTGATCCAAATCCTTACCCCTTTGATTTTGAATCATTTCTATTTTCGGTTTCTCCTCGTTTATCGATTCGTTGCTCGCTGAGAATCCACTAACGTACAAAGGCTTGGGAGTACGAACTACTTCAAATAATTGACTTCCCTCGGTTGATGGTCCGCAACCAGGTGAAAAATCCCGGATTCCCGAAATAGCCCTTCGTTTAGTAATAGGGGGATTTATGGAACCGCCCCTCTTTCGAAGGCTATGGCTACCCTTTTTTGCCCTATCTTGAATGTCTTCAATTGACAAAAGATCATTAATCCAACTTAAGAATATATCGAAAATAATACTAAAGGTTTTAAGGGTGAGATTTCCTTACCACAAAGATCCTTGCTCCACAATATGAGAATCGACCAAAAACGTTCCCTTAACACCTTAAATTGATTTCAACGTTCTATGATACTCACGAACACTTGAGTTCCGATCCTCTACTATCGCCTTAAAATATAACAAAGAAAAGTTAATAGAAAGAATGATTATTTCAATCCAAGATATCCTTCTTACCACCATCAAGATTTGGCCAAAACCATTATTAACTAAAATTAACTAAAATAACTCTTACCTATTGTCCACGGTTGAGAAGAAACGATTGAGAAGGATGTTTATGAATAGAGAGATTCGCTATGAATAACCAAAGAAAGGAGAAAATGGTTCGCAAAGGCACACTAACATTCGCCATGAGAAAATATTTTGGAGAAAGTATGATTGAAAAGAAATTAAAAGATGAGAGAAAGAGATGATGATGATGTTGTTTGGTTTTCAAAGGGAAGAAAAGAGAAAGAAAGAGATGAGTTTAGGAGCAAAGTACATTCGGCAATGGGAAGAAGAAAAGAAAAGAATGGCCTTTTGGTATTGGAGATTTCGCACTTTGAAAAAAACATACAAAAGAGTACTAAAGTGATAGGAAAAAATGACCAAATGGTCAAAAGGTTCAGGCTTACCAAAAGCTCAAATTCGGCCAAAGGAGAAAAGGTTGAGAAAAGAATTGAAAAACTTTGCACAAGATGTTAGGAATGACCAAAAACTAATTCCTAATCCTAGCAAGGTACTAACATAATCGGCCAACCTCCCCCTAGCCACATTGCCCTCCAAATTCATTGGTCAAATGACCATGAAATAATTTCCAAAACCTTTTCCTTGATACATGCCTTATGTCCCCTTATCTTTCCAAACTTTCTTGATTCCCTACCATAAGTTAACAATTACCTTTTTCCTTTAGTCTACTTACCAAAAATAAAACAATACAACTCATCCAATCTTATCCCTTGCGACACATGCATAGGTTAAAGAAAAAAATAAAATTTCCTTGTTGCTTGCCGGTGTTTGAACTCCTTCCTCTAGGAACACTTATGGCGCCATCTCCTCTTTACTACTAGCTCACTTATGCCAACTTTTAGCACTTAATTAATTTAAGTCTTAAGGTCATTTAATTTCTTTACTCAAATGTACACTTAAATAATAATATTTATTCTATCTCCAAGTAACCCGAACCAACATTAAGCAACATAATGATACCCAATTATTTAGGATGCTACAATTCTACCCCTCTTAAAGAAAATTTCGTCCTCGAAATTTACCTGATTAAAAGAGGTGAGGATATTGTTGCCGAATAGTTTCCTCAGGCTCCCACGTAGCTTCCTCTGCTCCGTGATTGCGCCACAAAACTTTGACCTACAGCACAATCTTCTTTCTTAGCACTTTAACATCCCGGTCTAAAATTTCCACTGGTTTTTCTTCAAAAGACAAGTCTGAATTTAATTCCACTTCTTCAACTGGTACTATATGAGATGGATCCGATCTATAACGTCTCAGCATGGAAACATGAAAAACATTATGAATTTGACTCAGCTCCGGTGGTAATTCAATCTGATAAGCCACTGGGCCAACACGCTTCATCACACGATATGGCCCGATGAACCTAGGGCTCAACTTACCCTTCTTTCCGAATCTGAAAATTTTCTTCCAAGGTGAGACCTTCAGAAAGACCCGGTCTCCTATAGCAAACTCGATATCCTTACGCTTCAGGTCTGCATACGACTTCTGTCTATCTGAGGCTTCCTTCAATCGTGCTCGAATAACTTTTACCTTTTTCTCTGTTTCAGAAATCAAATCTGGACCCAACATCTGTCGTTCGCCCAATTCAGTCCAACAGGTAGGAGTACGGCACCTACGACCATACAATGCCTCATAGGGTGCCATCTGAATGCTAGACTGATAGCTATTGTTATACGCAAATTCTGCCAGTGGTAGAAAATCCTCCCAACTACCCCTGAAGTCGATTACACATCCCCTTAACATGTCTTCCAATATCTGAATTACTCTTTCCAACTGTCCATCAGACTAAGGATGAAAAGTCGTACTAAAATTCAACTTTGTCCCCAAGGCTTCATGCAGAGCTTTCCAAAATCGTGATGTAAATCTAGGATCCCTGTCTGAAATAATAGACACTGGTACCCCATGTAACCTCATGATTTCGGATACATACAGCTTAGCCAATTTCTGCAACGAATAATCCGTACGAACTGGAAGAAAATGAGCAGTCTTCATCAAACGATCAACTATTACCCATACGGAATTTTTCTTAGTAGGTGTTAAAGGTAACCCACTAACAAAATCCATAGTTATCCGCTCCCATTTCCAAAGAGGAATCTTTACCGGCTGTAATAAACCTGACGGCAATTGATGCTCCGCTTTCACTTGCTGACAAGTTAAACATTTTCCCACAAACTCTGAAATTTCACGCTTCAACCCTGGCCACCAATATTGTTCACGAAGATCCCGATACATCTTATTTCCTCCGGGGTGCATAGCATAAGGGCTACTATCGCCTCCGTAGAATCATTTGTCTCGGACACGAATCCTTAGGCATACAAATTCTTCCACGAAAGCACAACACACCTTCCGTGTTTATTCCAAAATCCCCTATTTCACCATTTTTGACTTGCTGAAGTAAGGGTCCCAACTTTTCGTCTAATATTTGCTTTTCCTTGATTTGTTCTAACCACAGAGGTTTCACCAAAAGTTCTGCTAACAAGCTACCATCCTCATACAAACTCAGATGAGCAAACAATGCTTTCAAATCAGATACTGTCTTACGACTTAACGCGTCAGCTACTACGTTAGCCTTTCCAGGATGATATTCGATTGAGAAATCATAGTCCTTTAATAATTCCACCCATCTTCTTTGTCTCAAATTAAACTCCTTTTGGGTAAGGAGGTACTTAAGACTCTTGTGATTTGTGTAGATAATAGACTTCTCACCGTAGAGATAGTGCCTCCAAATCTTTAAAGCAAAAACTACCGCAGCTAACTCCAAATCATGAGTAGGGTAGTTTACTTCGTGCAGTCTCAATTGACGAGAAGCATAAGTCACCACCTTTCCATTTTGCATCAAGACACAACCTGCACTGTGAGACGATCACAATAAACAGTGAATTCTTTTCCACCTCCTATGAATTAAAACCGAGCTTAGCCGTAATCTTTTTCAATTTCTCAAAACTCTCTTGTTGTTTTCCGGTCAAATATATGGAACTCCCTTCGCAGCAGTTTAGTTAGGGTGCGACAATCAACGAAAACCCTCAACAAAGCGCCTATAATAACCACTGCACCCAAGAAACTCAATTTCACCACCGACGTTGGTGGTTTCCAATCCAAAATAGCCTCAATCTTCCGTGGATCCACCCTTATTCCTTCACCGATACCACATGACCCAAGAAAGTCACTTCCTTTAGCCAAAATTTGCATTTATGAATTTGGCATAAAGTTGCTTATCACAAGTAGTCAGCAATACTATACGCAAAATGCGTGTCATGCTCCTCATCATTTCTTGAATAAACCAAAATGTCATCTATGAACACTACCACAAACCGGTCTAAATATGGTTGAAAGACTGGGTTCATCATGTCCATAAATGCGGTGGTGCATTGGTTAATCCAAACGGCATCACTACAAACTCATAATGTCCGTAACGAGTTCGAAATGCCGTCTTATAAATATCTGCTTCTTTCACCTTAAGTCGATGATAACTCGATCTCAAATCAATTTTGGAGAAAATCAAGCTCCTTCAATTGATCAAACAGTCATCAATTCTCGGCAAAGGATACCTATTCTTGATCGTCAATTTATTCAATTATCGTAATCAATGCACATACGCATTGATCCATCCTTCTTCTTGATGAACAAAACTGGTGCTCCCCATGGAGACACACTCGGTCGTATAAATCCCCGATCCAGTAATTCTTGAATTTGAGCTTTAAGTTCCGCCAACTCCTTCGGTGCCATTCTATAAGGAGCAATGGACACTTTGGTCATTCCGCAAAAGCTCAATGCCAAATTCTACTTCCCGATCCGAGGTATACCGGAAGTTCTTTGGGAAATACATCCGAAATTCCTTCACCGTTCTCACATCATCCACAGATATCTCTTTGGCATCCAAAGCACAAATAAAGGCTAGGAATGCTCCATACCCTTTTCGCACCAACTTTTCTGCCTTCAATGCTGATACCACGTTCGCCAAGTAGTTCCTTCGTTCACCAATCATTATGACTTCCTTATCGTCTGAGGTTCTTATTAACATCTGTTTCTCAGCACAATCCAAATGTGCCCGATGTTTAACCAACCAATCCATGCCCAGAATAAGGTCGAACTCGTCGAAAGGCAATTCCATCAAATTCGCCAAGAATACCTCCTCTTGAATTTCTAAGGGTACGCTCTAAACAATTTATTTACAATTATCGATCGTCTAAAGGACTAATTATCATCATCTCACTATCGGTAATTTTAGATTTTAGATTTAGGTTTCGATATATGACGCAAGAACATACGAGTGGGTAGAACCAATATCTATTAAGGCAATAATGTACATCGAATATGAAGAACGTATCGTTATTACATCGTGCATTGCCATCCTCATGGCGTCTAACCGCATAGACCGATCAGTCCGTCTTGCATCCGTGTTACCTCTAGGACCATTACCTCGACCGGCACCCGACCACGTCCAACCCCATTACCACCACGACCGGTCCACGACCTCTCGGTGGTCTTTGAGTACCTCTGGTAACCAGGCATCATTATTACGAACTTCATGAGTCATATCCATACGTTGAGGCGCTTTATCTCGGTGATCCATTGAACCGCATTTGTAACAAGCGTCCGTTTTCCTCCAGCACTCTCCAGAATGCCTTTTCCCACATTCAGCACAATCTCAACCTCGATTATTAGTTACATGTGCTCTACCTTGGGCTGATTCATCATTCCGAGGCCTCTTCTAAAATCTCTTTGAAGAACCTGACTGCTGTGTCTCTCTCTTATTTCTAAATCTTTCTCGATTCTGACGTTCTGAGTTCTTAGCCTCTTCGGCTATCTTGGCCTTCTCCACAAGCGTGGAAAAAGTTCTAACTTGTTGTGGGGCAATCAGAACCCTCAACTCATCATTTAGCCCATCCTCGAAACGTACACAACATTCGTGATCTGTTGACACTATTATCTGAGCATATCGACTCAAGCGTAGAAACTCAGCCTCATACACTGCCACTGTCTTACACCCTTGGACAAGATTCAGAAATTCCTTCCTTCGGGCATCTACATAACTCGTTCCAACATATTTCCCTTGGAAGGCAGCTTTAAAGAATTCCTAAGTAATCGGTGCGACTTGATGCGTTCTCGAACGAAGAAGCCACCACCGACACGCCTCGCCTCTTAACAAGGACACAGCTCCTTTCGCCGCTCAACAATGGCATTCCATATCATCCATAATCCGCTCTACGACTTCAAGCCAATATTCACCACATTCGAGCTACACCAAAACTCCTCTAAAACTTCGCATTATTTAACTTGAGTCGCTCGAAATTGACCCACGAGTTGTTGGCCCAATTCTAGTTCCAATGACCCTTTCTAGGACTCGCAGATTGCTTGTGTCAAGGCATTATCTTCTTCCATATGATCGCGTGATCCTGTCTCACTCTCAAATGATACAGTGCATCCATTTCCAAGATATGATTTGGTACTTCATTGCGATTACCTCGCCCTCTACCACGTACCACGTCTCAAGCGTCCATGACCACGCCCTCTAGTGCTCATGGTGACTAATTCGATTTAATATGATTACAAGTTTTATGAATCAGAAAATTGTTTCAATGTTTATTAACGATGTTTTATGAGATTTGAGAGATAAAGTTTTTTTTCGCAATACATCCTATAGTCTCAATCTCTACGAATTTTAACATCTAAAACTAGAAGTTCTAGAGTGTTCCTATGGTCATATCATCATCATAATAATAATCATTTAACAATGAATACTTACTTGACTTGGTGCCGGATGCTTGTGGTGCCATACTGATCTTTAAAACATAATTAAAATATTTTTTCCTACGGAAATTATTTGTTGAACCCAACCACAGCCGAGTTTTTGAAACTGGCTCTGATACCATTAAATGTAACACCCTAAACCGGTCTATGCGTTAAGACTAGATTTAGTTTGTTACATAAATCGAACTATCTTAATAGTTACAGTAAATCGAAATCTTCAAAATCATTTTTAATTACTAGATTTAATAAAAACTAAAAGAGTATTTTAAATTTGATGTATATTAGAAAACATTAGTTGAAAACATCATTAATATTGTATTATCAAAATCCTTAGAGTAAATTATTATAGGAGTTCAAAATATTTAAGAAAATGATAAAAGAATTTCATATTATTTGAAAACCCAAATTATTTTAAGAAACAAAATAATTTTAAGCCCATATTAATAGTCCAAAACATAATTTAAATCCATCCACATATAAAATTTATAAAACATTTATAGAGGCCTTATTACATCAAACCCATAATAGTAAATTATAGAAAGTCTTTAATAAAAGTTTAAAGTTTCATTAACCCTTATTTGTAGTATGCCCCCCACAAAGTCATCCTCGGCCCAAGTCCACGTCAATTTCCATTACCTGAGATGAAAAATTTGAGGGAGTGAGTTACTTAGAACTCAGTGTATAACTCACTACTTATTCATTGGGCCAAATCATCAAATCATAGTTTTGGGCTTGAGCCCATTAGCAGGATTAACAATATAAATAATAACATGTATGCAAAAAATGAAGCTCCCAACCCCAAACCTAATTTCCATCCGCTACACACTCCCGTACCAACCATCACACCTGTGGGGATCAAGTCAACCCACCCCGCCATCACACCAATCGCAGGCATTAAGCCATATTATATTTGTGGCAGAGCCACCGAACTAGATTGTGACATAGTCACCGAACTAGAGGAATTGAGCCATTAATATTTGTGGCAGAGCCACCAAACTAGAGGCAAATAGCCATTTAATTATTTTGTGGCAGAGCCACCGGACTAGATTTTGGCAACAGGCCTTTCTTCTCTTCATTATTAATCCCAACCCATGCAACATGTATGCAAAAATTTGTCTATGTTCATATGATGATTTTATCAAAAGATTTAAATAACATAAGAGTCAATATTTCTAGTTTTTGTTAAGGCCCAAAATGTAACATCCTGAAAAGGGCCTATGCGTTTTGGCCTAATTGTACAAAAAGACATCTTTTATGTGTTTTGGAATAAATTTGGAATGATTTTTGGAAACCTGAGAATGCATGGAAATGTTATGTTGAAAATAGGAAAATGAACATTTTGGAAACTTGAACATTTTGGAAATGAATCAAAATGGAAACACGAACATTTTGGAAACTTGAACATTTTGGAAACCAAACCAAAATAGGAAACTAAACATTTTGGAAACCAAACCAAAATAGGAAACTAAACATTTTGGAAACCAAACCAAAATAGGAAACTAAACATTTTGGAAACCAAGCCAAAATAGGAAACTAAACATTTTGGAAACTTGGAAAATACAGAGCCGCGCAAAAATTTTTGGAAACTTAAAAATGACCCCGGATTGTCGAATTTTGGAGCCCAAAGGGGAACTTAGGGCCAAATGACCCTAAAATATAAAGTACATGAAATTTGACCCAATAACGGACTTGGAAATGTGGCTCAAGATGCCACCTAAGGCCTTAGGTAATGGCCCAAATGCAAGAGGTTTTGGGCTGAGTTTGAGTCGACTAGGAAGCAAATAAAGAAGTTTTATTTTGCTTGCTTCCATGAGTGGGGAGTTGACTACACAAGGAATCTAAGAGGAGGAGTTTTATTTGGTTAAAACTTGATTAATAAGTGATAAATAAGGATTTTAAATTTGGATTATCGAGGAGATAATTGATGGATTAAATGCTTTTATTTTTAGATAAAGGAGATAATATTATCTTAAGGAGAGTGGTGGCCAAGTCAAGGACTCTTGGCCTAGCAAATTTATTATAAAGGAGAACCCAAGGTCTTTTCTCTCATCTTTCCAAGTAGCCAAAATCCCTTGCTCTCTCCCCTCTTTGCCGAATTTCTCTTTAAGCAAAATCCATCTCTTCTTCTTCTATTTTCTTCTCCTCTCCTTTGTCATTGTTAAGCCAAAACCCTTTTCTTTTGATCCTGTTAAATCTCCATAGCCAATCTCTGTGACTCTAGGCAAGGAAGCAATCGATTAAAGGCATCAAGGTTTCCACAATTATCGAATATAAAGATCAAGGATCTAAGGTAAGAACAATTAGTTCTTGTTCTTTTAATTCGCTTAATCAAGATTTAAGAAAATAACCCTTTTATGTCTCTTGGCCGAATATCAAAGGAAGAGTTTTGGGATTTTGGATTCAAGGAAATTAAGGTGAGACACATTCGCCAAGGCTTGTGTGATTACTTTGATCAATTCTTTAATTATTAAAAAGTGAAAACTAACCCATATTGAGATTTAAGGTTGGCCGAATATCAGGTAAAGGAAAAACCAAGTTTTCGGGAATTGTATAAACACCAAATTGACAAAGGTGAGTCTTTTTACAAATCCTACTAGGATTTGGTTTTGTTTTAAGCCAAATAGGTTTATTAATGTGACTTATATAATGGCCAAATATAGGAGTTAACAGATCTAAAGTTAGATCGGGATTTTCGAGATCTCACGGAACCTATTAAGCAAATCAGGTGTGTACCCTTACTAACCTTCGATATTTTATGGCTATTATTTTAATATATGAATATGAATAATAATGTGAATGTGGCTATGTACCACAAATGTGGCAAAAAGTACCCAGGTACGTTTCCTACTTCTGATAGGATTGTGAAATATGTTATTTTATAACATGCGAATATATGTATATGAACATGAAATTAAGTTATACATAATATATAAATTTTTGGGGCATTCAGGATTTATGTGAAAGGGGGAGAGTAGGTGTTGACTTCGGTCTCACCAACGAAGGTGTTGACTTCGGTCTCACCAACGAAATATGTTGACTACGGTCACATTGCGAAATTTTGGTAACTTCGGTTACAATATTTGAATAGTGTCTAATGACACAACGTATAAATTTGACTAAAGTGTCTAATGACACAACGATATGGGCGATTGCCTTCGATGGTGTGTAGCGGATGGAGGGTTGACTTAGTAGTCCCTACGGTGTGAATGGCGAATACGGTGGTGTGTAGCGGATGGACCATTAGGATTGGGTTTGGGTTGCACCATAACTTATTTTATATGAATGTGAATTTGATATGAACGTGAATTTGATATGAACGTGTATGCTCGATTTGTTGAATGTTAGTCTTGTGTGCACATTGAGTCATTGACTCACCTGTTGTGGGAATTATTTTCGGTGATGAATAAAGGACGGACCGGTAGAGACCACGAGGTGGCCATGTCTCATTTGAAGATTCCATTTAAATTTGGACTTTATTTCATTTAGTTCCTTTAATTTTATTTTGGGGTTATACTTGATGTAATAAGGCCATAAGGCCCAGTGGATTTTCTTTACTTTGCTTTATTTTTTTTACTATTATGTTACTAACCAATTATAACTAAAATTAAAGTGATATATTTTTGTTATAAACCCTAAAAATTATTTTGTCCCTCTTTAAAATTGGATTTACAAGATTAAATAAACGGGTTCCAACCTCATTTCAATCCACAACAACATTTTTCTAAATATTTTTTAATTTCTCTAAGTATCGAAACTTTTTGAAACCGATTTACTTTAGGAACATACCAGTTCCGGTTCAGGCTCGTGGGCCGGGTGTGGGGTGTTTCACAAAATTTTGAAATAGCATTTAGCCCATTTAGCAATCTAGCATCTTAAACCCAATTTACGATCTAGCTAAGAGTTTGGCCCATTTAACAATTTATCAGGCTTTTCGGCCCATTTAATAATTTATCAGGCTTTTCGGCCCATTTAATAATTTATCAGGCTTTTCGGCCCATTTAACTATTTATCAGGCTTTTCGGCCCATTTATCGATCTAGCAGAAATTTCGGCCCATTTATCGATCTAGCAGAGATTTCGGCCCATTTATCGATCTAGTAGAGATTTTGGCCCATTTATCGATCTAACAGAGATTTCAGCCTATTTATCGATCTAACAGAGATTTCGGCCCATTTATCGATCTAACAGAGATTTCAGCCCATTTTACTAACTAGCATATTTTTCGGCCCATTTTTACGAGACATAAAATTTACATATTAACAACTAACTTCACGAGGGCGTTTTTGTAATTTTCATAATTTTAATCGTTTTCATGTATTTTCACCGAAATACCAATTAATACGTATTATACCGATTTAATCGTCTTTACGATTTTACTCAATACCACGAATGACATCCAACCCGAGAAAAGTGTGAAGTTACATACCTTGATATCGTGAGTACTAAACCTTCCCGCTCGTCAACACCTAAACATAATACGATCTATTAGAACACTATCATTTATCAAAAATATTCTATTGGGATTTGATCCAAATCCTTACCCCTTTGATTTTGAATCACTTCTATTTTTGGTTTCTCCTCGTTTATCGATTCGTTGCTCGCTGAGAATCCACTAACGTACAAAGGCTCGGGAGTACGAACTACTTCAAATAATTGAGTTCCCTCGGTTGATGGTCCGCAACCCGGTGGAAAATCCCAGATTCCCGAAATAGCCCTTCGTTTAGTAATAGGGGGATTTGCGGAACCGCCCCTCTTTCAAAGGCTATAGACTGCCCTTTTTTGCCCTATCTTGAATGTCTTCAATTGACAAAAGATCATTAATCCAACTTAAGAATATATCGAAAATAATACTAAAGGTTTTAAGGGTGAGATTTCCTTACCACAAAGATCCTTGCTCCACAATATGAGAATCGACCAAAAACGTTCCCTTAACACCTTAAATCGATTTCAACGTTCTATGATACTCACGAACACTTGAGTTCCGATCCTCTACTATCGCCTTAAAATATAACAAAGAAAAGTTAATAGAAAGAATGATTATTTCAATCCAAGATATCCTTCTTACCACCATCAAGATTCGGCCAAAACCATTATTAACTAAAATTAACTAAAAATAACTCTTACCTATTATCCACGGTTGAGAAGAAACGATTGAGAAGGATGTTTATGAATAGAGAGAGATTCGGCTATGAATAACCAAAGAAAAGAGAAAATGGTTCGGTAAAGGCACACTAACATTCGGCTATGAGAAAATATTTTGGAGAAAGTATGATTGAAAAGAAATTAAAAGATGAGAGAAAGAGATGATGATGATGCTGTTTCGGTTTTCAAAGGGAAGAAAAGAGAAAGAAAGAGATGAGTTTAGGAGCAAAGTACATTCGGCAATGGGAAGAAGAAAAGAAAAGAATGGCCATTTTGGTATTGGAGATTTCGGCACTTTGAAAAAAAACATACAAAAGAGTACTAAAGTGATAGGAAAAAATGACCAAATGGTCAAAAGGTTAAGGCTACCAAAAGCTCAAATTCGGCCAAAGGAGAAAAGGTTGAGAAAAGAATTGCAAAACTTTGCACAAGATGTTAGGAATGACCAAAAACTAATTCCTAATCCTAGCAAGGTACTAACATAATCGGCCAACCTCTTCCTAGCCACATTGCCGTCCAAATTCATTGGTCAAATGACCATGAAATAATTTCCAAAACCTTTTCCTTGATACATGCCTTATGTCCCCTTATCTTTCCAAACTTTCTTGATTCCCTACCATAAATTAACAATTACCTTTTTCCTTTAGTCTACTTACCAAAAATAAAACAATACAACTCATCCAATCTTATCCCCTTGCCGACACATGCATAGGTTAAAGAAAAAAAATAAAATTTCCTTGTTGCTTGCCAGGTGTTTCGAACTCCTTCCCTCTAGGAACACTTATGGCGCCATCTCCTCTTTACTACTAGCTCACTTATGCCAACTTTTAGCACTTAATTAATTTAAGTCTTAAGGTCATTTAATTTCTTTACTCAAATGTACACTTAAATAATAATATTTATTCTATCTCCAAGTAACCCGAACCAACATTAAGCAACATAATGATACCCAATTATTTAGGATGCTACAACGAAGATGGATAGAATTGTTGAAAGATTACGACTGTTCTATAGAGTACCACCCGGGCAAGGCGAATGTGGTGGCAGACGCTCTAAGTTGGAAAGTGGTGCCAGATCTAAGGGCGATGTTTGCACATCTTAGTCTTTACGATGACGGAAGCTTGTTGGCAGAATTACAAGTAAGGCTGACATGGTTGAGTTAAGTGAAAGAGAGACAATTGGTAGACGATGATCTGAGTGCAAAGCTACGGCAGGTACAGAATGGGGAATTAGAAGATTTTGGTATTAACAACGATGGGGTATTGTGTTTCAAAGGCAAAGTCTGTATGCCGAGGGATCAGGAGTTGAGGCAAAAGATTCTTCAGGAATCGCATGGTAGCCCCTATGCTATGCATCCTGGAGGAAGCAAGTTATACCGAGATTTGCGAGATCAATTTTGGTGGCCTGGTCTTAAGCGGGAAGTTACGGAGTTTGTAGGAAAGTGCTTAACGTGTCAGCAAGTCAAGGCTGAACATCAAGTACCTTCGGGATTGCTATAGTCGATAAAGATTTCGCAGTGGAAGTGGGAGAGAATCACCATAGACTTTGTTAGTGGGCTTCCTCTTACGCCTACTAAGAAAGACTCGGTATGGGTGATAGTGGACCGATTGACGAAATCTACACATTTTATCCCAGTTCGGGTTGATTACTCTTTGCAGAAATTAGCGAAGTTATATGTGGCTGAGATTGTGAGATTGCATGGAGTGGCGGTATCGATTATTTAGGATAGGGATCTGAGGTTTACGTCTCAGTTTTGGAAAGCATTGCATCAAGCTTTGGGCACCAGATTGGACTTCAGTACAGCCTTTCATCCACAGTCTGACGGCCAATCTGAACGAGTAATCCAAATTTTAGAAGATATGTTAAGGGGATGTGTGATAGATTTCAGAGGAAACTGGGAGGAGTTCTTACCGTTAGCAGAATTTACGTACAACAACAGTTACCAAGCCAGTATTCGGATGGCACCGTATGAAGCACTATATGGATGGAAGTGTCGCACTCCTACGTGTTGGACAGAACTAGGGGAACGGCATGTTTTGGGTCCAGAAATAGTGGCTGAATCTGAAGAAAAGGTTAAGGTAATTCGGGCTCGGTTAAAAGAAGTATCTGACAGACAAAAGTCGTACGCGGATCTTAAGCGAAAAGAAATAGAGTTTGCGGTGGGGGATCAAGTATTCCTGAAGGTTTCACCTTGGAAAAAGGTGATGAGATTTGGTCGCAAAGGGAAGTTAAGTCCCAGGTTCATTGGACCTTATCGGGTTTTGAAGCGGGTCGGACCTGTGGCATATCAGTTAGAATTACCTTTGAAATTGAAGCAAATGCACGATGTGTTCCATATTTCAATGTTACGTCGTTACCGGTCGGATCCATCTCATGTAGTGCCAGTTGAGGAGGTGGAATTAAGACCAGATCTGTCCTATGAAGAGGAGCCAATTCAAATCCTGGAGCGGGATGTAAAGGTTTTACGGAGAAAATCGGTTCCTCTCGTCAAAGTATTATGGCGCAATCATGGATCAGAAGAAGCTTCGTGGGAATCGGAGGAAGCGATGCGACAGCAATACCCTCACTTGTTCTAGCCAGGTAATTTCGAGGTCAAAATTATTTTAAGGGGGTAGAATTGTAACATCCTAAAAATAGGGGTTATGCATTTTATTTAATTGTATGTTGTTGCATGTCTAAGTATAATTGAGTGTGTTTTGGAAGTTTTTCAAACTTCATTATGTAAGTGAATGCTTAGAGAAATATTAAGTTTTTAATAAATAAGATGGAGCTAAGCAAGATAGGCTTTAAGAAATATTGACAAGAGGTTTAAAGCATAATAAGTCAATTGACAAGGTGGTAAGGGCGCATGGATGAATGCTTGAGGGGAGAGGTTCGAATCCCCTAGCTAGCAAGTGGAAGGAATTTTAATTTTTTTTGTTTTCTTTCCTATAGTGTCGGCCAAGATCATTCTAGAATGGATGGGCATCTTTTTATTTTTGGTTAGTAGACTATATGTAAAAGGCAAGCTAGAAGTTATGGCATGGAATCATAAAGTTAAGGTAAGATAGGAGGACAAAAGGCTTGAAGAAAGGATAATGTTTTGGAAGCTTTTTCATGGTCATTTGACCATGAACCTAGTCGGCTTTAGGGGCTAAGGGGGGATGGTTTAATTGTGTTTGGAATCAAGGGATTGATGGGGAAGAAATAAAGAGGAAAAAGGGGATCATGTTGGCATAGGTTGGCCGAATTTTTGCATAGGCATTAGGGGTGTATGTTGGCCAAAATTTTGTAACCAATTTGTTCATCTTTTCCCTCTTCTCTAAGCTTTATTTCTTAGCCGATTACATAATACACAAAAGAGAAACTTTTTCTTTTCTTTTAGCCATTTGGTACTTTACCATTTCGGTTTCTTTTCCCTTTGTAACCGAAAATACAAATTATCAAGGACCATTTTTCTTCTCTTTTTCCTCATTGCCGAAAACACTAAAGAGATTTTGAAGACAATTTTCTTCTCTTTTCTTTTCTCCCTCTCTAGTGCCGAATCATCTAGCATTAAAAGGCATTCTTATTTTCTTTCTTTCCCTTTCTCTTTCTTTCTCTTTACTTTTTTCTTTCTTCTTCACTTTCAACCGAAACCATCATCTACCATAACCAAAACCACCATTCTTTTCCTCTCTTTTGTCAAACCGAACCATCTTCCATTTTCATCTTAATCTTTCTTTTCTTTTGTTGGAAACCCGAAACCACCATAGCCCAAAAACACTATATTTTTCTCTTCTTTTTGATCAAACCGAAATCATCATTTCTTTTCTCTTATTTTGACAAGGCCGAATCTTCTAATAAGTCAAGTAAGGATTTTTGTTAAGTGTTCTCATTATTTTCCTTTTAGAATAGCCGATTTGGAAATATAATTCTCTCATTTTTTCTCCTAGGCCTAAACTTTGGAAGGATTTTAAGGATCCTTTTGAAACCAACGTTTTAGGAGTGATCTTCAAATCATCCAAGGTAAGGATTATCACTTTCGGTTATATCATTTCTTTTAGATAGATTACTAACCGACTTTATATTAGGGGTGATTTTTGGGACTAACAAGATAGGTTTGAAAAGAGCGATAAGGAGTGTTTGGAAGAGAGGAGGCTCATATACCCTCAAACTTCAAACAAAGGGTCAGATCGGCGATAAAAGATTTTCCACCGGTTGTGGACCCTCCGCTAACGAAGATCGTTTATTTGAAGTCGTATGCATAACCGAACCACTTTTCGTTAGTGGGTTGTCAGCGGGTTTTGATCCATCTAACGGAGAAAAACCACAAATAACGGTTGTTCGAGAATCCGAGGGTAAGGATTTAGATCTCTCATCAATAGTATAGTTTTATAAGTAATAGTGTATTCTAATCAAGTGTGATAATTAACTAGGTGTTGACGAGCGGGAAGGTATCGTTCTCACTATCATAAGGTGTGTAACATTATACTAAAATCTCATAGATCTATATTAAATGTGATTTGTATGAAAATATGTGTAATAATGGTTGCGGGTACCATTCAGTGGTATACGATATTCAGGTATGTTTACCCCAATACTTCGTTAATTTTGCTATATGCATAAATGTGAAATAAGTATGACTATGTTATGATTTTGGGGTAAATGGCATGAAAACTGAATAATATGTATGTGCATGGGCATATGGGCGAAATTGATAAAAGGGAAGTGTTCCGGTGGTTTTTACCACATTATCTAGTGACTTCGGTCACATATGTGAATCTGGTGACTTCGGTCACGTATATGTGAATCTGGTGACTTCGGTCACATATTTTTGAATATGGTGACTTCGGTCACATTTGTCTGGTGGCCTTGCCACAAAATTATAAGGGCGATGTGCATGTTGACTGCAGCAACTGCCTTCGATGGTGTGTAGCGGATGGAGGGTCGATTTAGTAATCCCACGGTGTGATTGGTTGGTGCAATTGGTGTGTAGCGGATGGATATTTAGGTGGGCCGGGTTTGCATTTCATTATATAAATATCCATGTGACTTCTAAATGATTTTTATTTGATTTGCTACAAAAATGGGCTTTTGACTAAATATGACTTAAATGGGCTTATGGCTATATGTGTTATTAAATGGGCTTGAAAGCCATGATCAAATGGGCTTTTTAGTGATTTTGTTACATATTGAGTTTATGACTCACCCCTTTTGTGGGATAATTTTTCAGATGACTCTTAGCATGATGGATAGGGTCAGCGGGGACTACGTGGTGGCCAATGCTCAAACAAAGTATTTTGGAGATTTTCCTAATTAAACTTATTAAGCTTATTTTATTACTTAGAATTTATTATGGGTTTTACTATTTTTGTAATAAGGCCACTATGAACTATTTTTAATTTTTGCGTTTTGAATTTTTATTCTGCCATAGACAATATTTATTAAATAACTAAATGGTTTTTAATAAATAATTTAAACTGTTTTTGACACCAAAATATGTATGTTTTCACAATATCAACAAATTTTTCATTAAATTTGGTTTTCTTTTAACTTATAAATTTACATTAAAAAATAATGTTTTAAGAAGATACAAATTTATTTAAATCCGATTTCAACTTTGAATATTAAGTTAATCTGCTTTATATCTGAACTCGTCAAGTTTTTCTTAAACAAAATGAGAAATTGCTAAAGTTTTAATCGAGGAACATAACAAATCCGGTCAGGCTTTTTGGGCCGGGTTTGGGGTGTTTCAGTTACTATTTTAATGTTTAGGGATTATGGTTTATGATTTACGATTTAAGGTTTAAGGGGGGTGTGTTAGGGTTTCATGGGTTAAAAGTTAGGGTTAATGGGTTTAAAGGTGAATGGTTAAGGGTTTGGGGTTAATATGTTAAGGGTTAGGGGTTAGGGGTTAGGGTTTTATGGTTTATGATTTAGGGATTATGGGATAGAGGATAGGGGTTATGGATTTAGATTAAATTAGTGTCTTTTAATTTATATATTAAATAATTTCTTATATAATTGTAAAAGAGATAACATTAATTTTAATACATTAAAATTATGATTCTAGTTTATATTATTTAAGAGAAAATATTTGTTAAAAATAAAAAATATTAAATAATTTCTTATATAATCGTAAAAGAGGTAGTATTAATTTTAAAATATTGAATTAATTCTCATGATAATTTGGTGTTTATGGTTTAATTTTGGGTATATAGTTTGTGGATTAATCTTTTTAGTTTAGGGTCTAGAGTTTATGTTTTAGGATTTAATGTTTAGGATTTAAGATTAAGGGTTAGGTTAGGGTTTAAGCTAGGTTTATTAGTTTAGTTTGTATTATTTTCAAATACTCATGCACTCTTTTATCCTCTTGATCTATTATTTAACTAATTTATTTATATCAATTAAAATAAAATTTATTTGTAATTTAATTTTAAAATATTCAAAAAATTAATGATAATGAAAAAATTTAGAACTAATAACATTGAAAAATATATGTTAAAAATGTAAAAATTAAAATACTATTATTTAAAATACTTTTAAAGTTTTTTAGGGTATATGACTTATTATTGTTTAAATTATATATTAAATAATTTACTAAATAATGGTAAAAGAGATAATTTTAATTTTAATAATATTTTAAATTATTTAAGAGATATTAGGTAAACTTTAAGCATAATAAAATTTAAAAAATTGTAAAAAAATTATAAAAAATTGCAAAAACTTATTTTATATTGAGTTCAAGTATTAGCGGCACTAGGTTAAAAGCACCGCTATAAGTAAGCAATAGCGGCGCTAGTTTAAAAAATGCCACAAAGTTTAGATTTTTTTTGGAAAAACGACACCGTTTCTTTGTGTTGTGTTTTATTCAATTTTATGACCCGATAGAAATCCCTTAGACTCTTCACCTTATTTTCACAATCCCTAAATTTCGAAAATCAGAATCCTCCTCAAATCCTCTCCTATTTTGCCGTCGATTCTCCATTCTTCCTCATCGCGTCGGCCTTCATCTGCCTTGTCGCCAGTCGCCGTCGCCATCCACCAACGTGTAAGTCGCCATCGCCCTTTTATTATTTTCTTCAGTCTTGACAGTAGAAAAAGAAATTATTTTCATGGCTACCAAGCTCTCCTTGACATTCTGATTCCCTATACAGAAATCCCCAAAACCAAGAAAATTAAAATCGGGAGTTCTACAGCTAAATTGTTGTAATGGGTATGAGTTCTCCAAGAAGGCTTTAGAGGACAATTATCGATGAAAGTGAATGCTATCCAAGATTAAGCAATTCAGTCTTCAAATTCGAAAACTACCATTCTTTCCCAAATAATTCCTCATTCTTCCTCTAAGCTTGTTCTTTTCTTTTTCGGTGAGCACCTCTTTTTCTTTTTCCCCTTTTTTTTTGCATTTGTATAATTCTACTGTATTTGCTTATTTGGAGTTGTTACTTGTAAATGTATTGATTGAACTGTGCATTTGGCTAAGTTTAATGTTTAGAAAGTATCCGTAGTATTCTATTTTTTTTAATTCCCCTTAAGTTGAACTAACAATTACTTGCGTGGTTGCTCCCGCTTTTCATTTCTGTCACATATTTAGGCAAGGATCTAGGCTATAATCTTCCAAATATATACAGACTAATTAGAAAACAAAATTGCCAATATTGGTGTCGACTATCTGTCACTCACCGTAACTACTCTAGTTTTGCTTTCTGCAATTTATGAGTTTTTTTTTTCCTGTTTTACCAATTAGTGAATTTCTTTGTAGCATTTACTTTTTTTTTTTACACTTAATACCAATTCTTACGTTCTTCTTCTATATAAAATAACATAATACAGTTATTGATATATTTTTGGGCAATTCTTTTTTCCTAATTTCTGTCATGTATAACAGATAAGTTGAGTTCTAGTACTGTGAGTACAAGATAATAATAATGTGATTCATATTCAAAATGCACTGTGGAAATGAAGATATAGACTAGAAGAGATCCACTGCATCATTGTCTAGCGAAGTTACATTCTAGTTTCTTGTTTGCAGCTGAAGAGTGCCTATGCAATTACTAAGTTAAGGAAAACGGGGTACTCAAAACAGAAGTTCTATAAGGAAGCCGTAGAATTATACAAAGAGGTATGCGGATCCAATATCCTGAACTTGCTATTACAATTATATTGTTCAATCTCTTAAATTTATTCCATTGTTGAAACTACTTCTCATTTCTCACAGATAAGTACTCTAATAGAAAATGGTGACAAAAAATCATTACGGAAAATATGTTCTCTGTATGTCTCTGCTCCTTCTACATGTGGTCATCCTGTTGGTTTTCTAAACTTCTCATGTTTCCTCTTTTAATTGGTTGGTTAGGCTACTAACAACATATTGCTTTCTAATTTATACCTAATCCTACGTGATTCATCATTTGATATCGATAGGCACTCAAGAATGAAATTAAGCAAAGGGAATCTATATGGAGTAAGGTTCACTGGGAGTTGGTCGAACCTATTGTTAAAATACAAACTTTGTGAGCCTGATTGGTTAGTACCCAATTCATTATTTCTTTGAAGGTGTCATTGACCCAATGCAATTTTAGGTCTTGCATCTTGGCATGGTAACTAAAATATTTCAATCAGCATAATGAATGCTGTCTGTATGCTTGCAATATTCATTATTTCTTTGAAGGTGTCATTGACCCAATACAATTTTAGGTCTTGCATCTTGGCATGGTAACTAAAATACTTCAATCAGCATAATGAATGTTGTCTGTATGCTTGAATAATCAATTTCAATTTTATATTTATATGAAAGAAATAATTATATTTACTCAACATGAAATTAATTTTTGGTTTTTAAAATGTAAAATGAATCAAGGTTGGTGTATAATTTTGATAATTTGAAGTTATATTATTGTACATATTTTAACTTATAAATTAAAAGATGATTACAACGATGTCTGAATTTTAATATACATGCGTGTTTGTTTTGCTTTATATTTATTTACATTATACTTGCTTTGACATATATTTGTATTTACTTGAAAATGTACTCGGCTTTTTATACGAGATGAAGTAATTTGATTGCTTTTACCTGTTAGATCATCATGGTTATATTAAATACATCATATCTTATTCAAGGGTAAAATAGTTGTAATGTTTTTTTTTTTAATTGTAAGTTATGCTTACTTTATTTTACATATTTGTCATCCAGTTTTCTGCCTTCAAATCTCTGTTATCTGCGATCCAATTTTCTTAGCTTCAATCCATATTGTCTCAGGTAAGAAAGTTGTACTTCCTTGCTTTATTTGAGTATGTGTCAATATGTATGAGTCTACTTTGATTCAGATAAAAGTTATGGTGTTCACTAGCAGCACCCAGTTATTCCCCTTTTATATATATAAATATCCACAAATAAAAACCCTTTAACAGAAGCGAAACCCTAACCTTAAGGCTTAAAGCTAACAAGAGCAGAGCTGCGGCATTTCTTCCTCAAAAGACCCATCAAATAGAAATGAAGGTTTTTTTCTTCTTCTTTTTTTTGAACTAAATATAAATAGATTTCAATCCTTTTTTGGGGTTTGTTTATTCTTTTCATTTTGCTGATTTTTTTATTTTTTTCTCGGTTCAACATTGCAAATCCGACTCTTGGTTGCCAAAAAAGTCGGAAATTGATGATGACCAAAAGCGTAATTTTCTTACATCTCGACTCATGAAATAGTTGGGTTTAAGTTGAATTCATTGATTTAATTTCAGTATTTAGTGTTAAATTTAATGCTGATATGGCTTCTTTTTGGTCATGTTGTCTATATATATATATATATATTCAGGTTTCAGTTATATTTTATTTGGGTGGGATTCAACTTTGCTGAGTATTTATAGAATGTGAAAAGTCAATTATGTTGAAGCAAAATAAAACATATATTATTTGCTAACGAAGTTTGGATATCTTCTATTTGAGGCATAATTTTATGCAACTGTGAGAAAGAAATTAAGAAAATTCTGATGGTCTTCTCTTTATATTGCACACAAAATCAACAAATGGATTTGATTTGTAGGTCTTTTCTTTTTTCATTTAGATATGAAGTGGAACTTATAATATTATGGTGGATTAGCCTCCTGGATGTAGTTCACTTGTATCTAATCGGTGCGACAAATATACCTTATAAGATAATAGCTCATCTGTTAAATTTGTAGCTGATTATTATGTTAAAATAATAGTTTCTTTTAAGCAGCTTGGCTTGATTGTATTTGTGAGCATCTATTTACTCTCTTGCATCAATGCCAGTTGGTAGTTGTTACTTTGTATTAAGAAGAAAGTATTCTCACATTGACATTTGAAAATGCAATCGTGCCTTTTTTGACAAGAGGATCTCACAGAAGTCGGTGGTGATGCCCTTGGTAAGGTATGTTTCAAGTTACCTTTAGCTTTTCGTTCACTGCCTCAAGTTTCTGCTGGTGCATCTGGACTTCATAATCGCAATTTACTCACCCTTAATTATCCTTCAACAGGAGTTTAAGGGCTATGTATTCAAGATCATGGGAGGTCGTGATGCTATGTTGCTTTAACACGTGGATGGCATGCATATCGTGAGATTGTTGATGCATATGGGTGAGTTCTAATATGATGCTATGTTGCTTTAACACATGGATGGCATGCTTCGTTGATAGTTTTGACAAATTTGTATAAGCGACTCACTTTAAATTGAACGGTTGTCCAAGATTAAGAATCTTATTGGGTTCATTGGGTGGTTTATGTTTTAGATGGTAAATATGATATCTTTGGGGGCATGAATTGCTTCCTAACCATGAAGCTAGTTCTTAGAAGATTTATGTAATGGCACTATAATATGTCAAAATTGAAGTATCTCGTCCGTTTTCTAACTGCAGCTTCATGTGTTCTTGATCAATTAAATGAATCATACTACTTCAGGATAAACTTTTTATATGTTTACTGTTGAAATTTTTACATTTTTAGCAGGATACTAACATGAGAACTTTTTGCGATATTGCTAGATATCAAGAGGCAAATCTGCAGCTTTACTCGTTGTTACTTTTCCATTTCTCTTTGCGGTGATGTATGGTGACTGGGGTCATGGAATGTGCTTGTTATTAGGAGCATTTCTATAATTTTAGGCAAATCTCACATGCTTGTTATTAGATGGAATTATAGAAATCAGATTCTTCTATAATTTTCATTTTAATATGTATTCAAATTAAATTATACATTTCTAAATTGGATTTTTGATGTTTCTATAATATTATAATTTTTTTTTATTTTTCATAACCTTTAGCGGCATTTTTGGGAAACACGCCGCTAAAAGTATAATATTTTAAATTTTTTTATTTTTTATGACTTTTAGATGTGTTTTTAGAAATAGCGCCGTTAAAAGTATGATATTTTATTTTTTTTATTTTTCATGACTTTTAGCGCCGTTTTTGGAAAAAGCACCGCTAAAAGTATGATATATTAATTTTTTTATTTTTCATGATCTTTAGCGGCGATTTTGAGAAAAGCGCCGCTAAAGGTCATGACCTTTAGCGGCGTTTGTAGGAAAAGCGCCACTAAAGGTCATGACCTTTAGCGACGTTTGTGGGAAAAGCGCCGCTAAAGGTCATGACCTTTAGCGGCGTTTTTTTTTATAAACGTCGCTAAAGTTTGCGGCGTTTGTTTTAGCGATGTTTTTTACGGCGCTTTTAAAATCGCCACTAATACTATTAGTGGCGCTTATCAACGCCTCGCTAAAAGCCTAAAAAAACTCCGCTAAAAGTCTGTTTTGCTGTAGTGTACCACTAACATTTTTTACATTCCGGAAAGGTCTACCTCTCACAGGTGTATTATCGGATTTCAGATTCTGAACAGTCTCTAGCTCAACAAACTCTAGGCAATCACGAATAAAATGATCAAATGATCCACATCTGAAGCAAGCTCTGTCATTTAATCTACAACTTCCCGGATGCCTTTTTCCATAATGCTTACATTCAAGTTTCTCTGATCGAACATTTCCAACACTTGCTAATGAAGTCACTGGAGTTTTGGAGCTCATTTGTGATCTAGCTTGATTTCTATTCGAATATCCCTCATTATCTCTTGATCGGCTTTGTTTATCTTTGAATTTCTTTGAAACAGACTGAAATGATTTGCTCGAAAATCTCTTTCTTACATATTGGGCTTCAGACTCAACTTTTTTTTTATCTTTCCCGAGTGCCTTAGCATTGCACGCTCGGTCAACAAGTACAACAAACTCTTTTATCTCTAAAATCCCGACTAATAAGCAGATATCTTTATTAAGGCAGTCTTCGAATCTTTTGAACATTATTGCTTCAGATGATACACATTCTCGGGCATACTGACTTAACCTCACGAACTCTCGTTCATATTCAGTGACTGACATACGGCCTTGTTTCAATTCCAGAAATTCTTTCTATTTCTAATCGATGAATCTCTCACTGATGTATTTCTTTCGAAACTCAATTTGAAAGAAGTCCTAAGTAACTTGTTCTTTCGAAACAACAAAAATTAGTGTTTTCAACCACTGATAAGCCACGTCTCGTAGTAATGATACAACACATTTAATACTTTCTTCCAGAGTCAAAGACATCTCATCAAATACCCAGATAGTGTTTTCTAACCAGAACTCAGCTTTCTCGGCATCATCATCACTGGTGGTGATATGATCTGTCTCGAGATGAGTCGAAATGTATTTGAGTTGCCCGATCATCTACGAGGAGTAATTGAAAAGTTGTCGGGAAAAGGGTGAAATAAGGTTAAAGTTGCGGAAGCTTATCAAAAAGGTTAAGATTTGGATAGGAGATGGAGATAGGTTCGGTTTAACAAATGAGAACAAAGGATAAATGTTAGGTGATATTTTGGTTAAATGATAAGAGATATTTGATGGAGAGGGATAGAAGAACTTAAACAAAGAATTGATTCAACACTAGGAAAGTGTCACCCCGGGTTCTATATTTGTTTAAGGTGGAAAATGGGAGTAGAGAAACCTTGACCCACTACTTAGAAAAGTAGGAACCTTGGTATAAAGGTGAACGCCACACTATATAATAGTGATAAGTTCGGATAGAAGAAAACGGGTTGACGTCACTAAAGACTTAGATAAGCCAACGAGTCTTCAACGAAATATGAGAGAAAATAATCTCACAAATTAAGCAGCATAACATTAACAAATTCCATAAGTTTTTTTCATCAATAGGTAGATTACATGTATTTATAGTGTCATAGAAGCTAGCTGAATGGTCACTTCTAATTAAGCTAATAATGAGCTCGAATGAAAAGTCTCAACTTTTGAAATTCTAGCCCAAATAACTCCATCTTCAATGTGAATAATTTCTTCAATTAAGTGGCTGTCAAAGTCCTTTAATGTCTCCATGATCAATTGAAAAGTCACCTAACTCCATCCTTCAATGTGAGTAATTTCTTTAATTAAGTTTCTTTGAAAACCTTTTGAAGTCTCCATGAGCAACCGAAAAGTCACCAGCATCTTTGATGGAGAATTGAATGATGTGATTAATTGCTTTCAAAGTCTTTTGAAGTCTCCATGTCCAACCGAAAAGTCACCAGCATCTTTGATGGAGAATTGATTGCATAAAGTGATTACTCATAAAGCAATCGGTTATGGATGTAGAAAACAAAGAGGCTGCCAAAATTAAAGAAGAATAATGCTCTTCTTTAATATAAAAACAACTTCTTAATGATGTATTAAGCCCCTTTATATCAGCCCCCCTTTTGTGTAACCGAATTCACTTGAAAAGCCATCCTATTGAATTCATAATGACCTTTTGAAATAATGGATGTGAGTTGAAAAGTCACCGCAATTAACACATGTAACCACACATTAATGCAATTATTAAACTTAAAACAAATTAACAACTAACTTAATTAAATAAGCTAACACTTAACATCATTTATTCTAGCAACTAGCTTAATTAAATAAACTAACATTTAAACATCATTTATTCCAAAAACTAGCTTAATTAAATAAAGCATTATTAAATGAACTTAACTCATGCATCAATAAATTAACCTAGTAACTAGATTAATTAAAGAAACAAACTATTAAATTAAATTTATTAAAGAACTCAATTTAATTAAACTAAGTTGAGTTTAATTAATGACCAGCAACCATTTATTGAACTAAGATGCTTAAATGCATGATTTAAAATGGAAACTAAATACACAAATGAGTTACTTAATGCATGACTTAATTAAATGCAGAACACATAATGCATGTCATAAATAAAATATGTTGGTCAATAATGCATGACATTAACTAAAGATGCATTTAATTAAACAAGACATAATTAAAGACTAAAGTATTGAGCTAATTCAAGCTCAAATAAGCTGAATTTGAACTGGATGGAGCTCGTGGAGCTGGAAACGAGCTGGGATCAACTTGCCAGCAGTGCAATGCTCGACTCGGGATACTTGTCTGATGAAGTTCGCAGGGCGTGCTCGCATCAGGTGGCCCTAAACTCTTCAGCCGCATACTTAAGGATTTTATCGACCGGAGGCTTGTTCCACAAGTTCAAATTTGTAGTCGGAGGCATATCAGATGTCTGAGGGGGATAAACCGGGGGCGAAGGTTGCGAAACAGTCGGGTTATTTCTCCTAAATTGAGTGAACCATTCACTCATCATCTAGAAGAAAGCTTGTTTAGCTTCTCCCTCTTGATCGCTCATAGTTGGTCTCGGATCAAAAAGCGTCGTCCCTTGCGCGGAAGCAGGTGTATTACTTTCTACGTCATCAGTTACTGCTCTTTCGGGATCCATTACTATATAAAAATCACAATTTTCACGTCAGGATTCATCACACTATCACAATTCAGATATATGGCATGTATAGCTAGACTTTGACACGCTACGTTAGTCCGAGAATCGACTAATCTATAGCTTTGATACCAACCAAATGTAACACCCCTAACCCGTATCCGTCGTTGGATTAGGGTTAAAGGCATTACCAGACAGATCAAAAACTTTTACAGACATTTTCTAACACAAATCATCATTCACAACCAAGTGTCCCTTTTTATAGGTCAACAAGACCTTAATCATGCTTTAGAATAGGGTCAGGACTAAACCGAACACATATGAAAGTTCTCAAAAATTTAAAATTGATACGGTCTTGGTCTCGAGATAGAAATGAGACGTATGCTGAATTGCTCGATCGTAATCAAGAATTACGAAGTTGAAGTTTAAAGAAGGAGAGTGGGAGGAGTGTAGAGGAATTTTAGGTTTTAGAGAAGTAGAATAAAGTCAACGGAGTTGTATTAAGATTGGTTCGGGTTTGGTTCGAGAAATTTTGGAAGTGGTTTGAAAGGGAAGAATAGCTGGGATAGTAGCTCGGGTAATTTTCAGGGTTCGGCTTTTGGCTTAAGAAACAAGTAAGAACCAATACCTGAAGGTATCGACGATTACTTATAGGTTTCTAAGGTTTGGGTTTTGGGATTTAATTTGGACCTCGACCCACTATCGTGAAACGATAGGAACCTCGGTATCGATCTTTGGACAGTAGAAGGAAGGGTTGACGCCACTAGCTTGCTAGATAAGCCAACGAATCCTAAAAATGAAATTGGAGTAGTGCTCTCACAAATTCGACAGAATAACGGTATAAAATTCATCCAAAAGGTCTTTACAAAATGGCATTGTTTGGATATTTATAGTCCTTTAGAAGCCAATTGAAAAGTCACACAAATTAGCTTAATTTCTAAGTAAATTCGGCCCTTTAATGTCCTAGATACGTCTAGAATTTTTGGCCCCTTAGTTGCTGTCCAAATTCATCCTTGAAACCCAAAAATCAGCTTCTAAAAGAAACTTGGTGCAGCTGAATGCATTGTAGGGAACAAGGGAGTTGAATGGCCCTTAATACTCGGCCTAGGGACGTGCATAGCTTGCCTTGGGAAGCCGAATGGCTTTGCCTTGTTCTAGGCTGCCTTGGAACGTGTAAAAGGCATCCTTAAATCCCATACCAGCCATTGTATTTAGCCCCACGCATGGAGCATCAAAAGGCATGTCATTAAGGCTGACGCTCCCCTTTAATGCTTGGTCGTTTGTGTTTCTCGAAGTAATTCAGCCATTTAATGCTTTACCATCCATGAAGCCTCCTTGAGAGATGCATCACTTAGCTCACCATTGGAGGAAGTAACCAGCAACTTTAAGGTGTCCTTTGGTCTTCACGATGTTCCAAAATCCCATGCATGCAACACACCCTTTTAATGCGGCCGAACATGCTCCAACATAGCTTTTAATGGTGTCCCATGCATGCTTCTTTGTTGTCCATCTTAATGGACGTGTGGGGGACTCCAAGAGTCACGTTGGAAAGCTATTCCAGTAGCAAATTAATTCCCACGCGTGGTCCAACATGGCCATAAATGCTGCTTCTTTAATTCTGCCACACATGCATTAAACATGTCTTGAAAGCACCTTGAGAGCTGAAGCATTCAGCCTTCTTTATTGCCGTCCAATGCCATGCATGTTCAGCTTTCAATGGACGCTTGGGGGAGTCCAAAAGGCACGTTGGGAAGATGATACTAGCAGCAAATTAATTCCCCTTGCTTGTTCCAACATGGCAATAAAGGAGGTGCAAACATGCTGCCGCCCACTTTAAATGATGTCCCCAAAACACCTACAAATTAATAATTTCGTCAACTTAAATTCCAGCCACTTAAGACATCATTTATACCATGTTTTAGGCTGAACAAATTAAATAGAAGTTGATCAATGCTTACATTAATTTCGGCTGGAGTTTTTAGACAAATTAAATGGACATTTTCGGCCAATTAAAATAAGTAGCAGCAAACAATTAATTATGTCCTAAAACTAGACATATTAATTTAAACTATTAATTATGCAACAACTTAAGACTTATTTAAATTTATTTAAATGTAGCAAAATAAATAAAACACTTATTTAATTGGTCCGTTTTTATTTAACTAATCTTCTATTAATTAATTAACTAAGGCAGAAAGGCCAATTAGTTATGGCCGAATAGCCATAGGAAGATCTCCCTGTTCGTGAACTCGTAAAAGTATGCAACACGGAGTTAAACCATCATTCGACAGGGTCTTAGCATCATCCCAAGCTTGCTGGATTAGAACTCCGATCGCCTCTTTAAATTGTCTCGCACGTGACCTCGTTAGCGGTCCTTGAAGTAACACCACCGGGTCTCGGATTGAACTCGGTTCATGATGAGGCGTGCCCGTATCATCCTCCCCTTCTTGAAAATGACTTGTCCTCAAGTCAGGACCTGTATCAAACGGAGTTAAATTAGCCACATTAAAACTCGCTGATGTTATAATCACCGGGCAAATCGAGTTTGTATGAATTTTCGTTAATTCGCTCGAGAACTTGGAAAGGGCCGTCTCCTCTCGGTGATAATTTGTTTCTTCGATGAGCTGGGAACCGTTCCTTCCTCATATGCACCCATACCCAATCTCCGGGTTCGAACATGACTTGTTTCCGTCCTTTGTTGGCTCGTCGTGTGTATTGTTTAGTTCTTACCTCAATATTCTCGCGCACCTTCCGATGCAGCTCTTTGATATAGTCCGCCTTTTTCCTAGCATCAGAATGGACAAATTTGTCAGTAGGCAATGGTAATAAATCAAGAGGGGTAAGAGGATTAAACCCGTAGATAGTCTCGAAAGGAGAAAATTTGGTCACGGAATGAACAGCTCGGTTGTATGCAAATTCGACGTGAGGCAGGCATTCCTCCCAAGTCTTGAGATTCTTCCGTACCAATGCTCGAAGCAGAGTCGAAAGGACTCAATTCACTACTTCAGTTTGTCCATCCGTTTGAGGATGACAAGTGGTTGAGAACATTAGTTTCGTCCCTAGTTTCCCCCACAAAGTCCGCCAAAAATGACTCAAGAATTTTACGTCTCGATCCGATACAATTGTTCTCGGAACTCCATGCAGACGTACAACTTCCCTGAAAAACAAATTGGCTATGTTCACAGCATCATCAGTCTTAGAACATGGGATAAAATGGGACATCTTAGAAAACCGATCAACTACAACGAAGATTGAATCCTTCCCTATTTTTGATCTCGGCAAACCAAGGATAAAATCCATGGAAACATCGGTCCAAGGAGTGTCTGGAATAGGAAGTGGAGTGTATAGACCATGTGGTTGTACCCGTGACTTCGCTCGTTTGCAAGCTAGACAGCGCTCGCAAATCTTTTCGACATCCTTTCGCATTCCTGGCCAAAAGAAATGCTCTTGTAGAGTCGACATCGTTTTATCTCGTCCGAAGTGACCCATAAGGCCACCACTATGTGCTTCTAATACGAGCAACTCTCGAATAGATCCGTTTGGTATGCATAATCTGTTTTCTTTGAAAAGAAATCCTTCGTACACAGAGAACTTATCAAATGTACCATTCTCGCAAGCATTATAGATAGGTCCAAAATCAACATCATCAACGTACAGTTCTTTTATATGATGGAAACCAAGTAACTTAGAATCAAGAAAAGTCAATAGGGTGTACCTTGAGATAACGATACGCCACTATATTTTCCTTACCTTTCTTATACTTAATTACGCATGTAAATGATTCCAAATACTCGATCCATTTTGCATGACGTTTGTTGAGCTTATGCTGACCTTTGATGTACTTGAGTGCCTCATGATTCGAATGGATTACAAACTCCTTTGGCCTCAAGTAATACTGCCATGTCTCAAGCGATCTTATGAGTGCGTACATTTCTTTGTCATACACAGGATAATTAAGTGTAGCTCCGCTCAATTTCTCACTAAAGTACGCCATCAGTCGTCCATTCTGAGTGAGAACGGCTCCAATCCCTACACCTGATGTGTCACACTCAATTTCAAAAGTTTTAGAAAAATCAGGAAGGGATAATAATGGAGCTTTAACAAGACAATCTTTAATGGCATTAAAAGACCGCTCTTGCTCGTCGGACCAATGGAATGTCGAATTCTTCTTGATTACGCTCGTTAAAGGAGACGCAATCGTGCTAAAGTTGGACACGAATCGGCGATAAAAGCTAGCCAACCCATGGAAGCTTCGCACTTGGCTAATCGTCGTAGGACAGGGCCATTCTTGGATGGCTCGAATCTTCTCTTGGTCAACCTCCAAGCCATTTGCACTTACGACGTATCCTAAGAAAACAACCTTGTCAGTGCAAAAAGAACATTTCTTGAGGTTAGCGTACAATACCTCTTTCTGCAACATTTCTAAAATGGCTCGTAGATGTTGAACGTGATCCTCCAAAGTTTTGCTGTACACTAATATGTCATCAAAATAAACAACACATGATTTTCCAATGAAAGCTCGTAAAACATGATTCATAAGATGCATAAAAGTACTTGGAGCATTCGTAAGGCCGAATGGCATTACCAACCATTCGTACAAACCTAGCTTCGTCTTAAACACTGTTTTCCACTCGTCGCCCTCACGCATCTGGATTTGGTGATAATCGCTCTTGAGGTCGATCTTTGTGAAAACTTTTGCTCCACTTAACTCGTCGAGCATATCATTGAGTCGGGGTATCGGGTGTCAATACTTTACAGTAATCTTGTTGATGGCGCGACAATCGACACACATGCGCCATGAACCATCTTTCTTAGGCACTAATAATACTGGTACAGCGCACGGACTAAGGCTCTCTCGGATGTAGCCTTTTTCAAGCAATTCAGTGATTTGCTTTTGGAGCTCTTTTGTTTCCTCGGGATTGCTCCGGTACGCAGGTCGATTCGGTAAAGTAGCACCAGGCACCAAATCTATTTGGTGTTCAATGCCTCGGATGGGTGGTAATCCACTGGGTATCTCCTCCGGGAATATGTCTTCGAATTCCTGAATCAAAGACAAAACAGAAGTCGAAAGATCATCGGGTAAATCGTTAGTGTTCAAAATGCTTCTTTGTATGTAAGCAAATACGTAATGCCTCGGACTCAATGCTTTTCAGATATCACTTGCTTTTGCTAAGACACTCATTTTCGCTCTCTTTCTCACTTTCTTCTTTTCTCTCTTTTGTTTTCTCTCGCTCGTTTTTTTACTCGTATTTTCACTTTTACATTCTTTTCTTTTCTTTTCTTTTGATTGATCAATGGAAATTGAAGCTTTTGTTGGTCATCAAAGACTTGTTTAGGGTCAAGGGACAAGTGTCACGTTCCTCCCAAGATGCTTGAAAGAATATCGATTAGTGTAACCATCGTGCACCACTCGATGGTCATATTGCCATGGACGTCCCAAGAGTAAGTGTCCGCTTGCATCGACCTTTACACAAGCATAGTACTTCATCGAAATATTTCCGATCTTTGAAAGATACTAGGACACCTTGGTAACCTTGAGTTCTCCGCCGTCGTTAAGCCATTGAAGTTTATACAGAGTCGGATGCTTGGTTATTGTCAATCCTAGCTTTTCCACCATAAGGGTGCTTGCTACATTCGTACAACTTCCTCCGTCAATGATAAGGCTACACACTTTACCTTGCACTTGGCATCTCGAGTGAAAAATATTTTCGCGTTGCTCCTCGTTTCCGACATTTTGTAGGCTAAGACTTCGCTTGACTACGAGCAACTCACCTTCAACAGGTTGTTCTATGTCCTCATCAACTTCAGAACTGGATTCGAACTCGTATTCTTCTTCATCCTCGATCTCGATCTCACCATCAACCCGCATCACCATAGTTCGTCTATTCAGGCATTGGCTGGCTATGTGTCCTCGGCCAAGACACTTGAAGCATTTGATATCCCGAGATCTAGGATTTGAAATCTCCGGAGCCTTGCCTTTGCTTGTTTCAGCCAAAGGCTTATTTGTCTTCGGAGTGAAAGTAGGATTCTTCGGTTTATTTAAGGGAAACCCCTTACTTGCGTTTTGACCCTACTTCGAAGGTTTTGGACTGGTAAAACTGCAGGATGCTCCTTTTTGCTTCAACTGTTTTTCTACTTTGATGGCCATGTGGGCCATTTCCTCCATCTCAACATAATGTTGTAGTTCCACGACATTGGCTATCTCTCGGTTGAGCCCAGCTAAGAATCGAGCCATGGTGGCTTCTCATTCTTCTTGAATGTCAGCTCGGATCATGGCGACCTCCATTTCCTTATAGTAATCTTCGACGCTTCTCGTCCCTTGTGAAAGGTGTTGGAGTTTCTGATGTAACTCCCGATTATAATAAGAAGGGATAAATCTACGTCTCATGATCGCTTTCATTTCGGCCCATGTAGTGATTGGCCGCTCACCGTTGCGCCTTCGGTTTGTCGTTAACTGATCCCACCAGATCATGGCGTAGTCAGAGAATTCTATGGCGGCTGGCTTGACCTTCTTGTTTTCAGAGTAATTGTGGCAGTCGAAAATAAGTTCAATCTTTTTTTCCCATTCCAAGTAGGCTTCGGGATCTAACTTGCCTTGGAAGGTAGGGATTATTAATTTGATATTCTTGAGATCATCGTCTTCCCGTCTCTGATCTCTTTGACCACGATTTCGGGGATCTCTCCTTCCAACACTGAGGTTGGATTCTTGATCGCTTTCACCGTCACTGATTTCATGAAGGTCTTCATCAACTTCCCGTGGTTGCTCACGTCGTTGATTAGGTCGCCCACGTCTTTGCTCAGCCACTTGAGGGGTCACCTCTCGTGCCCTTGAGCTTCCACTTGATAGAGGCGATCTTGAGAGGATTGAGCCTTCGATCAAGTAATCTCTCCATCTCTCGTATGAGGCTTGCATTTGTAAATCAGGAACATTCCGAACAGGTTGTCTTCCTTGCTGTCCCTCCGTGTTTTGCCTGTCTTCTTGAGACATCGGTATAGAAACTAAGTCC